>VZTN01022334.1:19743-38300 GCA_013400515.1 Erpornis zantholeuca | reverse complement strand
TGGCACCGCCTCAGCCGGGGCCTGAGGGGCGGGAGCGGCACGGCCCCCGCGCCTGGTCCCGGGGCTGCGGGCTCGGGTCGTGGTACGGGAAGGAAGCGCTTGGTTTGTTCAGGGGCTGCGAGCGCTTCTGTTCGTTAATGTCTGCCGGGGTACTCGCTCCAGCTGTGATGTCCCGGTAAGGGACTCCTGAGGACTAGTCTGCACTAGGAAAAAGCCATACGTTTAGCTCACCTAGAGGTAGATCCTCTTAAATAGGGAAGTGAGAAAAGAATCGGTTAGGGTTTGTACCCAATTTATCACATTAGGGAAAAAACATTATTTAACCTTTTAATTTCTGTGAAATACACAGTGTGCTGCCTGTGCCAATTTTTCTCATGAAGCTCAAAAACACCAGAAATGCTTACGATTTTCTAAGTTGTGGTGCTTGTGTCTCCTCACTCTTGTGAAATCACTCCTTAGAAGGTGAAACATTTTTATTACAGTAAAAAGCCAGGCTTCGTGTTTGGGGTCAAATCAGCACCTCAAAGTGAGAACTACAAATTGTTGTGTGTAGCGAGATGCTTTTCTGTTCGGTGCAGGGACCAACAATATCTTGTGAAACATTCAGTTGATACAGACAAAATATAATCTATAAAAGTTAATATTTTAATGAGGCTTAAAATTACTTAAACTGAGCAAAAAGTGGTAATGGAACAGTTTTTGTTCTTAACTGTTAAGGTCATTGCCATTATTCGTTTTACATTTTTATGAACAGAATGTCTACAAGAATATGTCCGTAGAGGTATTTAAAAAACAGTAAATATATTTCTGAGAGACATGATTTGGTGACGGACTTGGCAGTGTTGTTTAACAGTGGGATATCATAAACATCTTTCCCAACCTAGGCAATTCTGAGATTCTATGAAGTACAGTGTCAAGTGTAAAGAAAGGACACGAAGTTAAAACAGAATGATAACATGATACATCAATTTCTCTTGCTGTATAGAACCACTAATTTTTTTTTCGATCCCCTTTAAAATTATGTCAAAATGTAAATAATTTTGAGTTTCATTTGTCCATACATGAAAATATAATTTTCCTTTACTTCCACCTGCTATTTCCATCTTGTTAGAATAAAAGTCATCACAGATCAGCTAGGAAAAGAGAAGGGGAACAACTGTCTTTTAGCTGGGAAAATATTGTAGCACTGAAAGTGGCCTTGTGTAAGTATTCTGCAAATCCAGAATAGGGACAAATCCGTGTTGGATAACATATATGTGCTCTTTATCGGTGTGTCTATGGCATATATGTGTCCACACATGTATCTATATGTGAATATTGCAACATTTAGTAGATATTCTTGAATATACTGTATATTTGAAAATAGAATACCTGTTCATACCGTTTAAAAAGCACTCCTTGGAGATACCTCGGTGTGCCCTGCAAATTGTGCCCTGGACAGGGAAAGTGGCTGGGGATCCAGCGACGAGCTGTAAATGGGCAAGCGCCCTCTGGGGACTTGCAGCACCAGCTAGGAGGGTGGCCCGTCACCGCAAGGCTCTGCCGGACCTGATGAACAGCGAGGAGACCCCAGAACAAAACCCACCACTGCACCGAGAGCTGTGTGAAGTGTGGGTGCACAGACTGGAGGCTATAAAACCGCAGTGATCTTTTTTGGGAGGGTCCTTCCCCAGAGGCATCCAGCTCGGTACTACGGTTAAATCACTTAAAGGTTAACACGCGTCTGGGTCTCTGCTGTTGTGCGAAGAGCAGGCAGCAGCATTGTGCCAGGAGCATTGGCCGCCTGTGACCTGTAGTGGTAGCTCGGCAGAACAATGGCCATTACAAAGGCACTTTTTGATCTACACAAGTTAACTTTCCTGCGGCAATGTCTGGAAAATGGATTCCCAGATCACATGGGTTATTGTTATGTTTGGAACAGCTGTGCACGGATGAGAAGTCAGCAGAGGGAAGCCGAACCGCCGGTGACACTTGCGGTGGCGGGGGCTGAGCCCCAAAGCAGGGACCCTGGCGTTCTGCCTGCCTCGGCACCGCCCTGTGGGTCGTGGGGATTCCTCCAAACCGCGCCGCTCTTTCTGCCTCGGCACCGCCCTCTCCTTTAAATACTCCTTCAACACCATCTAACTTTTCTCTTGTGGAGCTGCTCCAAGTGTTTACCAAACACCCGTGGACTCCAAGTGATTTGGCATTATAGGGAAGCGAGATGCCAAGTCTGAGGGAAGATAGCGAGAAATGTGCTCAGCTGTAATATAAGCACTGGATATGACCCAAGCTGGAGGAACATGCAGGTGCTTTTGAAAGAACTATTCTGGCCAGGTGAAAGGGAAAAGTAATTGGTAGCAAAGCAGAACTGGCACAGCAAGAAGAAGGAAACAGGAACTCCTAGCCAGTGAATGACCCTAACTGGAATGATAATACCACAGAGGACAGGCCAGCATGTCAGACAAGAATTCAAAACCTGGTTGAAGCAATATTATCATGGGGAATGAAGGATTAACTGGACTAAATTAAGGGAACATAGGCAGAGAATGGACAAACATTCTAGAGATTTTTGGGGTTGCCTCCAACAGGTTTTGCTAGAATATGGGGGAATGGCTTCACAAAACTTTAATGGTGCACTTGTGATTGGTGTCTTTGTAGGTCAGGCATCACCAGACAGTTGAAAGTATTTTAAGGAGCATATTCCAGGGTGGCAGGCAGTAAAACTATAGAAAATTCATGTTGCACTATTCATGTTGATGGGTGAAAGAAAAAACAGAGGGCAGAGGAAGTAGAGGAGAAAAGGGAAATTGGAGAAAGTGGAAAATCTGATGGGTGTTGCCTTGGCAGGAAATCTCCAGGGGAGAAAATGAAAGAGAGGAAGACCAAATACGGACCTAAAGCAGAAAGCAGAAAGAGACAGAGAAGGGATGTGGAAATGGAGTATTAATGTTGTGGAAATTTAGGACACAGGCAAAGAGAATGGCCTTTCCAACCAAGGGGGAGTAATTGTGCAAGAATAGATAGTCACAATGACTAGAGGCCAGCAAATCTACTGAATTTGAGGGAACAATTAGAAATATATAAATTGTGGACAACGCCAGATCAACAGAGACATATAGTATGTGGGGAATGGGTCTCATTGTTGGATTTCTGGTACATACAGGAGCTACATTATCCCTCTTAAACTTTGCAAGAGGGTTAGTAACCACAGACAAAGTATTCATACACAGAGCCACTGTGCAGGGAAAAATGTGAGTAAACCTATATTAGCAATGATAGGAAGTAAGAGTGTACAGGGAAGATTCGTATTAGTAGAAGATTCCCCAGTGTGCTTGTTAGGGAGAGACCTTCTGCAGGCCTTAGATGCAGAATTGTATTCGTCACCAGAAGGAGTGGATTTACTAATGGTGTAATTACTGAGAGCTTCAAAAGTGAACAAAAGATATTAGAAATATTGAAAGCTGTCTTGTCAGGGTTCAGGGTAAGTGGAGTAAGACCTCTACAAGTGGGGATTGTTGGTTTCAGCCCAGCTTGTATGCTGTTAAAATCAAGGCAGACGTGCCACCCTCTGAGAAACAGTACCATATACCCCTGGAAGCTGGGAATAGTATCCAAAACCAGATAGACCAATACTTAGAGGAATTTTAAAGTATGTGTGTCTGCATATAACACTCAGATATTGCCTGTAAACCAGAATAGGTTAGATGAAGACCCTGAATACTTGTGCAGGATCTGTGGGCAATTAACCAGCATGCATTGACCTCTCACCTAGTGGTGCCAGGCCCTTGATTATACTTTTGCAAATACCACTTAAAGATGGATATTTTATTGTAAATAATTAAACAGCTGGCTTTTTCAGCATCCCAATAGATGAGGAAGTCAACCTTTGTTTGCCTTCAAACCATACTGTTGACACAGTATGTTTTAGAGATGCAAAAAGAACATATAAGAGCAGAAAAGAATATGCTCAATGGTATCAGCACATGCCATTTGAAATACAGGTATATAATATATAGCCTGGAGATGAAGTTTTAATTAAGGTATTCTCTAGATAATCCAAGTTAGCACCAAAATGAGAAGGCCATATACCTTCCTACTATGTCCTTATTTTGCTGTTTAAATTTTGCTGTTTAAGTTTTAGGTAAGGAAAACTGGATACACAATTCTCACATCAAATGAAGAGTGGGCAATCAATCAGTTGATAAGTAAAAGACTTCTGAGAGTCCTTGGTGATTTTGTATTTGTAATCATTTGAGTATCTGTGCACAGGAATCTATGAACTTGTACTCTGCCCTGTGGCAATCTTGTTAGCCTTAATTTTGTTATTTTTGTTACTTGTAATAATGTTGCATGTAAAGGCAGTGGTTAAATGCCTCAAAAGTTTGGTCTTTTTCCTTTCAGTATATTAGCAGGAGGACTATTGAGGAGTACACCCAGTTCAGATTGCTTGGTATGTGATGTGCTCACTGTGCCCTGGATGGCTGGAACCACAAGCAATGAACCATGAAGGAGCACTGACCTCTTGCCTGACAAAGGGCATGTGGACCTTCAACAGCAGCCAGGCAGGGATGGTCAGTCACCCAGAGACTCTGCAGGACCCAGTGAACAATGGGTATAAACCCCCAGGGATCTCTTTGTTGGGGGTCCTTCCCTGGAGGTACCCAGCTCTGTAAGTCACTTCACCACAATTAAGTTACTTAAAGGAACATCTGGGACTCTGCTATAGGAAACTTGGGGTCAAGCTGATGAGGAAAACTTAGGTCTGAGTCTGGGGTGTGCAGGGAGTCAAACAGGGCTCCTGTCAGGTCAGTGGAGTTACTTGGTACAAAGGGGCTTCTATCTCAGCAGTCAAAACCTGAGTGGTGCAAGTGGGACTCCCAGATTGCCGTCAGAGTGGTCAGATGGGAGAGTTTCCTTAACATATAACCTTCTACATTTCCAGGGGTTTTTCAGAACTTTAGAAATTACAGCAAAGTAAAAAAAAAATCCTCTTTTTACCATACAAGACACTGTAATTAGATGTTCAGACATTTGACACATGCTCCCTCAAGCAGGCTGAGTTCTCTAGCGTTTTAGGGGACTACATCCTTAAATCTTTCAGAAAAAAAAGTGTAGCAGTTGTTCCTTCCCTCCAGCAGAACTCTCCCCAGTCAAAGGGATTCAGTGAAGTCCCTGGACTGTTCTTAGTCCAGGCTTCTGCCATATCTTTAGCAATAACTCAAAAGAAAACAGAATAAATACCAACATCCAAATAAATACCTCAAGTCACCAAATGGGAAGTGCTGAGTTGATAAAGGTAGACTGATTAAAGTTAGCATCATTTGAACAACACTTAATATAGCTGAACTCAAATTTACACAGGAGCAGTGATTTTAGTGCACACCAAGTATGAGGCAGTACATGTTTGAGAACAACAGTGCCATAAATGCTGGGCAGGTCAAGCTGCACAGCCAGCTAACGATGAGTTTCCTCTGCTGCCATGAAACTTGGAATAAATGAAAGCTATTAAGAAGAGCACATCCATCGTTAGCAGCAGGCCACAGGCTCAATGCCCCAGTTCTGACCTGCAGCGCTTGTTATCAGCCTGTGGTGAGAGCCTGTCCTGGGAACTGGAGCTTTGTGCCAAGATGGCTGTTATGAACTGCAATTTAATGTGGGATAACAAAGGCCTTGAAAATACTGAAAACAGAAGACCCAGTTATAAACTAACTGATATCAAATTACTGCTTGAGAAAAACACATCACAAGTTATGGACATGACTGCTTTGAGCCTATCAAAGGGAAGCAGCAGCTGAGCTAGAGAGGATCAACCAAGCAACAGGAGGAGGCATTTGCTGAGACCTGAGAAAATGACACTTTCCGGTATCGCCAAGTGTGAGTATGGCCTAGGGGGTGGAGACCAAAGGCTGCTGGCTGATCAGAAATCCTCTTACAAAAGGAAAAAACCCCTGCTTTTGGGGAAACTGCCATCATGGGGGCCTGCAGTCAAGATGTATCTATGGGACTGCCAGGGCAGTATGTTTGCCACCTTGTCTCCCTGCCTATTCTCTCCCCTGCTCCAGGGGTCCTCCCTGTTCCCTGCCTGCTCCCTGCCTGCTTGCACCAGGATCCCTGGTTCCTCAGGGGCCTATTGATCTGCCAGCTCATTAGCATTTTTCCCCCACAAATTCTGGCTTTTCCTTTCTGATAGTCTTACAGCACCTAGCTGGAGCCTTCCTGCATGTAAGCTCAGCTTGTCTAGTTCCTGAGTAAAAAGGGTGGTTTAACAGATAAGGTAATAATGAAACATAATGGTTAGAAGTTGAAAGGAAAAAAAAAAAGAGAACGGAAATCTGATGTAACCAGCTGTGAAACACTTTATCTAGGATCTGATAGGTTTGCTGTCACACAAGTCTTTAAATCAAGACTGAAATACTTCCTATGGATAGGTGTTAACTCAGTTCTAAGTTATAGGCTTCATGCAAGCAGCATTTCAGAATTCAAAGCATTTTGACTGGGTTACCATAATGGCCCCTTCTGGTATTAAAATTTATTACTTTATTAATCTGTTCTGCAGGAACTTGAGCCTCCCATTGAAATCAATGACAGCTGTAAGATGCTCTGTACCAAGCACAGTTTGTCTTACACACTGACAAAATTGAAACTTTCAGAATTAAGGTGTACTTTTGCAATGCAACTGAATATTGTCAAGTTAGTCACTGAAGTCAGTACTTCATACCTGTAATATCAGCTGACTTGGACAGTGAATTAACCAGTTGCTGTGTTCACTTTCTTTTGTATTTCTTTCTGGGAAGGAAAGCATGCATGGCTATGTAAAGTACTGCACTTTGACATCCTTTCTGGTATCATTCTCTCAGTGGTGTCACAGTGTTTAGTAACATCTGAACATCAGGAAGGTAGTCTGTTCATTCATGAGTTAGCTGAGGTAGGACCCTTGGTACTTCTGTCATTCTCCAAAAATCTCGATTTTATTTCTTCAATTGCAAAGCCAATGGGGTGTTTGGCAGACAGTTTTCATGACAGCAGTAAAGACTATCTGAATCCTACTCAGCTAAATTATATAAAACATTGGTCAAGCAAAAAAGCTATCTTACTGCTGTTACGTCAGCACGTATCTCATTCCCCTCTATTATCTAGAACATGTTTCTTGCAGAGCATTAAAGTGAATTATAGGCTGGTTATAGCTATATATGAAACTCTGTTGAAACGGATCTGTTGTTTCATTAGGGTTTTGTTGAGAGTTTTCTGATTTACATGCTATATAATCAGTGAACCTGGGCCACTTGAGCCCAGAAACTGAAGCAAAAGTTGTTAAACTCTCCTTTTCTTTATGCCCTAAAATTGGCTGGCAGTAAGATTTGCAATTATTCTACATGAATGAAAGAGTATACATGGCCTTGCAGTGAAGCCTCCACAGAACATAAAGTTCAATATGGCAAGTGCTGTTAGGCTCCTAAAATCTCCTAGCATTGTATATGTGCTACATACTGTCTGAAATTTCACTTATATCAGTAAATGAACTAGCTGAGATTTTCCTATTGTTTATGTTTGCTGGATTGTGTCATCAGATTTTCACAGCAGGACATCTGCAGCTGAGATCCCTCATCTGTGAAATTTTCTAGTAATTTTTCAACACAAATCTGGCAGGACTCAGGACTCAATGCATATAAAATCACTTAACAAAATCTGCAATGAGTCATTTATCAGTTAAAATTGTGGATTTCTGGATTTGATATTTTTGAACTTACAAGGACTTGTATTTATCTTTTCTATTTGTAAAATCAGAAGGTGTAAAAAAATCTTAGGTTTCTGTTAATGCAAATAGATTCAGGGTCACTCACTCACAGTTGTCTTACTAATGCTGGGATACAGAGAAACTGTCACTTCTGCCAGGAGATGTCCTTGGTTTCTGTGAAGATTGCTATTGAGAAATGTGTCTGTTAGTGCTAGCACATTTTTGCCAACCTCAGCAGATGTATTGTGAACTTTCCAGTGTTTAGCTTTCTTAAATCTTAGCAAGCTAGAATGGTGAGATTTCATAAAAATCCACAAGTCTGGATTTTTAAGCAATTTTCTTGGCTATATGACTGAGACATGATCTTTGTTTGTCAAGAGGTGACTTGAATGCATTCTAGATGCTCAGAAACAATAAGCAGAAAGAAAAAGCCCAAGCTGCAGCTCTTCACACTGCTTTTCAGGAGGAAAAAATATTTAAAATTGGACATTTGGGATTTCCAGTATATAAGTACTTAATGTGTTCTGCAGACTCTGTCAGTCATGTTTCACAGGGATAGCACTAGATGTCATCACATTTTGCTAGTGTAGTCCTGGAAAAAATCTTGGTCAATAATCCAGGCTCTGCTAAACCCCTTGAAGCTGCTGTCATTTTCACAATGCTCTTTTATTTCCACTATGGTCTTTATTTATTTTCTACACTGTGGAGTTGCCAACTAGAGCTCATCTTATTGCTGTAAAAAAGGAAAGAGAGTGTCACATGTTAAGCAGACTTTTTTTTTTTTTGCCAGGTAATCTTCCCATATCTCATGATAGTGAAAGAAAAGACAAGAGGAGCCCTAGAAACTCCTTAAACTGTGATGGGACATTACAGTTACTACAATCTCTGAGACTCTCAAAGTAGCATTCAATAGTAAGCATTCCATCTAAAGTTGCATTTTACTTGTACATAAAGACAATTATATGACTAAGTATTTGCACTGTGATTTGTGCACTATAAATTCTTATATCAATAAAATACAGTTGTACCTTTGTATAACTTTCCAGCATACAGAATTCTCTCCATCATTTCTAGCATACATAATTCTTTCCATCACTGTCACAACTCAACCAAAAATATTTGTCTGTGTCAGATAAACTGCTGGCCAGGCATGAAGTACCAACCCAGGCCCATCCTCTGATCCCAGCCCTGTGCTGCCAGTACTCTCCATAGGGCTGAGTACTGGAGCCCACCTCTGGTGCTGTGCTCTCATCTGCTGGGTACCCTGGCAGGGGGGGAAGAAAGGAATCTGTCTGAGTGACCTAAGGACAAGGAAAAGACAACCAGAACTGCAGTCTGGTGCCCCTGGCACAGGGAAAGGAAAGGAAGAACTCTGTCTGAGAGCTCAGAAAAGAACTCTGGAGGCAATGGTTGGAGAGACAGGTCATGGCATTGGCAAGAGGAAGGAATGTCTGGACCCAATAGAGAAAATGGAAGAGGTAATTGGAAAAGTCGAGTTAGACAAAGGGAGAGGAATTTGAGCCTGGTAAAACACTGAAACGAGTTGCAAGAGAGGTGGTAGATGGCCTATCCCTGGAAACAAGCTCAGGTTGGACAGGGCTCTGAGTAACCTGATCTAGTGGACCGTGCCCCTGCTCATTGCCAGAGGTGGGACTTTATGGCTTTTAAAGGTCCTTTCCAAACCAAACTATTCTATGATCCTATGAATTCTAAAAGGGGGATGAACAATTGGACAAGGAGTAGTCAGAGAAGGAGACAAAGAATCATTGATCCCTATCGTAGATAAGTGGGCTTAGGAGATATCTCTGGCAAGAAGCAAGGCTACAAGAGACAATTGGGGTAAGCTGAGTAGGAACCAGAGAGGAGGACAAAGCCAGAGGTAAAGCAGGGTAAGGACTGGGAGTTGTAAATATGAGTACCAGGGAAATGAAATGGTTAAAAGTGATTAACAAAACAGATGAACAAACTCCAAAATTCTACAGTGCAATCCCAAAGTGAGTGGGCCCCACAAATATTCTGATTGGCATGCAGAGACATTGTTGCATACACTCCAAAGAAAACTATCACACTAACTCCAACATTTACAAACAAAGAGCTGGTTAAGTAGTTGAATTTGACAACAGACTTTTCTCACATGGAGTGATTTACAACTGAATTGTGGAGAGGGATGAGATGAAGTAAGACAACAATTGATTTGAAAGGAGAAAATTGAATTATTTGAAAAGGTGCAGAACATATAAAGGATACAACCCTTGGTAAATGAAGAGAGAATAAGCTGTACATTATAACTACATGGGTGTAGGTACAAAAGCACTACTTCTAACATTTCAAACCAGTGTTGGTACTTAACATCAACCATCATTCCATCCCTCTCTCAAACTGGTCCATGATTTTTTTATCTCCAAATTGATAGAACCTATTAATAAGCAGCCACCCAGGGCTTTCTATACCTTTGCAGTGTATCACCTAGAAGAAAAGTGATAATCCAACGGTTTCTCCAAATTCAAAACAATAAAAACCTGAAGCTGATGTGTATTTCCATTCATAAAGCTGCTATTAGAGCGTGAATCTGTGGCAGAACTGAATTTTCCATTTCCTTGGAAATTCTAAACCAGTGCCTTTGTACTCCCAACTCTTCAATTTCCAACAGCCACCCCCAAAAATATGTTGGAGAATTGTATTAATTCTTGCTCTGTCATCTGTTACAGTAATATGCCCAGAGATTTAGATCACAGTCAAATGACAAGGACATATAAAAGAACATAGATGTGATACCTTTCTTACAGAAGCTTTCTGGGTATTTTATGATCTATAATAGATGGCATAGTAGGGACCTCAAATGGTACAGCAGGTCATCTGGGAGGGGTTGTGGAAGGAAGGCAGAGCTGGAATTGTAACAGCTGCCTGCAGGAAATAAGGGAAGTGGAATCTATCCAAACTGCAACATGCACATTAAATAGGAGCATGATGCAAGATCTTCCAGCTCTACAAGGAGAGAGCAAAATATTATAACTTAAGTGCGTAACCTGATAGCAAGATCACCAAAAAAAAAATTGTCATTGGCTCACAAAGCTGATGCACATCAAAATAGAATTTGCAGTGATACACTGCAGCAACTAAGTCTCATTTCTTTTTCCCAGATAAAAAGATCACAGGAATCCTATTTCAAGCATTATGTGCTAACAGTGTGCACACTCCATATTTGTTTGTTCTTCATTAGGAGACCTACTTATAAAGATACTGCAATGGCATGAAATATACTCATTTCATTGCATCTTTTTCAACTCCATGGGTCTTGAAACTTGTTTGTAGTACTGGTAAAATGTTTTTTTTTTTCTATTCAGTTGCTACCTTAATTGCAGTATTTTGCATTCTTTCTCGTTGTTATGGGACCTGCATATTTTCCTGACAGTCATAAGATTGACTACATATTATAAACTTATATCCTTACAAGTTTATAAGGATAACCAAATCATGGCTCTGTTTTAACCTTTCTCAGAAGGATATTGGGTTTTGTACCAAAAAGCTGTAATACTCTTCTGATGAAGCTCACAATAACTACTGGTAGGATTCTGACATATTTTCCATCTATGGGAGAATAATATATGTTTCTGCTTCTTCTTTTACAATCTATGTACTGATGAGATCTAGATACAGGCAAAAAAAAAAAAAAAAAGTCTGTTATTTCTTATAACAGAAAATTTAGCTTTCTAGTAGCTGGAGACCCTCCAGGACTCTAATTTGTCTGTTTTCTCATTGCTACAATGTTTTGTGGTTAATTACAATTTTTTCTTTATTGGTGGCTGTGATGAGACTAGCTGTTGCCACCTTTGCATCCCTTGCTGAGAGGCACACAATAAGACTCCATATCTATAAAACTAAATTATTTCTTTATGAAAAGCATCAACTGAAGAGATTCTGCAGGTGCAGCCAATATTTAGATGCAGACTTGCAAACAGTTTAATTTCTGGGTATCAAGAGTAAACTCATTCCCCCTCAAACTCTTTTCTTTCCCATCTGGTTATGTGGAGCTTTTCTAATTCACTGAAGTCTTGCAGAACCCCAGGTCATAGTGGAGATGAGCTCAAGGCACCCAATGCTCTTTAAGAATTTTATTCAATCAGATTTCCAGCATCTGCACATTCTTTCTTCAGCAACATCTTTCTTTGCAGCTCCCAATAGAAAGGCTTACCTTGGAGACCATCATGAGGATTTTCACTCCTCCAGTCTGATTTCAAATATTTTCTTCCAAAGGCTGGTGATTGAAAGATCATCAGTTCACTATGGCTGCTCTTGATCACATTAAATAGAATCATAGAATCACAGAATATGCTAAGTTAGAAGGGACCCACAAGGATCATCGAAGTCCAGCTCCTGGACGTCCACAGGACAGCACGAAGACTCACACGATCTGCCTGAGCACATTGTCTAATGCTTCTTGAACTCTGTCAGGCTTGGCGCTGTGACCACTTCCATGGAAGCCTGTTCCAGTGACCAGCCACCCTCTGGGTGAAGAACTCTTTCCTAATATGTAACCTAAATGATCCGTGACACAGGTTGATGCTATTCTCTTGGGTCCTGTCACTGGTCACCAGAGAGAAGAGATCAGTGCCTGCCCCTCCTCTTCCCCTCACAAGGAAATTGCAGACTGCAATGAGGTCTCCCCTCAGTCTCCTCCAGGCTGAACAGACCAAGTGACCTCAACTGCTCCTCATACCCCTTCCCCTCTTGGCCCCTCACTATCTTGGTGTCCCTCCTCCAAATACTCTATGTACTGTGTTAACTAATGCAGCTAAGTTTTAAAAGAAGCACTGTGCCACTTCAATCCCCACCATCCATATCTGTGTGGAACAATCTTTGCAGGACCATTTAGAGTGTTGTCAAAAATCTAAGCATTATCATCAAAGATGTTACTTATCTGAAATAAAATCAGTGCTTGCATAAAATAATTAGAGTGACAGGCCTTGTTACTCTTTCTTATTGTCCTGGAAATCATGAACTGTATGTTAATTCCTTCATCCATTCCTGAAGTGGAGCATGTTCCTTTAATGAACATATTTTGTGAAATAAGTTCTGGTTGAAATTGAAGAAGGCTGCTCATTGAGACTGAAATGGCAAAGAGAATTCAAGTCAGATGCTTAATTATCCAAACTGGAGTTTGACCAAGATACTGCTATTCTTGTGATATGTGTCATGGGATAGCTCATGATCAAAAGCTGCTGTAACCTTGACTTCAATTTGAAGCTTCTTTCTTTATACTTAGTGTCCACCAGGTGCCAGGAGGATACAGCTGCTCTGGTCTTCCCCAAAGCAAAAGTTACTTTAGATCTTTACTTGCTTTTCTTCAATCTATCTTATCCAGGTATAGACTGAGCCTGATTATTGCTTGGTTTCATGACCAATGACTCAGAGAATGTGTTTCTGGCTAAAAAGTAACTCCATTGAAACTGAAAAAAAAATGCTCAAATAAAAGTGTAGGACAATATTTTCTTTGTTGCCCTCAAACTGCCCCTCAGAAATAAAAATCAGATAAAATTAAAATTGTATATCATGCCAACATTTAGAAGTGTCTAACAAATTTAAAACTACCTAATTATCTCTGTAATATTAATCCATTCAATACTAGAAAAGGAAGTAGATAAAAGGAATTAAAAGTTTATTCAAATACCATTTGATTGACGTTAGTAAACAAATGGAAGAATCTTACAAAAGAAAGGGATCATTAGATATGATATAGATATTTAATAGTAATATAATACTTATTGGGTAGCAACCTCTGACAAATAACAAAGGAAGGAATCTTGAGTATATGTAATGTGATTAAGAGGAGATTAATAAATTAAACAAAGATTTTTGAAAGCAGCTGGTGTCTTCAAGACAACCAAGAAAGTGCTTAACAGTTATGGTAACACATAGAGATGGAGCTGGACTGTGAAGGAATTTAAAACAATAAACAATTTTCCTGCCAATAAGGATTATATTTTCCAGTGTGAACGGCTTCTTAATTGAGACTGAAAATTCCTCCATTATTCTAAAAATAAAGTTAACTGGAAATAGCACCAATACTGTAAAAGAAATGACAGATGTGCAATCAGGAAAAGATGATAACATGAATAGGCTTTACAAGAATTGCAATTCCAGTTACAAATAACAGAAGACATCTCCCTTTGTGTAAACGAAGGCTTCTTTACCATTATAATTTTTGTCTGTCAAAATCTACCATAGTAAAATTAATGCAGTCCACGAAATTGCAGCTTTGTAACAGCAGCAGCCCTACATACATTTGCATGAGTGCTTTGTAGTGACAAGAATAGAATATATGGCATAAAAATAGACTTGTCTAGTCACTGGCCAATTGCTACTCTGCTTTTTGGAACAGAGGGTGTCCACAGGAGAGGCTGTCAGTGCAGCGAGCATGACCCTTCCCGCAGCTCTGCTGTGCTGTTCTCCTGCCTCTGTAGCCCTGCAGGTGGGAAGGAGTGGGTTGGAGGAACAACCACTTTCTGCAACATTAGGTGCTGTCAGCCTCCTAAGTCATCACTGAATAATGTAATGTTCCTTGTCTGTGTTTTGCCGGTGGGAGGGTGACTTATCACACAACTGGAATGGGATGAGCAGTGTTGGTGGGACTAAAAGTAAAATTCTTCTGCAGATAAGAGGTTCATATTTAATTCCTGTGCTCTGTAGATCTGCTGTCTAATTTCTGCAGAGAAAAAACTTTCCTGGGTTAAAATGCATATGGAATTGTAGGATGTTCCCATTTTCATGGTGCTTGTATATTTTTGCTTGGGAATAAATTAGACAAATACATTAAAAGCAAAAAAATAATTTAAAAAAAAGTTAAGCATTTCAGCATACTAACTGTTCCAGAGATTATCACATGGTTGTGCATATCAATTCCAAGTCCCGATCCCATTTGGAGCTGGAAGTCTGCACTAGGTTGTGGCATAGTACAAAGGACAGAACTGAGAAGTGTTTTGAAAAGCCTTTCAAAATATGCTCTCAAATACTATTCTGGATGCTGTATCATAGTTATTATATTAGTTTACATTCCATTGCCTTACCTGAAACCACATATTCAAATCTATAGTTACGTATTTTTATAGCTGGTACAGGATTATTATATCCTGCATCTCATGCTATACAAAGTAATGCAATTACATTTCTCAAACTATCTACAATATGAAATTTTATCTTGCCATAGACTTGATCTTGCAGCACAGGATATCTTTGCAAATGAAAATCTTGAAAGAATTTTGTGTGTGCTGTATATGCTGCTCCTCTGCACCTCTCTGTATTACGGTTTTAAAAAATAAGCCAGGCTTTGTGGCTAATGTAGTGACTCTGGGAAACTGTAAGAATAAGCTCTTTTCCTTCTATTTTGATTCAATATACTTGCCATGAGGAAGAAATTTGGTTTAGCAAATAGTCCCTTGACCATATGCCAATTCTTACACTGTGAGTAAGAAGATATGAGAATTTGCATAACCTGTTTGATGGTTGAATTTTTATTTTTATCTTTTTTGTCTTTTAAGCAATCAGTGTATTTCTCTGTATCTTTGAACAGCTCATATCACAGTGGGTTTAGGCTTGCAGACTCTAAGCATTATTATGAAACTAAAAATAATAGACAGATAAAAAGTTATTATTGGAAGTTATTTGTTCTTAAATGTCACACAGAAAATTACAATGATACCTGAAAAAGTCTGCACAATACAGACTCCCTGAGACTTTTTTACACTTACTACTTATTAAACAGGCAAGATTGACAAAGACTTGTAGTTCTTTATAATAATGATATACAAATACTTCTGCACTTGACAATGAGCTTTGACATTTTCACTAGTTGTTCTCATGCAAAAGTTAAGATTCTTTTATTTAGGGAAAATAAAAATAAAAGCCAATGAGAATGATAATTTTAGAATGAAGAAAAATTAAACTTGAGTATTACCAAGCTTTTCAAAAGGTCACCCTGAGCATGGGACATTAATAAGAATAGAGGAAGAAAATACGTTGTACCCTGTTCGTTTTATCTCCCTGTTCGTTTCTTTATGCAAGAAATCTGGTTGCATCTGCCAGATTTATTTATCTCTGCTAAATGTAAGCCTTGTCAATAACAGTGTGCTGCCTTGCTGAGCCCTCATTTATTTGGTACAGAAGTCTATACAAGACAACAGGACTGGGGCAGGACAGAGAGGTACATGTGTGATTCTGTTCCGTGACACAGGCGAAGACAACTTGAGAAACCTTCTGTAGGGCTGTTCTCAGAGGTACAGTTGGTTCATTTGCCTGTGTCATTTTCAAAGCTGCATAGTAGCAGTAGGAGGCATTTCCCATGGAGGCACGTGCTTGGATTCATTGTGTGTATCATTCAGCCTTCAGTGCTGGGAACCCCCAAGATGCTTTGGCAGCACAACCAAGTACCACATCGAAGGCTGAGGCGTGTGCAGGGTGTGCTGTGACTTGCCAGTCAAAGGACCCCCGGGGCAACAAGTGCAGAAAAGCAGCTGAGCTTGTGCTATGACACTGAACTCAAGTTGTGATGTGTCTTCTGGGTAGCTCAGGCACAAGCAGGGCTGCTCAGAGCAGAGCATCCTACCCACCTAACTGCTCAGCACTTGAATTAAACACCTCCTATGAGGCAGTAGTGTCCAGAGGAAGAAGAGCAGGAAGAAAGCAGCAAGTTCTTACTGCCTAAGCTGTCTGCAGCCTGGCATCATCTGATATTTGAATTTTTCCTTTAGAGCTTGAGTAACATCGAAGGAAGGCTTGTTACCAGCCAAGTGCATCTCCTAGTTTCCTGGTACACATTTAGGTACCATCCAGCTTCCCATGGATACTGCAGACAATGCTAGCAGATTTACACATCAAGCTGCAACGTTTGGGTTGGAAGGTCCTGTAGACCTTTGGCTACCTTTAAACACATGGACACGAAGTACTGAAAAACAGAGGCAGATTAATTGTTCCCTAATTTCTGCTATTTAGACTATAGCAGCTCAGGTGACTAGGCTTAAAGAACTCTGAAAAGTCAAGTCAAGAAGCTGAGAAATGCTTATTTTTTTTTATCCCAAATGGGTACTTATTTAGATGGCAGTCATATTTCCAACAATAGGTCAGCATGCTGGGGTGCTTAATAACAATAATTCTCAGCTGTATGTGCAGGCTTGAGCAGTCTGACTGAGTTGTGACATAGCTTTCCTTGCAGATCCCTGGGAGTGAAACTTGAGGTTTACAAGTCTTCTTCAGAGGCACAGAAGAGCAGTTCAGTGGAGAAGGAGGTCCCACACAGATGATTTGCTGTAATTGCAGCAGCATGGACTGGGCATTGCTAGAACTCAGTGATGGCTAGTTGGCAGCTTTAACAATGTATGAAATCTTTTTTGTGTTTTCCCATATAAAAAAAATAATAAAGAAATCCGGTTGCAGCTGCCAGTTACTCCAACAGAATGCCAAAAGAAAGCCTACAGCTCTGTACTTGTTGAAAACTGGGCATGTGATAGCAAAATCATGTGCTGAAGTTACAACCTTACTGGTAATATTTACAACCTACTTTTCACCTGCCAAGGTTGACCTCACTACCTTATCAAGAAGGAGTTTGGGGCACAAAACACCCTGAGCCTTAGAAATCCTCACAGAACTAAAAAGCTGTTAATTATTGATATTGATAGTTATTTTGAAGCTGACTGAACACTGAAAGCTCAATACAATTTATACTAAAAAAGCATCTTGCAAGTTAGTTACCACGTTTTCCAACAGAAGTTTGCCATAGCATCATTGCATTTCTTGCATGATGAAGACGATTGGCATAACACAACCAGCTGCCTTGTAGCACATTATCCCTTACATCAGAGCTCACTCATATTCAGAGTTTATTTCTGCAGGATAATAATGTTCAAAAACACACTTTTGGACCAAATGAGTAGTCGACTAATTCCATTTAACAGTTATTAAAGTAATAGTTGTTGAAATCTTAAAAAAAACCAACACATCAGCCTTCATTTAATGTAGTGTTTTTATTATTTCTCATAGACTCTCAAATACATTAATCTGTTTTTGTAGAACAGTTTGATTTCCTAGATTCAAATATGAAAAAAGCTCCGACAGCATATTTTCAACACGATGCAAGAAATCCTGTTTTATTTTATAAACTATATTATTAGAGAAGGAATATGACCAGCTTGTGGACTCTTAGGCCACGATCTCACCTTTATCCGGTTCTTACAACATCTGCCTCCCATGCCAGTCGTTTCAGGGAGTGGCTTGGTTCTGGTTAATCGCATCGCACGGTGCTGGTGCCGCCGGGCAGTCGTGTCCACTTGTGTACAAAGTGCTTATCTTCTGCTATTACTGCAGCCTGGCAGTCTGACCGACGGACAGCAGAAGGACACGACACACTGGGAACAAACATCAGCTTTATCTCAGTATGGTCTGAAAAATTAATCAGGGAAGGCTATTTTCCCTCTTGGCCAGAGACTTCCAGATGGTGCCCGAGTGGGCTGTCTACCAGAGGGAAATTTAGTCCTTCCGTCCTGAGAGAGCTCAGTGGCACCAGGGGACATGCTTCCTCGTTGAGCAGCAGATTTGATGTAGATTTATCGCCTCACGTTTAGAGCGCCCTTGAAGGTTCCCACTGCTATCGCACCTCGGTGAGAGCCGCCTCGGTTCGTCTGCACCCCTGAATCCTGGAAAAGGCGACTGGTTCCAGCTAAATCGACGGTAGCACTTCTCCGGTACTGATGTCAATATCCAAACACAGAGACTAAAGAAACCTTAATAAAACAAACAAACAAAACCAGGAAAAACCACACAACTCTTTTTTTTTGCACTCTTTTTTTTTTTT
>VZTN01022334.1:908-19376 GCA_013400515.1 Erpornis zantholeuca | reverse complement strand
CGCCGCTCCGTGCCAGCTGCAGGCCGTGCTCCCCGCCGCGCTCCGGCCTGAGCGGCTCGGGAGGAAAAAAAAATAAAAGAAATTAAAATAATTGTTTGCAGGGGCAGAACAAGCCCGAACCGGTCTGCTTATTATAACTCGCTCGCATGCCGCAGCTTGCATGGTAATTGTTGGACTTGGGTTTCCCCATTAATTAGGAGCAGGATTAAGTGGAAGATCCGGAGCTGAGCACAGCTCAGCTGGGCACAGGCAGCTGCGGGAGGGGCACAGCGCAGGAGCTGAGCGGAGCCGAGCGCGCAGGTCGCCATCGGCGGTGGCCATCGCAGTGCCAGAGCCCAGAGGTGCCCAGGTGTGGTCAGCGCCTGTCCTGGCAGTCGCATTGAAATAGCGAAGAGACTCAGTGCAGTGTGGTAGTTGAAGTCCAGAACAGCCGGGATGTCCTTGCAAACACGTTTCAAGGCCAAAGCTGGTTTTGGCTTTATTTTTAAAGCAAGTCCGATACTGCGGTTACAAATCTGTAGTCGTGGCATAATTCTATGGTATTATCTTTCCTGCACAGATTAAGGAAAAATCATCTTGCTGATCAATGCTGACTGATTTAATAAGTAGGTGAAAAAAATGACTTAGAAAATATAAACCAGGACGTTATTAAAGTACACTAGTAGGGCTTTTTTTCCTTGGGTTTTTTTTCAGCTAAACATTTTAGAACAGAAATTGAGGTGTGGAGAAAGCCGAAGGAATGAAAGCTAAATAAGATTAGAGTAGCTTTGCTAGTAGTACCCTTTAAAATGTAAGATTACAATTCTTATCTCAGTAGCTCCAGTGTATTGGTCCTTTCTTAACGATTTCTATTAACTGTATATATTCATGACATGCATGTAACTAGAATGAGTGAGCATCTGTCTGTTTGAATGATATTTGTGCTCATGGAAAGTGAGTCCTTTTTGTCTTCATGAGAAAATGTATTTCGATTAGGCCTATAGCAGGTGTTGATTGTTTATTTGGATGTGAACTGGACGAAGGAATTCTGACCAAAAAAAAGCAGAGGTTGGAGGCTTTGGTTTTTATTTTGGGTTTATTTGCAATCAATTTGTATAGTATTGGCATCACCCCCTAAATAAAAAAAAAAAAAATCCATACGTCCACCTTTACATTTTGGTGTTTGATTTTTTTATTCTTAGTGATCCTTATCCTGTAACCATTACTTTTGCATATGTTTCAATCTGGTGGTTTTTTTTTGTTTTTTTTTTTTTTTAAGTCTTTATAAATTTAAAAAGTAATGAAAATGCATTTGATTAGTGACTCTTGTTTGAACCCGGGGTAAAACTCATGACCTGGAAACGAGCTGGATCTAAATGCTCATTTCAGTTGGTAGCTCATTGTCCTCCTGTGCCTTCAGTGGGCATCTGTTACTTGTGATAACTGGTTGGGCACCTGCGGTGGGCTGTGGTACTTGAGATAAGTGGCTTGTTCCCAAAAGTGAGAAGGAACCAACACAGAGAGCTTTCTTAAATGCTGAATATCTCTTGTTTGATCAGTCCATTAGCAAACATACTGGGTAGCACTTCAGAACTGCTCTACAAAACTCTAAGATAGCTGCAGAACAGAATTTTGCAGAGCTGTGACATAGGCCCAGTAGCTTTACTTCCCTTGCCCTGTCAGCTTTCCTTAGTGAAAGGATCTGTGCAAGCTAAGCCTCCTTTCTAGCTAACTGGCAGTCTTTATCTCGCTCCCTAGCACAAGGCTAGACTTAGAGGGAAGAAGCATTCTTGTGGAAAAATTGGGTTTGTTTCCAAAGCAAACTCCTTCTGCAGAGCTTCCTTGATTAACATCATCTGAATAATGTGGAGTGGCCAAGGAAGGAGGAAGCTCTTTGTGTCAAAACTACCACCTGAATGTACATTAATAGGTTTATCCCTGTAATTATCTACTGTGCCCAATATGTGACCCTGAACTTTAAATTAGAGAGACCACTGGTTTGAAGGTAGCCTTCTCTTCCCTTGTTGAGCTGGAGCTGAGACCCAGCTGACCCTTTCCTGTGTAAACTGGTGGATGGTTCAATCCTGGTAATGGCTCAGTGTTTGTTCTTAATGATGGAAGCAAGCAAGAAAAGAAATCTTTTCAGTGTGGTTGCAGGCCACTGTATGTAAGAAACTTTGCACAAGACAAAGGATGGGCCTATCAGTTCTGTTCCCTGTAGTAAGATGATTAGTCAGTGCTTCTTTATTTGTTTCTTTTAGGTTTTTTTGGCTTTTTCCAGACTTTCTTAGTTCTTAACAGCTTATCTCTGAGATCAATCATTTAACTTTTCCCCTTACCCACCCCCTTCCAGGTCATAAAATAATTTGTTTTTTAATCAAATGAAACAAGCTCATTTCTGTTTGACCCAGGTAGGCTGCAAGTGGTTCTCTGTGGTTGCCACCCTTCAACTACCAAGGGAGGAAAGTGCACAAGCACCACAAGGAATTTCTCAGGTTGCAAATGGGCTATCTGCCCTTGCATTGCTATCCTGTGGGGGTGAGGAGGAAGTCAGATGTACCACATGGTAGGGCACTTTGTTAATCTTGCTGAACTAATTACTGTTAGGTGGGGTTTTCTTGGGCGGGAGTTGTTTGTTTGTTTGTTTTTTGTTGGTTTGGTATTTTGTTAGGTTGTTGGGTTTTTTTTAAGAAAAATTGATACTATAGCTGTAAACTGGTGTGTCAGCAGCAGGGAATTCAGTAACTCATTAAATGTCTCCTGGTGTGTGTGTGAAGCTTGCTTACCACCCAGTCATGTGCAGCATGACAGACCTTTATGAACTGGTTTTAGATATTATAGTTAGCCTGAAATTCAAGCTGTCAAAAAAAAAAAGCTCATGCTAAAAAAGAAAGATATGCTAGTGTGCTTTGAAACCTTTTTATTAAGGGGTAATGAGGAGCTAATTCTGAGACAATGTCTTTATTTTCCTTTTCACCATCCCCCACCCCTCACCCTCCCCCAATATACTTTTCTTTATGTTGAATTTTGGTGGCTTTTGCTGGTTTGTTTTTTGGCACTCTTCAAAATGCACGTTTTCTTTAAGCATGAAGGTTGATGTGCCAAGATACCTCACGCTTTCTGCTCCATAGCAAATATTATTTGCTGCAGCACGGCTCTGAAAAGCAGCCATTATTCGCTTGCTATCTGATATTTGCTGAGCCAGCAGGACAAGAACAGCGAGGCTGCTTACCTGGAAGCCAAGCAGCTCCAGTATGAGGCTGAAGAACTGGCTGGCACTGTGTGTAGGGGCTCAGTTAACCAGCTCAGCAGCTCAGGTAACCAGCTTTCAAACTCCTAAGAGTTACCACTTGGAAATAGGGTATAGAAAATTATAAATGTCTAGAAGGTATGGTTGTCAATTTTTAAACTATTCCAGGATCATGGAAAGCTGAAATGCTGGTGTCTGTGTGTCTCTTCACTTTCTGGTACTCTTAAAGATATTGCTTGCCTTAGTATAGCTACCCTGTTCCCAGCTCCCAGAATTGAGGAAGTCAGACTTTAAATGGAGAGGACAAAGTCAAGAATTTTTGTAAAACAACTGTTGCTTTTCAGAAAAGCAACCTGAAAGCTGGGAGTGAACTGTAGAGGTGTCTTGACAGAGAGTTTGGTATTTAGTCTTTTGCACATGTCTTCTGTTTTCTGGCTGCCTGTTCCTCTAGCCAGAAAGTGTCAGCTGCTCACTGCAGGAGCAGTTAAGCAGCCTGCTGACTGCCAAAACCCCCTTGCAGCAGCCTTGACTTTGCTCCTGTGGTTAAGACACTGCTGTCCCCATCATCCAAGTCTCTAACCTGGTTTCTGGAGTGCTCTAGTAGGCTTGAGCTGGAGTTGCCAAACTGTGTGGGCTGGGGCTTTGTCTCGTGTGTGTTTGTTACCTAATGTCTTGTAATGTCTCCGCAATATACTGTTATTTAATTCTTTTTTTTCTGGATGCTGCATTTTTTCAGAATGTATTTCCTCAGAAGAAATACATGTACTGTTACCTGGTATTTCTTAAGGATGTTGTTTTCTGTAACCAGTGTATCAGAGCTGAAGGTGTGAAGTTGACTTGCTTGAGAAATGGAGCGTCAGTTTGTGCCATGAATTCAGAATTGTTTTGCTACATATAAGTTAATTTTGTTTCTTATCTGAAATAATTCAAGTGTATTGGATGTGATTCTGAGACTCTCAAGGTATCCATCTTTTCCCTGCTGCCTCTGTGAGTTAAAATCAAGCACAGTTCTGGGTCATATATAGACCAAGTAGCAAAGAGAGAGAGCATGCTGAACAGCGATGCTTGTTCAAAGTCATGCGATGACTTTTGGATCCAAAGGGCAGACAGGGTTTCTTGTATCCCTCCAGCTTATGACATTCACTTCAAGACAGAGTGAAGGAGTGATGAGGGCTTTCTTACAGGCTGAAATTTAATACTCAGGCTTGTCAGCTTTGATAGCAGCCTGTGATTTCCCTCACCACCCTCCAGCAGATACTGCTCTGTTCAATGCTGTTGGCAAACGGGAAGTAGGATGATCTCTCATTGCTTCTCTGAAGAGTTTAAGCTGCTTGGATGTAATTTTTAAAAAAACTTTTTGAAGCCCAATGCTGCAGAGGATTTCAAACTACTAGTGTTTAAAAAGGTAAATATGAACTACTGAATATGCCTGCTCTTTATTTGCTTACTGGAAAAGCCCTGAACTTCTTGATGAAATAAAAGTCACTGCTATTATATGCCAAAGAATTGTGCTGATAAGCTTTTGAGGGATTGCTGTGTGGAATTATTTTCATTCCATGAATTCTTAAACCTCAGAAGATCTCCGGTGTTTCCTCCCTGTTTTGTTGTGGACTCAAGCCTGGCAAAGCTGGAGTCTGAAGTCTGCTCTTCCATGGAGGCCTGAGGCTGCTATAAGCCTCCCTTATGTTAGCCTCTTCAAAGTGACTAAAGACCTTCTTGTGCATTGGTACTTTGGCTCCTGGACAAGGAAAATATCTGGAACCCTTAAAAGCAGAAACTGAGACTTCATTTTTTTTTTCTTCAAGGCAGCATAAATTTGCTGTTGTTGTACTCAAAAAAGAAGCATTTCCTGCCACTTCCTATCCAACACCTGTTTTCTTAACAGAACTTTTTTGTGTTTCTACCTGTTGTATTTGCTAATATACAATAAACACTTGTTTGTATTTCAGTCTTTTTAAATGTTTGTGAACACTGTTTACAACTCTGCCTACCTGTGTCTCGTTTTATTTTCTGGGGTCTTTTTCTTCAGAAACCAGTCTCTGGTTGCTACTAATCTTTCTTAGGTTTGGAGGTTTTTAGTGTTTTTTCTCCATGCATTTTCTAAAGACTGCAAAAAGTTGATATGAAAATAAAGTTGCATAGATGAGTTTCATTGGATCCACATTTCTGGGGGGATTTACTGTGTGTTTGTGTTGCTGGTTTGCTTTACTTACAACTGTGGCTGATGTTTGTGTACACAGAAGTTGTGGAAAAAGGGGAAAGCAAACTTAGGTTTGTTCTACTTTTAGTATAAACATCGACTTTTGAGATGTGTCGGTTTTCTTGTTTTGGAGGCTGTGACTGCTAGAGACAATATTTGCTGGAAGTGTTTTAGGATCCTCTGTTTTTTTCAGCTGAGATTTCCTTGTCTCTTGCAGCAGAGCTTCCTCCTCCGTACACTGCTATTGCAAGTCCAGATGCCAGCGGTGTTCCTGTGATAAACTGCCGCGTGTGCCAGTCACTGATCAATTTGGATGGCAAACTGCACCAACATGTGGTTAAGTGCACAGTCTGTAACGAAGCTACGGTAAAATGGATTTTTAGCGGTTTTCTCTTCGTGGGGGTAGAAAGCATGTCCTCACCTGGACAGGGTGGGTCCCTCCCTGCCATCCCGAAGGAAAAGGACGAGTCAGCCCAGCTGGCTGCCTGTGTGGCTGCCTTGCCTTGGCGTGCGAGCTCGAGGCATGCTGGCACAAGGACGGTCATAAGCAGTTAGAATAAATGTTCATGTGGCTGAGCTGGCTGTGCAGGATGTCTCCTTCTGAGGAGGACAAAAAGCAAAGATGTCATTTAAGTAATTACTCTTCTGTAAAAAAGGACAAAATTGGTTTTGATGGGATGAAGAGAAATGTAGAATTGAGTTTTTCGAAGAGTTGGAGAAACAAAGTAACTAACCTGTACCTCTCCCTGGATGAATCCCCTTCTCTTGAATTACTATTCAGCCACCTGGTTAGCTTGTAACAGACCACAGCAAAACAACTTTGAAATGTTTAAGTCCTAGGTTCTTTTCCAATGATCGCAGACCTATTTGTTTCTCCTCCTCTTAACTGAAGTCTTCGCTCTTTGGCCTCCTGCTTCTTTTTTTTTTTCCTCCTTTCAATTTTAGGTTTGGAATGTGATGCTGCAGTGCTCCAAAGCTACTGCAAGCATTTGTATGAATAACACTGGATTAGATTTATTATATGGATTTTTTTAATATTTATTATATGAAAAGAACTTTAAATTATGTCCAGAAAACAGGAAGCCTTAAAACTGCAGGAAATTTTTTTTCCCACTTAAAAGTGAGAGTAGAGAAGCTGCCACTGATTGTCACTTTCCTATCCCATATATAATGTTTCAAGCCAAAGTATTGTGCACCTTTTGATTTGCTGGATGAAAGGAACATTGAAACTTGACTCCCAGGTTGGAGAAGGCTAATTTCAGTCCAGTTTAAAAAAAGATTACAGTTCAGATGCCTACATATTCTCTTAGTGACCAAGAAAGAAACTGTGATCCTTTCACTGTTGAATAAAGCCATTGTACCAGGCAAGAAAGGTTGTTTGATGTTTTGGGTGGTTGTGTTTTGGTTGTTTTTTTTTTTTTTTTTTTTTACTATATCACTATTTAAGCTCACATTTAAGAAAAATAACTGAACTGAAGCTGTGAATTGTCATTGCTAAATATGAATGTTTTTTTCATGAGTTTGCAGAATTTGTTTGTTTTAATAAGGAAATTTTCACTTCTTAAAAAAGAAAGAACTTAAATTTTGTGTTGGCTCTGAAGTTTCCTCTCTAAGGGGAAGTGTATTTCTCTGTTAGCAAGGACTTTTCACTGAAGTTGTTCTGCTTTGTCATCCTGTTAAGTGGAAAAAAGTGAATTGCTGTGACTTCTGATATGTGTTCTCTGGTGGTTGTGGTTCTTTGTGCTTTTTTTTTGTTTAGCCAATCAAAAACCCTCCTTCAGGGAAGAAGTATGTTAGATGTCAATGTAACTGTCTCCTTATCTGTAAGGATACATCTCGGAAAATAGGCTGTCCAAGACCAAACTGGTAAGAATTAAATACTCTCAGTGCCTTGAGATAGTTTTCTTTAAAGCAACTGTTGTCTTTGTGTTGAGTATTTAAGAGGTTCAAGCCCTGGTCTCTTTATGTGGACCTTTACAGAGCATTACTGAATTGCTACAGACACAGGTAGTGCTATTGTCCATTTTGAATATTCTTTTTTAAGATTAACTTTAAAGAGGAAACTTCTTTTTCTTTTAGTCTCAGATGTGTGTGTCCCATTTTAGCTACTTTATAAGTCAAAACTAGTGTAAAGAACAACAGAAGAAAATCCACTTCTTGTTTCTGGGACTTAACATTCATAATTTCTTGGAGATTTAGTTATTGTAAACACACAGGATTCTCACTTTGCTAAGTTCAGAGTAGGGATTCAGAGCAAAATAGGAGATGGAGCAGTTGGTTAGCTTCAGTCATGTTCTCCTTCTTAGTTATGCTGAGTTTTCATTATCCTCTCAGCTCTCGACTTAAATGTACACACTCCTTATAAAATAAGCAATTGTGATTGCAATACTGATTGTTCTTACCATTGGACTTAAGGTGTTAAAGATTCCAGAGGTAGGCGGAGTTTGATTGCAAGTGCAGCTCTAAAAAGAGAAATGGAGAGGAAAGCTGAGCCTGCAGAAATGTGAATGGGGACTCTACCCCACCAAGTGCCCTAGTCACTAGTTTGTTGGCTGCTCTGATTTTGAAACATAGTTTGAGACTTGTGGCAGTTACTCTTTTTTACTGATGCTCTGTTGGGGAGGACTTCAGAACATTCCAAACATCTTCTCAGAGTGCAAAAATGTGCCTGGGATAGTTCAGTTATAATGTATCACATGGTTGGTAACGAAACTAAATCAGAAGTTCCTTAATTTTATTTAAAAAATCTCAAAAGCATACATCTAAGCAGTTTCCCTAAGATAGTCTATATATTCGTCTTGCTAGAAACTGAATAAAATTGGTGTACTTTGAAGGAGAGAGTTAGGAGCATGCCCTAAATGGAAGACTCCAGACTGAAGAAAAGCCATTCAGAATACAATATTGGTTTTAAGTGGAGAGAGATGGAATGCAAATTAAATATTGCTTTCATTTTCCCCTTCACTTTTTTCATTCTGAGAAGTCTCATCCTCATTCTGTTTTGAGTTGGTTAATTTGGGTACTGTCATTTTGGACTGACAAATAGTATAATTAAACTGGAAACACATTGAACATAAAAACAAATACTTAAAAACTTTTAAAGTAAATTGATTGCATTTAGTCAACCTAGGGTGGTTTTCTTGTTTAATTTACTCAATTTGAAGGGAATTTTTACTGTGCAAAATGTGGATATGCTTATACTGACATGGTTGTTACTAGTGTGGGAAGGAGAGCTGGGTTATGGAAGATCCTTACTCTTTCTACATGTTTCACATGGGTACATACATTTAAATTCTCAGGGTTGCTCAGCCTAGGTATTAAGTTTTCATTTTTCTGAGGCATGTGTCTGTCATATGCTTGCAAGTCTTTGATCTCTATAGGGTTTAGGCTTGTATGGCTGATCTTATAGGGAAGGAGATTTTTAAAACTGAAAACACTTTGGAGAGAGACCAAAACTGGGTGTATCAGCTGTTTAACAAGTAGATTATAGTTTAAAAGTGTAAAAATATTGGGTAGTGACCGAGCTAATTGCTTGAACACATTGTCCTTCTCTTTTAGTAGCTTAATTACATGTATATCTAATGTCCTTAACGCAGTAGACGCATCATTACTCTTGGTCCAGTAATGCTGATTCCAGAAGAGCAGCCAGCTCAACCTGCCTTGCCAGTTCAACCAGATGGAACTAGAGTGGTGTGTGGGCACTGTGGAAATACATTCCTTGTAAGTAAAGCATCAGATTCTCTTTGCCTCACCGTGCTATCCCTCAAGCTGTTTGATGTAAGCAGTTTTAAGAAATGTATTGCCTCACTCTCTGGCATCACTGAGGAACTAAAACTTCTGTACTCATTGTTATGGATGTATGGTCTGTATTTGGTTATCTTTCTATGTATTTCAAGAAAACTTTTAACAGCCTTTCTGTGCGTGGACAGATAAAGCCCAAAGACTGTCTCAATGTTTAGTGATGTGAGAGTGGACAGAGCTGGAACAGGGAGTTGTGCTTCCAGGTTCTGTTGAGACTTGCAGTGGTGGCTGTGTTCTGCAGTGGGCAAGGGAGCAGTTCTGTCATTGCTGTACGAGCCCCTGAAAGCTGTCGGTTATGCCACTTGCCATTGGCATATCCGTAGGTTGTTGGAGAACTGGGGTTTTGGTTTAAATGCAAGAGTGACAGTTTATCCCATTTTTGGAGTGGAAGGATGCATGAATACTCTTCTGCTGTTGAATTCTCTGTAGCCTTCTAAATGGACAAGGTGCTGCAACGCTTGAATTTTGATTGCAGTACACAAGTAAGCTAGCTTTGGCTTCATCATCTGGCGGTGTTTGAATCTCTGTCAGGTTTGTGAGTTGTAGGAAATGGCTAGATAAGGGGTACAGTTAAAGGTAACAGTCATGAGAGAGGTGGCACATTCCTCAAACAAAGGATTATGACTTCTAAAGATCAGAGAATACTCAAGTGCATGTTGTGCAAGGAAAAAGGAAGTTTAGGAGATCTCATTGCATGTTGGCTTGTACCAGTAAACAGAGAAGTGTTTGCTTGTGATAGGCTCTATGATGGAATAGGCTTGTGCTTTCAAGTCTTTACTTCAGGTTTATGGATCAGTGAGGTGCTTTCATGGCTTAACCCCAGCCTGCAACTCAGTACCACAAAACTGCTTGCCATTGCAAGCAGCACCCCCTGCCCCAGTGGGGAGGAGAATTGGAAAAAAGGTAAAACTTCTGGATTGAGGTAAAAACAATTTAATGTATGAAACAAAAAGAAAAATACTGCTATTGATGGCAATAACAACAATAATAGTAATGAAAACAGAGAGAGAGGACTAAAACCCATGATGATGAGAAACAAGTGATGCTCAATACAATTGCTTACCACCTGCTGACCCAGCCAGTGCCCAAGCAGTGATCAGCATCTCCCAGCCAGCTCCCTGCAGTTTGTGTACCAAACATGATGTTCTGTGGTGTGGAATATCCCTTTGGCCAGCTCAGCTGTCATCGTAGTGCTCTCTTTCAGCTTCTTGTGTGCCTCTTTGCTGGCACAGCATGGGAAACTGAAAAGTCCTTGACTCAGGGCAAACATTACTTTGCAACAACTAAAACTTTAGCTTGTTACCAGCATTGTTACTGAATCCACAATAGAGCACTGCACCAGCTACTATGAAGAAAAATAATACTCCCAGCTGAATCCAGGACAGGGGTGCTGTAATGTCTTAACTATTGTAGTAGGTGATGAGTGCAGGGAGCAGGAGATGGCCCTTGCACTTCTTTACTTTTTTTTTTCCTAAAATGAAACTAGGAATATGATGATGAATTTACAAGTAGTGTGCTAAATGGAAAGCAATTAGAGAGATGCTTGAGAAATATTCTGTCTACTAATTCTGCTTATATATTAAAAAATACATACTTTCTTATAATCCTTGCTGAAGAACAGTAGTCTGAAATTGAAGATGGCTGAAGTGGGTTTTCTGTTTGCCTTTGTGGTTTTGGCCTATCTTTAGGGACTTTAACAAGCATGGGAGTTTTACTCATCTTTATCCCCTATTTACTTTATATAAGTACAGTCCAAATTAACTTTGTAGTTTATGCTATGAACTACTTCAGGTGAACATCAGGGGAAAAAACCCATAAAGGCTGGTTTTGCCCATAACTACTAGATTATGTCTTAAAAGACTACGTTTTCTAGTTTGGGATTTGTGCATGTGACTTCATATCTTCTGGTTGCTTTAGGGAACTGCAACATTTTGAACTTCATAGTCCTATCTGCCAGGATAAGACCAGTTTGTCACTTCATGATATGTTGAAAAGAAACTCTCTGAACCATTAGAAATTGGAAGCTTGCTATGTTTTTATGCTGAGTTATCAAGAAACAAACCTTTTTTTTTTCCCCCTCATGTTACACAGCTTTCCTATCAGTCTTTTGCTTCTACTTTTTCTGTAATTAGGTCTGAGATAATGAAAATAAAATTTTTAGTTAAGAAAAATCAGGAAATTGCTTGGATTTAAGAAAGAGCAGAGAAGCAAAAAAAAAAATACATTTTAGCCAGCCTGGAAACTCAGTTTCTGAGTAAGTATTTCTGCCTTTTGATAGCTCCTTGTTGTGAAGAAAATGTATAGTGCTGGATGCATCTCTCAGTAACTCAGTTGACTATGCCTTTTAAATTACTTGGCAATTAAAAAACAACAACAACAAAAAAAAGACAAGCAAAGCTAGAATCCCTGGGATGGAAGAGTCAATTTGTCATGTTCTGTGTTCTTTTAAGAGTACTGGCTTGTTCGCCACCTTTCCAGGATTTTTTTTTTTCCCATTTGAAAACATAACTATGGGGCCTATGCTTTGCTTGCTTCTGCACATTGTGTGTGGGGGGTGGTTTTTACAAATTATGGAAAGCACACTCCTTGCTATGGAGTGCCTTAAAGTTTCTTTGTCTTAGCTGGAAGAATGGCTTAGTACTGATGTGAATTGTAGCCAAACTATCAATACTTCATATCTTGTTAATCAGATTTTCTTTTTCCCCTTGGTAACCTGGTAGAAGTTCTTTCTGTGTTAAGGTTTCTACTGTTTCTGGCAGATTCGGGCTTGACAAGTGGAAAAAGGGGTAGCATAGAAAAGGAGGGCAGGACAAGCATTTAACTGTGTTGCTAAATATCAGTTTGATCTGGTGTGGGCTGTTTTGAGAGCTTTTGGACTTGGGCTGTGAAGCTGCTGTTTCTGCCAGCAGCAGGTCATTCCCTGCTACTCCTCTCTCAGGGAGCTCTGCCTGCAATGGTCTGTGGAAGTCAGAGGCTGAATTGCCTTTGGAAATGGGCGACAAGGGACTATCTCTGTGGTGACATGGGACTATCTCTGTGTCCTCCCCCCTCTGCCATCTTCCTGCTGCTGTGCTGTTTTCAGAGGGACCTCAAGGACAAGAAGCCGGGAGCAAGTTTTGGAAGGCACAGGCTGTAGGCTGAGCACTGTGCTTTGTCAGTTATGCTTTGTCAATTTTGTTTGGGTTTTTTTTTAAACTAATTAAATATGAAAATTACTTCTTCTGAAATAATTGAATAGAAAACCCATTAAACTTTTCAGAAAACTTAGACATGTTATAGTTTGCAGAAGTATTTTGCTTTCCTAAAGGACCAGAGGGGAGTGGAGGGGAAGCTCCTTTTGCAGAAGCAGCTGTATGTAGGACTGTGTATGTATTTATGTGCATATGTCCTGGTTTGGTTTGGGTTTGCTGAGTTTTTTTTCACTGTCTTGTGTTGAATGCACTGAGAACTATTTTAGACTCAGAAGGAAAATGTTTGGCTATTCTTCCAGTAATTCCTTTGATGGATGTCTAGTTTTGTCCACAGTTGAAACAGTGAAGAGCTCTGGATTCCCTGTCGGTTCATCTGTGTTTCAGTGTATCTAACCAGGGATTTGGGCTGTATTATTGCTTCAGTTAATAAAAAATTGTTGTATTCTCAGCAGAGAGCTAAATTTCATGTAAGTGTAACTTAACAATATAAATCCATATTGGATACTTTAAAGCACTCTGGAATATGGGTAAAAAACGCCTGCTTAAGCATGATTTAGAATGTACATGAACATAACCTGTACTAATATGAATTCTTGTAGTTTGAACGTCTTGTCACAATTTTGCTCTTTTTCTACACATACTTCTGGTCTTTGTAAAAGGCATCATAACAGTTACTGCTTCTGTTATTTCCAGGTAACTCTCAATGAAAACAGATTATTGCTACCTCTTTTTTTCATCAATATTTGCAGCCCAAATGCATTTGAGAAGCCATTAATAATTTGGTCTAATTATTTGAAATTTTAAAACCCTGGAAAGATCATTAATGAGTTACTAAGGAAATGGAGTTGCCTACACTGTGATATAGAAGTGAAACTGGTATATAGAAGTGAAGTTGAATTACAAATAGGTAAAATATATATCCTGGAATTAGAGACTCTTTTATTTCTGGAAGAGCAGTTTAAAAAGCTGAAATAACTGCTTTGGCAAGGCCTCTCTCCATCCCCAGTACTGACAATTGCATCTTATCCCACTTTCACTGTGTAGAACTACGGGAAATCGAGTAGGTTTTTGAAAGGGATGCAGAAAAATACTTAACTTGCTCCTTTGCCAGGAATGTGGAAGTAGAATTAATGCTCTTAAAATGCTTTGCTTGGGTGGGGAGTATTACAGAAGTTTTATTAAGCAACAAAATAGAACTCTGCTAAATCAGTTTGGTCAAGTTCTGTAAACAAATAATACCAGTTACATAGTTGTTCTGTAAGTGTGTAAATGGATATTTCAGTACAAGAAAAAAAAAAGATGGATTTCTTTTTAGTAGAGATTTATCCCCAAGTAAATAAAACCGAGGGAGATGTTCAAGAGGTAGGAGAATGCTCTATAAATACCACAGTTCAAAACCTTGCTCACAGCAAAATCTCTGCATACTGACAAGGCATGAGAAGACATCTTTCTTTGCTCATAAAATCATAAATTTCTTCTCAGCATTTAAATGGTGCTTGCTGTAGGTTGGTGCTGCTTTCCATATAAGGATGGGCTCTTACTTTGGTTTGTGGTTGTAGCAGTTATAACAGTGTGCACTTCAGTAGGGCCATGGAGATTTCTCATGGAGATAAGGCAGGTCCTAATGGAGGCATTGGTGATCTGCACTGTGGCTTCTTCCCCTGCTTTTAACTTGCAGTGTGACTTTTGCATAAATCTAGAAGGGAGAAGAAAGAAAATCTGTAGCTCACCAAGAAAACTTTCAACTAACCTCCACTTGAGAAAGGCAACAGAAGAGAGCTGCAGTTACAAAACAACTGCTTACGGGGAGAAGAAAAATAACCTTATTCCTTTAATCAAGAAAAACATGTTTAAAATTGTTTAATACTAATATTATCACAGAATGAAATTTAACAGAACCTGCTGTTTTTAAGTGAGTATATCCCTGGTTGAGTTCTAGGCATTGCTTTCACTAAGGTTGTTTCCCATGTAGGTTTTAGTCTGAGCATGGAAGGTGGTGACCCTACCATATACAATTTTACATACCATTTTTGTGACAGTAATGTAAAGTAGCCAATAGTGTTATTTCCTTGATATAAAATGTGATACCTGCTTTCTGAAATATCCCTTAACTAATCTTTCTGTGTGCCCATAACTTAGTTTTCATAAATGATGCAAGGGTTGGGAAAAGATTGGAAAATACTTCTGTCTGTAATTGTGCCAAAGAAAACACACTTATTTTGATTCAGGGTATATTCATAGTCTTTAAGTAATAGAAGAAAACCTATTAATATTATAATGTTGCCCATACTACGCCTGTGGATGCAACCACATTACGTCAAGCAAATTCTGTAATGCTAAGGCAAGTCATGGGAAATGTTCACATGGAAATCCCAATCCAATGTTGCCACTGGCAGAAGGGCATCCCATTTATAGAAGAAAACAAGAAGCAAGTCAAAGAAAGTCTGAGAAGCAAAATATTTTCATAGCGACATTTAATATTAAGTGTAACAACCATTTTCTCAGGTCAATTTTTCAACATTTTTCTTCTTTTCTTTTTACAGTGGATGGAACTGAGGTTTAACACCCTCGCAAAATGCCCACACTGCAAAAAAATGTAAGTTCTCTGAAAGCAAGGTTGCACAATTTACCATGAAGCAGCCAGTGTTTCTTCTGTAAAGGTCTTTGGAGTAAAATATGTCACTGTGCTGATTATTTTCCCATGTTCATCTGAACTTCAAGGCTAAAGCAGATCTTGTGTGCACGTGAATTCTCCATTCTTTATGTAGAAATCAGTAACTCTGACAAATCCAACCTGCATTTGTGAAAATGCTCTGATTGAATTGACAGAGGCAAATATAAGTAGCTAACAATAGACAGGAATGGATTGCTAAAATTAACACTTTATGTCCTTGCTTGAAATTTTACCTCTTCATACAGTAGTAATCAGATGTCCTCTTTAAAGGTAGAACTTAAATTGCTGTATTGTAAAAGGAGGAAAGGAAGTAATCTTGTCTTAATTTGAAAGATGGTTTACTGATACTTGTAAACTCAACAACTAACTTGTGTTAAGCATCTTAATGCATTAGCTTGTTTAATGTTTATGAATTACTGTGGAATAACTTGTTTATTCATTTGTTATTATTTCAATGAGAACAAGAAAAATTAGAATTCAAGAGCTGTAAGAGTTTTTTTGGTTTTGGTTAGGTTTTTTTTTCTCTTTTTGAGTATTTGTTTGGCCTTTCTTATCTGAGCTCAGGAATTCTTAATTTGAGTTGTTACACTACTAACATACTCTAAATTTGTATGGAATCTCAGCCATAGGGTGTGAAATAAAACATAAATACTACTTCAGAGACTTCTGTATCCTGCTGATTTATTTAAATATTTGTGTTCCTTTGACAGGCAAGTGTGACTTCCAGTTAAAGGAGCAAATGTGTTTTCCACTGGGAATGGAGAACCTCAGCTGTGTTGCATATTGTAGGAAAACTAGCAGGTCCTTTAGGAAGCAGAAGGCTTAGGATAAATGTACTGTAGGTGTGGGCAAGGCCTGGCCTTCAACACTGATTGAAGTCTTTTTATTGGAGTATTTGATAGAGAAGTTGGTTTAGTGCTGTGTTTAACCTCAGGGGTGTAAGCGACATGGTGTGGAGTTGTGGATATCTTATAATTTGCTTAGGTTAAATAAACTCAGTCTTGATGAGATGCTGCTTTGCAGGGGTGTTTGTACTGACACATTAAGTCTGTCCCCTCTTGGGGAGGGGTTGGAGTTTTGCTGTTTGGTTTGTTTTAAAACTAATTGCAATTATGTTTTATATTTTATGTCACCCTTGTTGGCTTTTCTCTTGACTCTCCTTAGGTCAGTATTATTTGTTGTTTAACCACGAACACCAAAACAAACAGTAAAAACCAAACAAAAAAAATCAACCCCAACAATAATAGCAGCAAAATAAACCACGCTCCAAGCAACAGTTAAAAGTCACAGCATGTGGTCTTTTGGTCTCTCCTCTGTTGATTAATGTTGCTTCTGTTTTAAATCCCAGCTGAACTCAAAGGTTTTTGTAGTATTTTCTTCCATGAAGTGCAAAGCATGCTATCTGTGTGTAGGAAAGCGGGAGCCTCTCTGCAGTGCAATTTGTGATAATTACAGCTTGTGTGGCAACTGTATTGCAGATGGCAAAACAAATTTTAACAAGTGGGCAAGTCTGTCCTTGGGCTGAGGATGCAAACAGTGGAATATTGTAATTTAGCTTTGAATGAGTTGCTTGGTGCTTTCCCACACCAAGATGTGATAGTTGAGAGTTCTGCACTTCCAGCAGCATAAACATTTCTAATACATGGATTTAGGGCACAGCATAGGTGAGACAGAGCTTTGAGTCATGATGATGGAATAAATAACTGCGGTGACCTGCTTTCTATCAGGTCTTTGTCAGAGGTCATCATAGCCAAGTAGTTAGAAGGGAATGTAGGGTTTCATCTTATTAATGCAAAACTTCTTTCATTAGTAGCTGAATGGTCAGATGTAGAACTGTTCATTCCTTCTGTTGATTCAGTTGATGATTGTCACTGAATAAAAGGATAGTGTAGACTAAGGCAAAAGGCACCTTCAATCACTGCAACAGCAAGTTTTTCAAGGAGACATCGACTGAGACTTTTAGATTCTCAAGTAGTTTTCATAAGTTTGTTTCAAATGTTTTTAAAAGTGCAGTGCATCTCTGCAAGTAGTTTGTGACCTTCCATTTGGTCTATGTATACTAGATCTTTATATTGAGAATGTCTTTGAAAACTGCAGGGGAGATCAGAAGTTAATACATGAAAAGGTTAATAATGAAACAGTGTTCAGGGAGAAATAAAGCCGTAATGCCTCATAGTACTTAAACAAAGGAACCTCTCATATCTGAATGTAGGGGGAAATAGGATCTTGTTTGTTTTTAATCTCATCTATGTGCTGCCATTGTGATACAACTTTGTTTTGTGACGTACTTGTTTTTTCTTGCAAAGTAACTTGGGAAATATAGGAAATGAATTGTGATGTAGAGAATAAAATCCTTATTTGGTAAATGACCAAATCTCTTTGGAAGTGGACTACAAACCTGTCATGTCACTGTAGGTAAGGTGTTTACAGGAGCCTTACTGATGCATAGTGGCTCTGCCTGACACAGGCCCTTACTTGCATGTTCTCCACTGCATTGGGAAAACAAATGTAGCTAATGAGGAAATTGTCGTGATACAGTTTTATTTTATAGTGACACCTGGGAATGGGGGAGAAACTCTTTCTTTCTGCTGATTTAGTGTTCTTCTGTATTTTGAAATACCAAATGTTTATCAGCTTGTTTTCCAAGAGTAAGAGATTTAAAGAAGCCTTCCAGTATTTTTCTCATTTAATGATGGAGAAGAAACAGGAACTGTTTTTTTGTTTGCTGTTCTCTTTCACAAGATGTATATTAAATCATCTAGAAAATTCAGGATCATTAATTCAGTTACTAGAAAGAGAATTGAATAGTACAAGTTATTATGTCAGGATGCAAAATTTATTTTTTTCCTTTAGAACCTATCTCTTTTACTTCTTAAGGTCTGCCAAAACTATGAACCTTAATGAATTTATAATACCTCTGCCCCATAAAGGACTTTTAGGAAAGAGAGAGATGTTGGAACCCCAACAATACTGTGAAGGCTAATTTCAGCAGTGCTATTCACCTTCAAAATACTGGCATTTAAATTTTCCTCTTAAAAACCTCCTTAAAATCATGTCTAAAATCCTGGTCATAATTCCTATTATTTGGAGCACAAGAGACCCAGCATTCCTTCCTCTGCTACTTCTTTTATAGTCTTTATCCCGTGTGGTGGTTTTCCCCTCTTCGAATTACTACCTGATGCTATATTGGATTTGGCATCTTTTATATCTGCTGCTGCTGCCCAAAGGTCTGGCAGGTGCCTTTGGTTCCTCAGCAGCAGCTCAGGAAGAAGGAACTGCTGCTTTCTAGATAACTCTATAGAGAGTTCCCTTATATTCCCACTATGGAACTAATTGGTTGCTTCTGTGATATGAAAAAGTTCTTTTGGTTCCATTT
>VZTN01022333.1:0-21763 GCA_013400515.1 Erpornis zantholeuca | reverse complement strand
GTATTTCTTGTATGCAAACACTGATGAAGTGCTGAAGACTTTCCAGTTGCAAAAAATGGGAGATCCTTGTTAGAAAGGAACAATAATAATTTTGGTAGCTACATCAGACCCACTACCCAGTCACCAGTGGCTAATCAAAGCACACACCTCTTAGTATGGGAGTGACTACTTTCAACATAAAAAATAAAGCTGGTGTAGGTAATTTCAGAAGTTGTGTTCATCTCTGACCAGTGGCAAAACTGTTTTAGAAAGAGCACGGGAAAAAACAAAAGCAAATGCACATTTTAACTGCAGACTGATTTTCTACTAATGTGTTCAATAGAGGGAGCACCGGAACAAGCCATAGATTCATTTCCATAATGCCTCATGAAACTGTGAAAATAATGTTAATAACAATAAATTCCTCTTAAGACTGTATTGTTTGTTAAATGCCAAAAAAAAGAGAAAAAATTTAACCCAAAAACTGGATTGAAAGTAGAGGGAAAAAAAGCAAATTTGGTTGAAAATCCTTTCTGTCCAGCTAGCTACCATATTATTGGCTGTGCAAACCACCATATTTTAATATTAAAACAGTAAACTTAACAAAAAACATGAGAAGGCATTCTTTCCTATAGATACCTTAATTATATCATCAACCAAAGGTTCATGAAGTCTGAAAGTTATGCTCACTGAGACCGTGAGAGTACATTTTGGTTCTTGTAATTGCTGTATTTATTGCTTATTTGCAAATATGTTTTAACACATGTCTACCCCCTCACTTTTAATGTCCAGTTTTACCCAAGCTAGTCTTAAATGAGTTCTAAACATGGAAGCTAAGAAACTATTCTGCAGTAACAGGATAAGGATCAGAAGTCTTTCCAAATAGAAATGCCCTTGTTTCATACAAAAAAAAAAAAAAAAAAAACCAAAAAACCAAACACCAAAAGGAGGACTTAAATCACTCTGCAAGATCTAACCCTTCTTATTCACCATAGAGCTGGTAAGAGTTCTTAATATCTCCAAAATGCATGGAAAAGGTTAGAAAGCAGTAAGCATGTTTTCCAAGAAGAAACACGATCAAAAAACCAAAAAGAAACAAACCTATTAACATTAGCTTAAAATTACTTGAAAAAGTAACAAGCTATCATTGAATTTTGGGGCACAGGAATAGGTTTGGTTCCATACACCTAATGAGACTCCAGCTCCCATATTCATCCCACAGAGATGAATTAGGTTTCAAATAAAAATTAATCTCAAGATAGAAAGGTGACTCAAGGTGGGAGGTTTCCTGTCATGTTTTATTTAAGAAAACCCTCCAGAGGCAAAGACCTTTCTTTAGTTGACCATTACTGCCTCACCTTCACCAGAATGAGAGGTATCCAGTTTTGTGACATATCGAAGTAACATCTCTATTCAGTATTGTCCACAATGCCTGAAGACAACAGCATGCTATGAAGAGGAAGGCAACTACTCCCATTCCTAGAGGTACAGAAAAATACTTCATCATAAAACCATGCCAAACCAGAACAGGTTTTTCCACACCAATAACAAAAAATTCACTTTAAAAATACCCATTTTGTTAGAAGACTATTACAAAAAGAGTATTTTCACTGAGGTTCCCTGCCCCATAGTGAAGATCAACCCATTGCAATAATAACCTGGAGGGAAAATATGTATAAAAAATTGTATTTGCACCTCTGAAAATGACTGGAAGGAGATTAAGACCTACTTGCTGGTACAACAGAGCACTGTGCAGTGCAGAAGAAGCCTAAGTATTAGAAAAGAATCCGTAAATATTTAATCACCTTAGTTTTCACACAAAAGCTTTCTTCTCTCTACTTGTCCCACACTCAATATCTATTAAACCAGTAAAAATGTATCCAAAAAATTGCCATTTTTTGCACTGGTTGCTATGCCTTCCCCCCAGTATTACAGGAAAACTAAACAGGCTACAAGGATACCAGATTTTGAAGGGCTGACAAGCTTGTTTCTATTTCCTAAATCAGCACATTAATTACATAAATTAGTGATACACACTGCCAGCTGACTAAACAAAAATACAAATATATTTCTAAACCACAAATATTTCTCTCAGCTACAATCTCATTATTACTATCAGTTAAAAAACTGCCACTTCCTCTTTGTAAGGCCTGTAATCAAACACATTTTTCTCCATTCTTTTGTCATGGCTTTAGACTGCTCAGTGACTTTCATGTTATCTTTTTCACATTTTCTCAGCCAAAAAAATGTGCAACTTATTCATAGATTTAGGAAACAATACAATTATTAGAATTTTTTTAAAGAAAGATTTTCACCATCTTCCTCAAGAATACTACTAGAAAGGTAGGTCAGTGACCAATATTCTGACACTTCTGTTTCCCTGACAAATGGGAATACTAGCAACCAGTAGAAAAAAATATTTCTTGAGCTGACAGGCTCATACCTTCTCACTGTCTAGTGGACTATAGTTGACCACTTCTTCGGAGATTTGGAGCACCCGCACTTCCACAACTGGGAAGCAAAAACCCCAACAGATTGAGAAAGTAGAGAATTCAAGCCAGGATGGGACAGATGGATTTGAGAGAGGTTTTGACCTAGCTTAAACATAGCACACAGCCTCTGGGCCTTAGAACACAGGCTGCAACAGCTTTTTGGAGTGCATAAGGTAAAATACCTGACAACTCTTTGCCTTGAGAGCCCCCTCTCTGCCTGCCAGAGAATACCCCACCACCTACCAAAGTCAGGAGCCTTGTTTCCACAACTGACTCTTGCCTGATACCTCAGGTTGGCCACTGAAAGACAGTTATGGGTGGATGCTCAAAGACTACCCCAGGTTAATTCACATGCTAGATTCAATGAAGATAATTGCATGAAAAAAGGGTTAAAAAAAAAATAAAAACAAACAAGAACGAAAACAAAACAAACACATACTAACCAATATGCACTTCTAACTAGTCTTTCTGACAGCTTTGTAATAACAGTATCTAGTTTGCTAACCCTGACCTGGATCCTTGACTCTTGTCACCTGTCCTACCAAGTTATTTGATGTAGCAATGCCCACTTGGTACTAGAGAAGATGCTCTTTGGAGCAAAGTACTTTTCAAAGTTCAGCTACATATCACTTTCACCAACTGATTATATAAAAGGGGGAGAGGGGCAAGGGGTGGGGTTAATACTTCATCCTCAACTTTCTTAAGCAAGAGGTGACAGAACAACTTGCCTTTACAGTTGTCTTTCCTCGGAACTCGACAGAAACCTTGAAAGTTTACTTGGTGAAATCGACTGTCCAGCTATTAGAAAGTTTAGCAGGCTGAGTTATATCAGTGTGACCTAGAAAGGTGACCTCCCGTTTCATGCAAGTAAATGGATTTTAAAGACTTCTGTTCAAACTGAGCTATTCCAGGTGATGCCTTTGCAGAGCAGATGATACCCCCTATGACATTCATAATGATACCTTTTGAATAGAAAACATTACATTTCAGAACAGCTGATCCAGTTTTATTCCAGAATTTTTTAAAACGGTAAGGAAGACTATTAAAAATAGATTATTTTAATGTCCTTCTTTTAAGTCCCTCTCACACAGCCTCTTACTGAGATTACGTTAAGGTTGATTTATAGCACAATCAAAATTAGCAATCTGTTGGATGAGTTTTGTCTTTTTGCCAGTGTCTGGGTCACAAATTGAGTTTCCAGAAATGGAAAGCAAAAGGATACTTAAGAAATCAATACTGCTAAAGGTCTAAATTTAACAAAAGAGTCCGAAATGTAAGTTTTCTTTAAGTATCTGAAGCCCACATCATAATACTTTGTCTACACAGTCTACAGTCTCTCCAGCTTCAACATCTAGTGTAGCACCATTAAGGCTAGCTCTGGAGCATTCAGTGGGGAGGGCAGCGGAAAGTAATCTGCCATTATGCATTTTCCATGGAATGTGACAAACAAGAAATACGTGACAAAACAAAACATCCTGTAATTGCTTGAATAAAAAAGGTGCATTTGACTAATGGGAACATGCTGGTTTCAGTCCTCATACAGAACTAAAAAGCCTCACGTACAGTTCTTCCCCACGCATGCTGGTTTTTAAAATCAGGTTACAAACATCTAAACACACAGGTTCTCTCTGCTGACAGCTGCAGGAAGTATTTATCTCCACTGCCTTCACAGCAGGACTGGACTGCCCCAACAGGCCAACAAAACACACTGCACTGCATTGGCAGCCTTCTCAAATGAATTATTTGCAACCAAGTATCAGTAGATTAGCAAAACGATCACAGATCTGTACAAAAACAATGAACAGACATGCTGTACCCTGCAATAAAGCAGACTACCCTATTACACTCATATAAAGGCCACATCCCTTATATATAATGCCAAATTTGGGGAAGATTGAAGCTCTCATTACAGCCAGTAAGACATAGCTGCAGTGGCACAGACACACTTAAAGTCTTTGTACAGAAAACTCTGAGCATAGGCACACACTATTTGTGTGACTTCCTCCTTCCAGACAGGGGTCTCTTCTTGCTCCAGATCTAGGAGTGTTTCACATATTTGAAAAAGAATAAAGTTTTACATGTCTATAGTGGCTTTCGCTCAAAGATCTCAAAGGACTTTACACCTATTACATACGTCCCAACCCCTCCCCTTGTGAGGTAGGTATTATTCCTATTATTTACAGATGGGGAAATTCAGGCACAGAGGTTACATTATTTGCCCAGGGTCACACAGTGAGTCAGTGACAAAATAAAACAGAATCCAGATGTTCTGATTCCTGTTTGTACAATCCAACTACTAACAAGCCTCCTTTTCAAAACAGCCTTAAACAACTACCAGTGTGCATAAGAACAGTCTCGGGTTTCATGGGTCACTCCTAGGAGGTGTAACAAAGGAGAAAAAAAATAGAAAGAAAAAAATTTGGAAACACATAACTTACTTCTGCAAGCCAACACATCTTTAAAGAAAGTTTCTGCTAACTCCCCTCCCAAAGCTGTGGCAACTCGACTATGAGCCTGAGAAATAGTGTGGGGAAAAAAGAGACTGATGGAATGAAAGTCTGAAACAAAAAACAAGCTCAACAGCCATACCATAAGCTTTCATCCTGAAAGCACAGGGTCATAAAAAAAATAGGGCTGAGAGGGACCTCAAGAGACCACTGAAGTTCATCCAACCTACCTTGAAGCCAGGGTCAACTACATCTACTTGTTTCCCACAGTCTGGTTCACCTGCTCTCAAAGACCTCCACCAGTGGAGATGCTGTGCCCTTCCCCTGCCATCTGTTCCACCTCACACTATTACATGAGCAAAAGCGGAAAAACAAGTCTTAAGATAGTTACTTCTGCTCTTTCAGTGGGGGTATCATAATTCCCAGGCATATCTAATGATCTGAATGTATTTCAGAGAGGGTAGTCTCCAGATATTTATTTGTTTCTGTTCTGGATTCCTTGGGAAAACATCAAACACTGATGTCTGCTGTAGTGTAATATTTGAGTTTTGAAAATACTGATTAATACCAAGATAGATACTAATGTACTTACTGCAAGTGCCAAATCCTACAAGGTCAGTAACAAAAGACTTTGATAATTTTAGCTCATTGCAGATTCAAACTGCAATAAGAGGGCAGGGAAGACTACAGAAAAACCCCACAGCAAAAGTCAGCAGCTCAAAGTTGCCAAGCTTCACCCAAATGCAGACAAAAATCAGGCAGTTGACAACACATCTTCAGCAGAGGCAGCACCATATGATCTCTGTAGCATTCCTCCATCTCGTCTGTCTTCAAAGTGCATTCTCAGTGCAAAAAGTAGGATTGAATTTAGAGGGGCTCACCATCCCCAGTGGTTTCATATTAAGACCAGAATTCTTGCTTGAGTTCATATGCTGCAGTTTTGTGTGTGTTAAGTTCACTTCTGCATAGCGGAATGGTGCTGTCCTGGCTCTGCCCCTCAGCATCTATGTCCAAAAGTGTCCGCTCCTCTACAGGAGGACCCACCTGGAAAGGAAGCAGTGCAGGCAGTCCAGGTCTCTCTTCTACAGTGCTGCTGCTACTAGCAAAACAAGAGTCCAGATTGCTTGGAGTATCAGTACTTGAACTGTTGGCAGAAGATTCACCCTTGGCATTGCTGGGTGACACAAACCACCAGGGATCAAGCCGCTGCCGACCAGGTGCAGGACGTGGCCGAGGCAGGAACTCCAATGTCTTGGGTCTTTCCAGTGTGGGATCCTGCTGTGCATTCCATCGTCTCGGGGTCGGAGGAAAAACAAGGTTGGGGTCTGGCAGGCGAGGGACCTCACCGGGATCTCTGCTTGGACTAGGTGTTTTTAATACACCTATCCAAAACAGACAACATAAGAGAAGAGGGAAACATGTTAGATAGCACTGCTAAGTGGTTCTATAGATCTTAGTTCATTTTATGTACAGCACAAAAACATTTTCAAAGCAGAAAGCCTCCATTCAGAATCTACAAACTCCATATCTTCAAGATTATGGCAATCTGAAGTGACTGGCTTCTTTACCCCTACACTGTTCTTAACACATTTCAAGACACCTATTTCACTGACCTAGAACAAGCACCAGGTTTTGATCATTCTCTCATGTGTCTTCCTCAATTTTCAGACTGGAGATCATAGATTTGACCTCCTACCAGAGGACAGGACTCTCCAAGTCCTTTGGAGGGCACACTACCCACTAACAGCTTGAATGGGTCAGGGAGACACTTGCACAACAAAATACATGATACCTGTTTGCCAGGAGCAGGACCTACTTCCTGGAAGTGTCACTTCCTGGTTTCTTTTCATTTAGGGGTGGGGGGTGGTGTTTGGTTGATTTTTTTTTTTTACATGTTCATGAAACACCACTTTAATTAATATTTTTTNGGTGGTGTTTGGTTGATTTTTTTTACAAACACAACATAAGTTGTACATGTTCATGAAATACCACTTTAATGAATATTTTTCATCTGAACTAACCCACACTTTACTGCAAACTTCCTTTCAAAAGACAACTTCATATTTTGTTTTACTTTTAGGAAAGTGCTAATTAAATCAGATTTTAATTTATGATTCTAGCCCTTCCTTTCTTATGGCAAGAATACAGTAAAACATTTTTCAAGTTATGAAGTCACAGCCACTCTTAAAGGCTGCGACAGTGAGAACACTACCTACCCAGAAAGGTCCCTCTTGTTTGCAAAGAGATTAGAGCAACAGTAGCACAACCTCAAATTGTTTTACAGATCCCATGTTCCCCTCAGAGATCAGAATTTACTTTGAAGTACAAACATGAAGTGTATAAAGGCAATGGAGATGTAACCCTGAGAAAAATATGCAATATTTGTAATTCGGTACCATTTTTGTCTAAGAAACAATACTATACTCTGCCTCACAGCATGGGGGAGCAGAGAGAGTTCCTTAGTGTAGACATGCTGGAACTGAAACCATTACTGCATTATTCTGTTAGCCATTTGTGTAAAGATAGCCTCCACAAACAAGTCTTGTGGGCTGGTCACCTCAATGAATGTATAAGCAACAAGTAATTATACTCCTGTTTTTACTCTGAAGAGGAAAAGGAAGATGGCTGAAAACCTACCTGCTCCCAGTGCTCCAGTTAAACAGCTACCAGAAGGGCATCCACTGGTTGGGCAACCATTGACAACCAGTCCACTCCCTTTGATAGCCCCATCAGAAGGTGTGCGCCTGTGTCCGCTTTGCTGGGTGTGGGAAGAGACTGTCACATGTGTGGGAGTCAGGGACTGGTTGGGGTCTTGTTTGAACCTCTCGATCTGGACATTGACCAGTGGGTTTGTAATGGCAGGCAAGGGAGCCTTGACTGTCACTGGGCTGACAGGCATCTCATAAACCACAATCTCATCACTGTCTGAGCGCAGCAGGGACCGGGTGGAATTACATTCAGAAATGGAAGACAGGGAAAGAAGGGTGAGGGATGTGGATGGCTCGCCTAGCAACAACAGGGGATCTTCCTTCTTGAAGATCTTCCGGGAAGGTGGACTAGTGCTCCTGCGTGGGCGTCCAGCTCGCTGGAAAATGCTGTCACGCTTCTTCTTCTCCTCCTTGGGCACCTCTGGCTCTTCCTCAATCAGCAGCTGACACTTCCCTGCTTCCAAGAGATCAAAACCCAGACCTGCAGCAGCCAGCACTGCACCACAGCCAAGCAATGCAATCTCACATCGCTTGTGGTGGGAGCTGCTACGTTTGAGGCTGTTGGTGGGTGTCAGCTGTGGGGTACTAGTAGCAGAGTTAACTGGGGTGGACTCCTCATTGGCATCACTGGAAGGGCCATCCCAGTCTTCATTCTTCTGAAATGGGATGCAGAGGTATGACTGGTTGTGCACAGGTGAAGGGTGCACTTTGCCCTCTCCATTAAAACATTCACTGTCCTCATCATCTGGAAAGCAAATGAAAATAGACTGTGTCAATGTAACATTTTCACTGGCGAATTTCACTGTCTCACAAATATACTTGAAAATAAGCTTCTCCTCAGAAGATGCAACTGCTCTCATCACAAACATCATTCATCAAGTCCCAAATACTCACAGGCTATTGTTTCCAAAGCAGATAGAGACAAATAACTGGAAACACTATCAAAGTGAAAGAAATTAGTAAAGCATTCATCCACTTGGGATTAATTGCAGAACAGCATTTCAAAAGCAACCTACACCTCAGTTACTTCTAGAGTAAATTTATGTGATTGTGAGCGAGGAGCAAAAAGTAGGAAAATTTTAAGGATTGCTCCTTGCAAGTGAAGATGTAAGCATGCTGCACATATAAATATTATTATACAGGAAATTATCTGAGAGACAGCACAGAGCTAGAGGAGAATTAAGTTTGTTAGCTTGACAGAGGGAGAAGCACAAGCAGTGAGGGGAACAAAAAGAAAACCCAGAAGGAGAAAGTGACAAAGAATAAAAGAAAAACAGATACTAAACAAAATGAAAACATTGCTGTAAGGTACCAGAAGGAGGTCAAGAAAGAGGTTCATTCAAATGTGAACGGAAGTGGGGATGAGAATACCAAGCTCAGGGAATTCCTTTACCCATCTCTGCTAAGCTGGTGAATCCTGGAAAAGCAGGTACAGTTCTCTGGATCTTCCCAAGATTTGGTGCGCTGGATGACCACTGCTTGCATCCTTCTACCAGAGCTTTCAGACTGAAATAGCAGAAGAATGTGAGAAAATGTACCATGCCCACAACCAGTTTCCATTCTCCCCTTATATATTCTCTGTTGATCAACTTAGGGCATGCATGTATCCATCTCAACTACATAGATCTGAAGTTCTCCCAAAGAAAGAAATTTTGTGACATCTTTACAGCACCTTAAAATACAAAAAAAAAAGTCAAAAGGTCCCTCGCTCATTTGTTACACTGTGGCTGTCAAAAGCCTCTGCTGATAACTAACAAGCTATGAATGCAGAATAAAAGAAGGCACCACTACAAAAATCAGATTAAACATTTTCTTTTTAAATCAAGGCATCTAGATTTCTTTTACAATCAATCTTACCAGGGCAGGTAAAAAAATAAATTGCTCAGCAAGGGGAGGGGAAAATACCTCCAAAAATGTTTCCTTGTGAAACACAAATGAACAATGAAATTCAAACATTGCTCACTAGGACAAATAAAATAATAAGCTAAAGACACTGTAACAGCAAAGCTGTGTCTCTGTATTATAAACTCCAATATTTTTCCTGTAGAGGAAACACTGCACTGAAGTACAGACAACTAAAAGAACAAGTTCTAGATTATGGAAAAAAAGGCAACTAAACTTATAAATCATGTCATTGTTTCTTTTACTTAAAAACTAAGCCCAAAAAAAGAACCCAAACCCAAATCCCTAGTTTGACCTGTGTCTGAAGATATGCCACCAGGCTCCTGAACTTATTCATAACCCCTATTCAAAGGTTTCCATTACCATCATCCTGCACTAGTTTCATGACATCAGACATGTATGTCAAGGACTTTGGTTAGCAGCACAACTTCCTGATATATCAATATTTAAAGTTTTATTATTCATTTATCAACATAGTGTAAACTGGAAACATTTCTGGTGCCTTTCTCCACAAACATGAAACGTCAGAGTGTTGGTGAAAAGCCATACACACTTATGATAGGCAGAAATTACATGGAAGGAATAAATAGATCTGCAGATAGTCTGAATGATCTCAACTGGACACACAAAAGCATCAACTTATTATTGAAAGAACAGAAAACAGAGATAAGATCTCTTCCAGCTCCATTACTAATTCGCATTACTTTTTTGGTAAGATGTAATTCATAACCATCACTCCCTTAAAGAGAAAGGGAAATAGAAGCATTTATATAAATTACCTCTCCTGAGTCTTATTTTCTACCAGAATCATTCTGCATTTCTAAGACAGCTTCCATTTCAGGATTTAAAAATTTTCTTATATTGGGGTATTTTTTTGCCTTGGTATGAGTTTTTCCTCTGCTTTTACCCAACTGAGATGCTGTCCTCGTCACCAAACTATACTGCAGCAATAGCAAGGCCACAGGATCTAAACTTGATTCAGCACATGATCGGTTGGTTGATGAATGTGGTCAACAGACATCACACTAAAAGTATCCTGCGCAGTTCTCAACTGGGGATCAAGTCTATCCCCATTAACCATTCTGGCACATGCCCCTGCTGTAATCTTGAATCCAGACAGCACAGCTGTTTGTCAAGACAAACAACCACAGGGTTTTATAGCAGACATGCAATTCAGTGTGTGGGTCTGCTCTGATTTACTCCCTCCACAGCATACTCAGCTGTGTAACACAACACACCAGTAACATACGTTAGATCTAAATAACCCAGGTATACAACATGCCTACCTAGGATACTATAAACAGAGATGCATATTAAGGGAAGCTGGTGAGTGAAAATGAACCATGTTAGCAGTGTGAACACCTCCAAAACTGAATGTCAAAGCTCTTACAATATGGGTAGAGAACTACTGAGGAAGGTGAGATTTCCATGGAGCTGGGAAAACACATACTCAACTTAGTTTGCTTCCTCATGACTTCTCAGGGCAATCTTCCTTTGCAAAGAACAGACTGAAAATTTGCTGTTACTGTCAAAGTGCAGCTCAATCTGAACAGAAAGATAAATAGCTACCAGAATAATCTCCAGGCCTGCTACGTTTGCCTTATTAAATTTTCATCCTTCCCTTTTATTTTTTGCTCCTTCTCTTTTTTCCCCAAATTACAAGCAGACCTCAAAGACCTGTCCAGAAGATTGCTGCACATCATCTTAATTAGGCAGTGGTGTGCATTTGAAAACAATTCAAAACATGCTGACTTAAAAGAATGTTCCTACTAGAGTTTGTTACTGCCCCAAGGAAAGAGCAACTGGAATGATTTGAAAGCACTAGCACTAAAACTGTGTTTCAATCAGCAACATAACAATTCAGGAACCTAAAGACTTCTTACCTATAATCTATTTAGATTAACTAACCAGAAGGTTGTTACTTACTTTGTTGTATTGTGATTGAGCCACTTTTCTGTTGCGTTTTTCTACTGTGAAGCCAAAGGCACTTCTTTTTAGGAACGGTAAGATGACAAGGCTTATTTGCTCAGCAAATTGCAAAAAACTTCCCTACAACTGTACAACAGCATCTCTGGTGTCTAAATACCATTCTGTAATACCATGTTAAGGCATTAATACTGTTGTGCATAAAAAAAAGTCTGTCGCCTACTTAGATTGCAGATTTTAAGAGATAATTGCTAAAGGATTTTAAGTCACATCCACTATCACCTTCTGTAGAATTAGTAACCTGTGCAAAAAGCAGGGTGACCATCACCCATGCTATAGTAAGTCTAATCAATGTCAAGTTTAAAGACAATTAAAACTTCACCATGTATCCTTGAGAATATTCTGTAAGATCACAACTGAACTGGCACAGAACTAGTCCAACATAAAGCTTCATCCAGTCTCTGCAACTCAGCACCAAACCCTGCTGCTGTGCATATTCTTTATGTTCAAAGATAAATAGAGAATCATGAATAATCACTGTATCATCTTTTCATGACTGCCTTTATTTGATGTTAATTACAGGTCACTGCAATTCTCAGTGCTATTCTTGCATAAACTTGGAATTATCTCCTGTGAAGAATATATGGAAAGTGATAAAAATTGTGAAGATAAAAGTTCCCTGGACCCCAAAGTCCCATAAGCAGCAGTAACAGCAGCACTTCTGCTACCAGAATGGCGTTACAGAAAATACTGGAACTGGACTTTTCTATCCTAAGTTTAGCTCTTCACTTTACCCCAATTTTCCTAGAGTTCAGTATTTGGGTCGGCCCTGTTTAATACCTTCATCAATGACCTAGATAAGGGGATTGAGGGCACCCTCTGTGAGTTTGCAGTGATACTGAGTTGGGTGGGAGTGTGGATGTGCTGGAGGGCAGGAAGGGTCTGCAGAGGGATCTGGACAGGCTGGACCAATGATGAATCAAGGCCAACTGCTTAAGGTACAATAATGTGAAATGTTGGGTCCTGCACTTTGGTCACAACAACTCCATATAGTTCTACAGGCTGGGGGATGAGTAGCTGGAGAGCTATTGGTGGAACAGGATCTGGGGATGTTGGTCAATAGGCACTTGAACATGGACCAGCAGTGTGCCCAGGTAGCCAAGAAACCCAAAGGCATCCTGGCAGGACTAGGGAAGTGATTGTTCTGCTGTACTCAGGGCTGGTGAGGCCACACCTTGAATCCTGTGTTCAGCTCTGGGCCTCTCACTACAAGAAGACACCGAGGAGGTGGAGCGTGTCCAGGGAAGGGCAACGGAGCTGAGGAAGGGTCTAGAAAGTCACTCATATGAGGAGTGGCTGAGGCAGGTGGGGTTGTTTAGCCTGCAGAAAAGGAAGCTGGGGGAGACCTTATCACTGTCTACAACCATGTGAAAGGAGGCTGTAGCCTGGCAGGAGCCAGCCTCTTCTCCCAAGTAACAAGTGACAGGACAAGAGAAAATGACCTCAACTTGCACCAGCAGAGGTTTAGATTAAATATTAGGAGACATTTCTTCACTGAAAGGGTGGCCAGGCATTGGAATAGGCTGCCTATTGGAATAGGAAAGTGGTGGAATCACCATCCCTGAGAAGTGTTCAAGAAGTGTGTGGATGTGGCATTTGGGGATACAGTTTACTGGTGAACATGATGGAGGTTAGGTTAATGGTTGGATTCAATATTAAAGGTCTTTTCCAACCTTAAATATTCAATGAAGTTTTACCTCCTTACCCTGTAAAATAAGAATTAAACAATACTAAAAAACAGCACAAACTATATTTTGAATCACTAACTTTTACTGCAACTCTGCTCCCTTTAAATTAAAGTCTGCAGTCTGACATGACCTCAGCAAGGAGTGGTTCATTGTATGTTAGCCATACCACCCTCTCAGCAACACTCTCATGTTTCAGACACTCTGCAAAATGCGGTAAGTGTATCAAGTCTCCCTAGGAAAGATTCTGAATACTACATAATATTTCAGTTGTAGAGAGAACAGGACAGTTTTACAAACAACCAGTTTGCAAGTAACTCCATTCCAGCTGTCTGTGCCCAAAAGCAATAGGTGCTTCAGGCTGTACAGTCATGAACAGAAAACAGAAGAGCTCTATTCCCAGAATTCTAAGAACGTGATTTCAAGGTAGAAGTGGCTTTTTCCAGCTTCAGTGATCTCCTGCCCTTTTACATAATGATTGTAAAGTGTAACATCTGTTTTAATTCCACAGAATGTTATCCTTCATTTGGAGAATAGGTAAAGCATAGGCAGCAGTCAAAGAAGCTTCCTCCATATTGTCCTGTCAACATGTCTTGAGTATCTTAGAGAAGATATTTCAATAGATCCAGGCCCTCTTGCAGAGGGTAACAATACCGATGCACTATGCAAACATCAATTTTTCAGGCATTTCACACCTGAACACACAATCATAAAGATTCTAATCAGCTATTATATTTATTCCTGCTAAAAATACAGCAAGAGTCAAATCATAAATTTATCAGGGGGAAAATGCTCGAACTCCACTCCAGCATTCAAATCTTTAAAAGGACAAAACAGTTCTATGTTTAAAGCAGCATTCCAGCAATGATTCATTTGAATCCTGGTATAAATAATTCACACACACACACAAAAAAAGAAGCCACAGAACAACAACCTATAGAAACAGAGGTACAAGCTGTATCTCTACAAAAAACACTTTCAGGATTGATTCACTCAAGTTTCACGTCCTTTTCAAAAGACTGAAGGGAAGATATTTGCTTGGCTTTATCAGATACTTTTTATATAATAGCATTTAAGACAAGAAAAAGCATATCTGAGAACTGTAAGAGAGAAGCACTTTCAGATATGATATGAAACAACAAAAAGCTGAGCCTTAAAACAGGGAAAATCTACTAGAGTTCTGCACAGCTAAGAAGTTAGACTGCTTACAAATATACCTAATAATATAATAGCAGACAGTGAAACATCAGTCGCTAGCAAAGGAACTGAACGGAGTTTTGTAATCTGTTCTGAATCTCTAACATCCCTGGTACAGGAAGTCAGTTTGGAAGCAGAAAAGTGTTTGCAAGCAGACAGGCAAATCTCCTGTGAGCCAGTTCATGACCAGTTTTAGAATCTGGAAACGAGTCTGCCTCCAGGCCCTCTCTTACCCTTCTTCTCCTGCACCTAGCTCCTTGTGACAAAGTGAGCTCGGTCCCCAAGTGCGTCCCTTTTTCTTTTGCCCTCTCTTCTCTTCTTCCTCTCCTTCCTCCTTTGGAAGGACTGAGCTTCGTCCCCATGTTTTACTGCTTTCAGCAGGTGTCACTTCATAAGTGGAAAGAAGAGTGGAAAATAGGAAAGAAAAACATACAAAAATTAAAAGAATTTAATTAGGTTCCACAGCAACATAAAGAATAAAACATAGGCCAGAACAGGAATAGTAACAAAAGTGATTTTGCCATAATTCTGACCATTTATCAACACAGATCTAACAACCAAATACCAAATTAAGCATTCTCTAATCCTTTCAAGTNTATAAAGCCTCTCCAGCTTTATTCCATCACCAGTTTCTCTTCAGAACCACCAGTTTGAAGCCAAAGACACAAGTGCAGTGCTATCCAATACAAACACTACACAATAGTTAAAATGACTTTCATAATTCTAATACATGTATGTCTGCCTAATCCTGTGTTATTATGGGAACACTATTTGCATGACAACTGCCCTTGTTCTCATTTCCTTAAAACAGTAACTTAATACACTACAGCAATGTTTCACACATCTACTCTGCAAATCAGTGTATTTTAAAATTAACTTGTACACCTAAGGAATATATTTTCTACAAAAACAGCAGTATTTCAAGAACATGGGTAAGTATGGTTTCGGCTCCAAAGGAGGTGATACTTCCCCCATCACCAAGACACTCCATTTTTCTCTAAATGCATACATACAAGGCACAAGGCAAACATTTTAGGTACTTTCCTTACCAGTCCTGTCCTAGACATGGAATCTTGGCATCTTACCACGCTGACAGACTGCACATTTCCCAAATTCAATACTACATTGAGCTCCTTACACTGTATGGCCCTGAGTCTGGGAATAATGGTAGGACTTGCAGGAGGGCTGGAGCAGCTACTGATCAAACTTTTCCTCTTGTCCATTGTTGGAGAAGCCTGCACAGTGAATTTATGCTGAAAATCTGTTTAGCAAAAGAAAAAAAAATAAAACCAGAAAGACACAGTTTAAATTCTCTTTTCTTTTAACATATGAAAAAAGAAATAATAATTTATGGTAACTTTCAAAGAGTGCAACTTAGGGGATCTATGTAGAAATGAAGTTTTACAGCTAATTGCTATTTGCCCATTGTACACACTGAGAATTCAGAACAAAGATGTGCACTCACAGCCCTGAAAATGTATCTTCTCCGTGTATGTGTGAAACACATACACACACAGACCTTGGGTCAACTGACATGCCAAAATATATCCCTGTACAAATCCTTGAACCTTACTTCTCAGTTTCTTTAGCACCACCAAAAATATGCATTTGCAGACCTAAAGAAAGGCATAGGTAACATATACAGTTTATCATAATTTCTTTTCTGAACAGCCAATTATCTCCAAGAATATAGTGCAAGTCACCATGCCTGATGTAATGATGAGCACTATGTGATTTACAAACCCCACACTTTCTGTTTTTTACAAACTTAAATCTGCATAAAGAACCTGCAGTAGAAAGCCTAAGAATTCAGTATTTCTGCACATCAGCATCTTCACTCTTAAGAGTGACTTCACCAACACCTTACTAATATTTAACATGTCTTCCAGAAAGGTGGTATTAGAAGTCACTTGCATGTTAATAGGAGTTCATGCCTGAACTAACAATCTAGGGCTATAGTCTCACAGTCACCAATGTATTTTTGGTAATTTTTAGATTCCTACACCAAAAAAATCCAGTAGATTAGAGTTTCTCCTGCAGCATTATGTAAAATATTCCCAGAGAATGAACCTCCATCATTTTCTATGAACATTCTTTAAAAAGATGATTATTTTGAGTATTAATATGTTAAACTGCAACCACACTTTTACAATAAGCCATATATAACCAGTGACTAACAAACATGCAACATCTCAAATTTACTTCTGGCCTTCATCTTGGAACTTTGGGCAAGATGGAACAAGAGCATTAAATTCAATTTATTGATCCCAAAGAGGTATGTTTTTCCCAAAGTACATCAAATCCTTTCTAATGTCTAAGGGTCAGTAGTAAGGAACTATCAAACCTACAGGTTGCTCTCATTTCACCTGGCACAGCCTAACTTGCCACCAACCTGAAGGCAAGCTGATATGATTGCCATCCTTTAACTTGAGTCGACTCCTCTTGAACTTCCCCATGCGTTTCTTGACCCGAGGCTTCTCCTGACACAGCTGGTGGATGATGATGTTGAGCTCCCTTTCCAGGATGTCAATCTCACGTTCTGCCAGTTCCTGTTCCCGCCTTCGTAGCAGCTCTTCATGGTTCTTCTGTTCAACAGCAGCACGGGTCAGCTCTTCCTCCCACGTGCGCAGCTCCTACAGGGAGATGAGAAAGTAGAAACAAAAGGCTACCTTGTGACCTGTGGGTTAAGACTAACATTACCTGTTCTGAAGGTACAGCTTCAATGACTTGTGCTCACAGAACTGCTGACACCACAAGGCTCAGCTGAGAACCAAAAACAATCCTCAAGGACTTCAATGTTGCCATTCAAGGCCCCTCATACCAGTATTAAAATTCAGACATAATCACTTGTGAGGCCACACCTGAAATCCTGTGTCAAATTCTAGGCTCTCCAGTACAAGACAGACATGGGCATACCAGACAGAGTCCAATGAAGGGCCATGAAGGAGCATCTCTCCTATGAGAAAGGGCTGAGAGATGGAACTGTTCATCCTAGCACAGAGAAAGCTTGGGTGGGGTGAAGGGGGATCTTACCAGTGTAAATAAAAACCTGAGGGAAGGGTGGAAAAAAAATAAAGCCAGGCTCCCTACAGCAATGCCCCGTGACAGAACAAGAGACAATGGGCACACACTGAAACACAGGGGATTACCATCTGAACACTTTTTTACTGTATTACTGAGCACTATCACAGGTTGCCCAGAGAGGTTGTGGAGCCCCCCTCCTTGGGGATACTCAAAAGCCTTCTCACCATGGTCCTGGCAAAGGCGCATAAAGCAAACCTTTCGATCTATCCCTTGCTGACAAAATGAATTAACTGAAACTGTCCTTGAAATCCCAAAATCCCACTGTACTCCTTTCCTCTCACCACAAGGACAAAAGAATTCAGCACTCAGAATAATTTTCTCCAGCTGGCCAATTCCAGTGCAGAAGGTAAAAACTGAAGAATTCAAGTTAAACTTCAGAGAGATAATCAGACAGATTTTTGTTTAGATGTTTTTAATAACGGCATTGTTACCTGATTACCAAGGAGATTTGGTACATTTTACTCAATAAGTGAACAGCATATGAAATTATTTCCCCATTGCTAAAGAGGAATACAGTACTCAGCCTGAGGGCAGTGTAGCTAGTATTGTTTGACTGTTTATCTGTTGAAGTTTCTGGTTTTCAAAACCAGAAGTTTCTGTTGTTAAAGTTTCTGGTTTTCCACCACAGTTACGCCATGGGACAACAGTAGCAAGGAAATGCTTATCAGCTAATTTTTTTCCCCCAAAAGGTACTATAGTAGGTAAATAGAAAAGTTTTAAGTATTGTTGTAGAAGTCAACTTCTTTCCTCTGACCCAAAGTCTTCTTTTCCTTCTCTCTGCTTCCTAAACCCAACCTCTGAGCCCAAACCAAGGTTGTTGCTTATTATGAGTTTACTTTCAGGCAAGAGACAGTGAACTTAAAAACGTATTATTACACTAGTGATTTTGCTGCAGTTTTTCTTACCAACAACTAAAGACAGTCTCTGTAAGGACCTCAAATTAGATGCAGCAAGCTGTGCTTTCTGCAAGTATGCTAGAAGAAAACTTCCGCTTTTTCACATCTCCTTTTTGAGGCTGTTGGTCACCATTCCCACTATTCCTGCTAGCATTTTTGTTTCCTGCTATTTATCCAGATGGACTTCAGTTATAGCAGTTACTGGACCCTTCACCTGGGAGCACTCATGTTTATTATAGTCTGTGCATTTTGGTTGTGCTCAAAACACTGAAAACACAAACCCAGCAGAACCAAAGCTGCAATGTTTATTGGAGTATATGTGCTGACACTACCCCTCCTACATCTCCTGTTAACAGTTTTCATTGGATTTCTCAATTAAAATGCTAATAGTGAAACAATTATCAAATGCAATAAACAATCAAGATAACTCATCACAGCAATTTGCACAGAGTACAATGGAAGTTCACTACAATATTAGAGAGAGCAGCAGCTCAGGATGTAGATGTTTATTTTTCTTGTGATTCCACCCTTGTGTGCATCATAACCTGTCATTGATTCAGGGACTTAATACAAGCTCCAGTAAAGCACAGACAAAATTAGCTCTGGGATGCACTAAACAATAATCCCCATATGAACCATGAAATGGGTAAATTACAACCCAGAGAGCATAAGCAGGGAGCATTGTTTTCTACTTACCTTTTCTTTGGCTCTGAGCTGATCAAACATCTCTTGGATCTCTTGTTTCCAGTCTTCCTGCAGGGAGTGGAAGGAATCTTTGGGCATTTCAAAAAAACCAGACTCTTCTATGGCAGTAAGATGGTCTAGGATAGTGGCAAAGGAAGGTCGTGAGTGTGGGTCAGGGTTCCAGCAATCTAGAACAGAACAAAGACAAACAACTGTCAAGCATCTCGAAGTAGGGAGGTCTGAGGTAGTACTTTACTGGTCCCCAGTGGCTAAGAGTGGCATACACACAATCTGTGCTACCCCAGCTTTCCCACTGCTCACTTGCACTGATTATTGTCAAGTATGGAATTCATGGTTTCATGCTTACACAATACCCAACTTCACTTAAAATCTTGAGCTATCTAACTACCTAGATCTCTGGGTTCTATTGAAACAACATGCCAAGTAAAATAAAGGTTTATTAATTTTACAGAAGGTTACATCTTGAAGCATTTTTTAAAAATTACAAATAATTTCCTTAAATATTTTGCTTTAAGATGCACATATGTGCTCACAGAGTAGAAGTACTATGCAAGGCTCTTGCAAACACTTCTTTTATAATAGTTACACTGCAGAGTTAACAGCCATACTGCAGGAGGATATCTATCAGGGTTTCTTCCTAATGCCAAACTCTAATACTAAGCTGAGTCATTATGAATCTTTTCTCAGAATGGAAAATCTCTCCTGCAAAGCAAACTGGGCATAACTTGAGTGAAAGTAAGAGATTCAAGTAAATAATGGCATCAAATAGTGCATCTGGAGTTTTCCTGTTTTTACAGGTTCTTTTTTATTATTTGAGAGAAAATTAATCAGACCTTTTTCTTTTGCTTTTAGGAGAAACCACAGATAAACAAGTTTTTTTCATTTCCAATCTAATGCAATTTACCCAATTGCAGAGCTCTAGAAACACAGAACTGAAGGTAGCCATCTTAGCACATAAGGCAACTCAATGAGCAACAGTATAAAGGGAAATGTTTTACAGCGAAGGGAATTGAATATTGAAAACAGAAACAAAATATCATATGAAGTAACCCCCTCAAGCTACAAACAATCCTCTAAACCATTACGCCAATACGTTTGATTTAACAACACTTTTGAATAGGAAATTTGCCCTCATTCAGTCCTCCCTCTTCCTTCCCCCTCATTTCTACTCCAGCAGAAAACATCACTTTCTCATTCTATTTGAATGTCCTGTACCAGCACTTACACAAGTTCTTGTTTAACAAGTACCCTTGTTCTGTTTAGTACTGCTAGATGCCTGCATGCCAAAATTCCAGAGCAACCAAACAGAAAAACTTAACATTTGTGTGTATTTGTAAGGAATACAGCTTTTCTGCATGAATGGAAGGGTCTCTCCCATCATACAGCACTGCTCTACATGGTCATTGGCTTTATAAGACACACATTCCTGCAGCACAAGACAAGAGTTATAAAAATGTTCTAAAAGTTTTCTAGACCTTGAAGTCATAAAAAAAGGAACATTCTTAAAGATATTTGATGTCCTAAAAGACATTATTCATCAGTTTTGTGGACTGAAGTACACCAAGGGGCAGTTGTAATTAAAAATAAATATCACTTCACAAAACCTGTGCAACAACCAAGGCTTGGTTCTGCAGGTCTTTCCTTTGATTTTAGTGTTACTGAGATTTTGCATTTGGGGAGCTTTGTTTTCAAAACTGTGGCTATCAACAGGTTCCATGAGGCATAAGCTGGAATGCATTTGTGTTTATAGCTTTCAATTTGCTTCTTTTCTCAAAACAGAGAACTGAGGATGTTAAAGAGTGCTCTGATGATCCCCTGCTGCTGGCCAATTAGTAGCAATGGGTGTTACAGCTCGACTGTCAGTGCCATAATCCCTGTCTCTTTACCTCAGGTTTTAAACATGGCAAAGCAAACATGACCCAAAAGTACAACAAAATGCTGCAGCCAGCCAAATGCATGAATGAGTGAACAGGATAACTAGCAGGTGGCCCGTGGCTTTTATTTTCCCAGGCCTAGATCAGCCATTATTTGCACTAATGAGGACAGTTGTAACATATAACTCTTTTCTGTGAAGAGTGAAAGTTCAGCTTTGTTGTCTCAGTGAAGACCACCATGGCAGTAATTCAAAAGTAAAAGCAGCATTAGGTGAACAAGAGTTCACCCGAGATGGGAAGCAGCCTGTTTGAAAAACAGTTTTGGTGAAGGGGCAGAAAGTAATTGGGTTTTTTTGTTCTCACCTTTGCCCTGCACACGGAGAAGCCAAGTGTTCCAAAGTCATGTGGGTGCTCATCCTTATGCTGCTGGGTTCAAGCACTGGCCATATGCCTCTATCTAACTTTCTCAATAGAGGGCATTGTTTTTAAATACTCATAGTTAAGAAATGCAGAGTCCTTGTTTCAGGGAAGATTGTCAAAATAAACTACCCTGGCACAACACTGAACTGGTAGTTCCATCAACTCTCTCAGACACAATTTCTCACTTTACACTGCCTCCAAGCTACTCTGCTTGCAACTCTACTGCTGTTTAGTATCCAGTAGGATATTTCTTTTTTAGCAGAACATACATGAATTTTTTTACTTTAAATTAACTGAAGCCTGTAACCTAAAGAAAAGACCAGAGAAATGCAAAAGTATTCCGAAAGCAGAGAAATCCATCAGAAACATTTTCTTCATGACTCATATC
>VZTN01022331.1:6412-56601 GCA_013400515.1 Erpornis zantholeuca | reverse complement strand
CTGCACGGTATGTCCTGGGCTCTCTGTCCCCTCTGCTGGAGCTGGGGTGTACTGGACTGTGTCCAGGAGAACCTGGCCATTGGCGCTGGGGCTCTGTGGGATATGTGCCAGCTCCCAGCTCTTCATCTACGCTTTATTGCTGCAGCCACAATTCTTCCAGCTCTTTGAAATGTCTCTGCATCACAGAAATGGAGTTTTTAAGAGCCCTGATGCGGATGTAGGCAGCTGCATTCAATAAGACTGGAGCATCAGCTGTGTGGCTGCGGGTCTCACATGCTCGCCTCGCTGCCCCTGCTGCAGTGGGTATTAAGGCTGATGACACATCCCTGCGGTGTTCCATGTCCTGCTCTTCCACCATATGACGGCTGCATCCTGGGACTGCATGTGTAGCCTGGGCATCTCTCCTGATACGCTCAGCTGTGTCCACCACATCTGTGGCATCAGATGTCAGGTGCTTTGTCTTCTTCTTCTTCTTCTTCATCTCTCCAGTGCCACTGGTGGTGCTGGAGGTTGAGGGCAGAGCCCTCAGTGCTTTGCAGACAAGGTTCCGCCATCTCTGTCGAGCTGGGGTGTTGATGACTGTAAGTGCAGGAAGGCTTTGGGAACGTCCTACAGGTCTTTCTGCTCCTGTTGATATCTCTGGGCTTAGTTCCTCATCCTGTGGCTCGTCAGGGTATTCAAAGGGTTTCTGGACCATAAGCACGGCCTTTTTAACAACCTCTGTCCAGATGTAATCATTATAGTCCAGAAAAACTGGAGCATCAACTGTGCGACTGTGGGTCTCATGTGCTTGCCTCTCTGCCCCTGCTGCAATGGCTGCTACTGCTGATGACACATCCCTCCTCTGTTCCACACCCTGCTCTTCCACCATCTCCTGGCTGGATGCATGCAGCTCAAGTGTAGCCTTGTCCTGGAAATCTCTTGTGGTACACTTGGCTGTGTCCAGCACATCAGTGGCATCAGCTGTCAGGTGCTTTGTCTTCTTCTTCCTCTTCTCTCCTGTGCCAGAGGTGGCTCTGGAGGTTAAAGGCAGAGCCCTCAGTGCATTCCAGACAAGGCTCTGTGATCTCTGTCGAGCCAGGGCTTTGATGACTGTAGGTGCAGGAAGGCTTTGGGCACGTCCTGCACGCCTTTCTGCTCCTGTTGATTTCTCCAGGTTTAGTTCTGGCTCGTCTGAGTATTCAAATGNGAGCTCGTCTCCCATGCACTGGGCTGTGTCCCGGAGAGCTGGGCCATCAGCTGCGGGGCTGTGCGGGACACCTGCCGGGCTCACTGCCCCTGCTGCTCTGGCTGTTGCTGCCTGTGTTGAATCCCTTCTGTGTTCCAGGTACTTTTGTTTTTCAGTCTGCTTGTTGGGTCTCTCTATCACAATCGCAGCCTTGCTCAGGAGCTCACTGCTGAAATACTGGGCTTTGTCCAGCCGATCCAGTGCATGGGCTGGGGGCCGATGCTGTTCCAGCTGTTCTGTCTTGTGTATTGTAGTGCAGATCGTGTGCGGAGCCCTTGGGCTCTTGAAGACGGACGTCCGTCTCTCTCGAGCCAGGGCATCGATGACTGTGGGGGAAGGAGACCTGAAGGCAGGTCCTGCAGGTGTTCCTGCTTCTGTTGCTTCCTTCCTGCTTAGTTCCAGGTGTGGCTCTGCTTCTTCCAGCTGCTGGCCAGGACCCTGTTTCACAGGGTGCTCCTTGTCCAGGCCCTCAGCCCTGACGGACTGGGCTGGCTCTGGCAGAGCCTCTTTGCAGCCTGCTGGGTGCTGCCTCTTTTGCTCTCCTTTGCTTTGGGCAGCAACTAAGGCCTTCCATAGAAGGCTCAGCGCCTTCCTGTGCCACATCTGGTTCCCTTCAACCAGGGCGTCCAGGAAGGTAGAGAAAGGGATGGTGTAGGTGAGGGCCTGGCCTGGATCTGCGTGAGCTGCTGCCTGCTCCCCCACCTGAGAGGGCTCCTCCTGAGCTGCTGAGGTGACAGTGTCTCTGCTACCTTGTCCTTCATGGTCTTCACCTGAGAGACATTCCTTGTCCTCCTGACATCCTTCCAGTGTGGTGCTTGTTACTATTCCCTCATCTGTGGGAGAGCTGGGGCCCTCCTCGGGACCAGGGTGGGAGCCCCTGTCATCCTGCCAGCCTGAGGAATTGAGCCGAGGATGGACAGGAGATGACCCAGTGTCATCTGTCCCTTGGCACAGCTCTGTGTCTATTGCATCTTCCCAGTCCTCTTCCTCAGACAGCTCTGGACCCACAGCATCTTCCCACTCCTCTTCCTCAGACAGCTCTGGACCCATGGCATCCTCACACTCCTGCTCCTCGCTCCAGGCCACTGGCTCACTGCTTGGAGCTTGGGCTCCCAGTATCATCTGATTGTTTATGGTGCCCTCAGTGAACCTCTGGTGTGTCACCCATGGCTGCTGTGGTGCGGTGTAGCCAATCGTCCATGGGAGGCTTGTGGCCCAGTCCCATCCGGCCTTGAGCCATCCCATTCTGCCATTGGCACTCACCTGCCCAGGTGTGTCATGGAGCCCCGCGGAGCGCCTCAGCGAGGAACCCTGTCCTTGCCTCTGTGCCTCTCTGTCCTCCAGGCCATGCTGCTGCTGCCGCTGCAGGGTGGCTTCCCATGAGCCGTGGGCCCAGAAGCTCCTGCACGGCTCCTCCGAAGGCCTCCTCTTGTAGGACACAACGACCTCCTTCAAATAAGGCCCGTGACACCAAGTGCTTTGGTGGCACTCAATGCGCACTGGCAGCCTTGCTTGGTCCTGCCGTGCCGCTTGCTGCTGGCGGCCTGTCCCTGCATCTGCATCCCTGCTCGGGGAAGCGGATACAGACACGCGGCGTCCCTGTGCCGGCTGTGCTGCCGGCCGCTCCTCCTCCATGCTGGTCTTTGGCATCCTCTGCCGCAGACCTGTCACTGTTGCCTCGGAGAGCTGCTGCCTCCTGAGAGAGCTGCTCTCCTAGGACTGAGCACTCCAGGGCTCTCTGCTCCTTCAAAACCCTCGCTCTCAGGGTGGGATTCCGTGTCACAATGGCCTCTGTTTCCTATGGGCATTACATCACACGGGGCCACTGTCACACAGGGCCACGCCCTAGCTCTGCCGTTCTGTTGTCTCATGTGGTTTTAAGAAAAATTATGAAGATTTAAATGATACATGAACAAGCTGAGATGACTTGAACAGCTCTTTTAATTTCTGGATTTCAACTTTGCTACCTGTTTGCCTCAGCAAAAAGGACCCAAGTAAATAACAGTTCAGAACTCTCAGAAAGGGTGAAAAGGAAGGAGATGCTGTTATTTAATTATTGTCCCACAAACACTCCTCATCTACAAGCAGCAGCTTAATAAGTTTTATTTCAAAAGCAAGAAATCCTCAGGCAGAGCTTGACATCATGACTATAGAATGAGACATCTCTTCCTCCACACGCTCCTGGCTTTGCAGTTCACTTCTTCCTTTGGCCTGTCCAGCCACTTGTAAAGTTTTTCTCTCATTCTCCCTGACATCTATTCATCCAAAGTCCTACCAGAATGCAGGGTCTCTTCTGTATTGCTGTAAAGGCTCTTGTAGGCTGCACTACGCACTGCACTACGCCCTGTGACACACACGACACTGACCTTCTGAGGACTTCTAGAACCAGAATGCGCTCCTTTTTGTGGAATTCTGGAAATAGAACTGACTTGAGCCCAACGAGCCAGCTTTGCAGTGGGTATGCCTCTAATTAACTGGAGTCCTTTACAAATTCCTTCATCAAGTCTAAGGCAGTTTTCTTCAACACACTAAAGAGGGCACAAACTCATTGGGTCACAACATGGGGATTTTTTTCCCATTTGTCTTTGAGAGTTTAAAAAGAAATATTGAAAGGATGTGGGCCTGTTCTAGGACCTTTTCCACAAAGACTCCATTGGCTCATAGATTTTTCCAGAAGGCTTTATTTATAGATATTATTAACAAGAAAGAGAGATCAAGCTTTCTCCCTCCAGCCAGGTTCAGCTGGGGCGATCGTCTGTCTCTGACTGTGTCTGTGTCTGTGCAGCACAGTCCGAAGGAATGCACAACAAGACAGGGAGAAAACATTTCATTGGTCAAGGAAAGCATATTTACATTCTTTCATCAAGGCTTTCTCCTGAGAAGTTACAGAACTTCCCTTAGAAATGGGTTAAACTATTTAATTCAACTTAATTCAACTAAAGAACTTGCATTTCTCAAGCCATTCTCTGAGATTTCTTAAAAACCCACTGACAAGTCAGTACCACAAAGAAAGCCTTGGATCAAGGTATGCAAGCACTGCCATGACACATTACAGAGCCAGCTCAAAATGCTGACAAAGCTGTGGAGGGAACAGGGGCTCATTCTGGACAGAACCTAAACCATTTCTTTGGGTTGCTGCTTGAACCAAACAAAATATACAGCTCCTCCACATTTGACTGGAAACTGCATTGGCCTTAGCTGTATTTGCAGCTCTCAGTGCACGTGCTAGGCTCCTTCATTTCAAGGAAAGGATTTTGTCTAACTTACATCTGTATTCTGTTATGTGAAATATGTTTCATATCACTCCACTTAATTAGATTTTCTGTGTAACATCAACTCTCTCTACTACAGTTGAGTGAATGAGTGGTGTAAATTATTCTCACTGAGTTCATTAAATGAGCGTAACATCTCCCTAATTAGCCAGTCCAGCATAGGGGGAGTGAATGTGTGACTCAGCCGAACACAGAGCATAAAATCCAGACAACTAGAAAAGAATTCTGAAGAGAGCAATGGGCTTCAGCTGGTTCCCACCATTTTTTCAGCTGGCATGTCTTCCCAGAGACTGAAGTCCCTCAGACTTGGGATGGTGAGTAGTCTACAGAGGACAGTAATGGGAGTCACACTGTGCTGCGGGCTGGTGCTGCAGCTATGCGGGAAACACAGTGGCAGTGGCAGGAGCTGTGGGCTGGGTGCAAGCAGCAGCTGCTCTGAAGGATGGGGTTAAAAAGAAATGTAGCTAAATATAACAAGAGCTTACAACAGTTAACAAACTAGGAACATCTAGCAAAGAACAACACAATAAAGGGGAAGCAGCACACAACACAACGGATCAGTGAAGCTCGCTGAGGCAGCACAATGCTCAAAGGCAAGAGGTAAAAAGTTCAAGCTCGAGGAAGACTTTGAGCCTTCATCTGAGAAGACGAGCAGAGCTTGCACTTAAGATATGCTAATTATATTAATGAACCCTAAGAAATAATTTGCATTTAACCACCTTTTCTAGGAAAAGTAATGTATATGTATGAACTATGTCCATATAAACTTCACTGTAGCTGAGCTAGGCGTGTGTGTTAGGATGAGCAATCCCCCATGCACCCGGCACCGAATAAAGCAAATACCCACTTCACTGACTTAGTCTCTGGAGTGCTTGCTGGCTCATCGCTGGAGCAACTCATCTGCATTGGGGAAACACCGGAATACAAGGTTGTGGCGAGGAGCTACCCCAGGGGAAGCAGTGAAGGAGGGCAGAGGAGGTGCAGACAGGGAAGAAGGACCTCAGGGAGAAAAAGTCGATGAGGGGAGGAGGGCTAGGCTGACCCTCTGGGCGAGCCCCTGATCCCCCCAAGAAACCCAGACCGAAAAGGCGCTGGGCCCGCGGCGCAGTTCCCTGCTTTGATGTGCTGGGCTCTTCCCACAGCCCGATTGCCCGGGCAGTTTTTCGCAGACATTCGGACATCTCCCCTCCGGCCCGTGCGCTTCCAGCCCGCTTGTGGAAGCTTTCTCTGCCCTGATCGGCTGCCAGGCTGGGCAAGCCGGAGCGGCAAAGAGCGGCCGAGAGAGGCCGAGGGCTGGGGCCGCGAGCAAGGCCAGGGACAGGGCTTGGAGGCCGTGGGTCGGGGCTGCGGAGCTCCTGCTGAGGCGGCAGCAAGGCTCCAGCAGGCTCTAGCAGGCTGCGGCTGGGCTGGGGGTGGGCAGGGGCCAGGGAGAGCAGTGTCGAGCTGAGGTCATTCCTAGGGCTCCAGGCTGGGCTGGGCGATGTGACGCTGTCCAGAATTCCTTCCATGCTGCATAGCTCCTGCCGTGGGCCGACCGTCCGAGGAAAATCACTGGGTCCTCTGGAGAAGTTCTTCCCTAGCAGCAGCTCAGCGGGGTAGCGTGGAGAGATCCTCTTGGTGATGGAGGCTCTCTTCAGCCCCGGTAGGCTGTCTGGGGACACCTCCGCCGAGCCAGAGCCTTTCTCTTCCCCCTGAGGGAGCTGCCCAGCAACAGAGCCTCTCTCTGCACTTGGTGTCACCTGCCATCCCTGCCAACATCTGCCCAGCTTTTCCAGTACTTGTCATTAACGTTAGTAAAACCAGATTTATAACCAACCATTCCAGATAAAATCCAGGCAATGTCGAGGCATTCTTATTCTAAAATTAACTGGACTCTGACACTGGATTTCTTTTTGCAAATTTTTGGTGCTTATGAAAGAGCTATTGGGAATCCTGAACTGTGAGAGAATTTCTCAGTGATCAACTTTGTGTCTCTTGGGAAATTTTGCTGATGGCACAACTGTCAGCATAATTCAACAGGGTTTTTTTCAATAGTGATTTCACTTTGGTAGACAAACATTTAGTAAATCTCTTTTAAGTGTATGTCCCACATAGGGGAACCAAAGAGAAAATACTTCTCTGTATCTCTTTGTCCACCTAGAATCTACTTGGAGTTTATCTACTTGATAAAGAAATTTATCTCTGTATTTAACACATTAAGCACCAGCGTATGTGCTTGCTTTTACTCAGCATCCTTAAGCAGTAACTATCCCACTAATACCAAAACAAAAGTGTTCCTTAGCCAGAGGTCTCTCTTCTTGATAAAGACACCCTTCCTTCAGAATATATAAACATCCTAAAAGTTTATATAAATATATAAACATCCTAACCATGTAATTGTCCAGCAAAACAGATAAAAGGTGGCTTGTAACCCAAATGGGCTAACAATAAAAATAACACCTCTAAAGTTCTCTATCACAGTCCTAAAAGCCAACAATGCTATCTTTATGTTTTTAAATAAAATCTTGTGTTGCTCTTTTAATTAAGAGGTGGACTTTTTAAAATAATAAAGTTTATTTGAGTTGCCTTGCTGTTCGTATCAGTTCATCCCTGCCTGAGATGCAAAATGCAGTTTAGACTGAAATCATTGCCAGTCACATTCAGACTGAAGCATTTTTACAGATCGCATTGAAGTCTAAGGACCCCATAAATCTAACTAAGGTTATTAAGATATAGTAATTGTGGGAAAGAGTTTGGAAGAATAAGTATAGTCTGTCAGAGACTGAACATAGTTAATGCCTCAAACATTGATACAAAGTTTTAAAGAAGCTACCGCCACAGAAACCCTCCTGAAGGACTTTGGACTGTAAATCAAACTACTGAGATTAGATAAAGGGGAAACCCATGCTTTCATCAACCTCAGGCCCAGGGAGAAACAAACAAGTAACCAAAGGAAAGAATGTGAGCCAAACCCAGGAGCCGTGCTAAGGATCTTCCCTGGCTGGGTTTGGGGTAGGGGGGTCCTCAGCCCACAGAAGCCAGGTTTATATAGACTGCCCCCTGAAATGAGGCAAGGGGGAGGAGGTTTTGGGTGTAACCTCTGCTCAGGGGCAGTGGACACCCATGTTCCCTTTTACACAAACTGGCCCAGCTGTGGAACGCCCCCAGCCCCACAGGCCACATCCACACAACTCTCATGTGAGAGGCTTTTCACCACAGGACTGCACGTGATGCAACAGATCCAGGGTCTGCTGTAAGAGAGTGCCCCCACCTGCCTCCCCAAGGGGCCGTGCCTGGACATTGCTACCTGGCTCAAGGGTATACAAACCCATGGGATCCTACACTATTCAGGGGGACCTTCACTACCTCCACCTTCTCCACCAGGTGGAGAGGATCGACAGAACATCGTTGGGAACCACAGCGAGGTGGTATTTTCCTTATTCTGTCCCTGTCACTCTGTCCCCCCTACCTATTTTCTACTTCTTTCTTTCTCTCTGTCTCTCTCTCTCTCTCTCTCTCATCACCAAATAAAACCCTCACTATTGACTGGCATATGGTCTCGTTTGCACCTTAATTCAGGCAGAAGTATTTCAAAGAATCTTAATAACAATAGGATCCTAACACCTGCTGACTTCCATCCAGAAGAATTTCAGGAGGTCTAAATGGGATATACTCCTCTGAGGGATGAGCACATGCTGAGAGTCTGGCCCTCACAATATTTCTGTCTATGCAATAAATAAACATTTTCTGAAACACAAATTATTGCTTGCACCTGCCTCTGTGGATCAGGGCTGAAGTATTGGAGACTGAAGTATTTTTCACTACTTGAGATTATTTAAAAATGTAATGTAATGCTGGGATAGAGAAATATTTGCCATGTGCACATCCCAGTGCCTGCTTGTCACCATGTGTAATTGGGCACCTTTAACTTCAATTACTTCAAAAATTAAAACATTGTTTTATTATATAGCGGAGCTTCCTTATACTCCTCTGGTAAAGAACAGTAAAATTACCTCTGGCCATTTTATGCCTTGATTCTTCACAGAAAGACTGCTCCAGCTTTTTAGAATAAAGAGGTTCAAGCTGGCACAAGTAATTATACACAGAGAGCTCTTAGAGGTAAATTTCTGCTAACTAAAGCTGACAGGCCAATGCCATCATGGAAGCATTTAGTAGCACCCAAGTACATATAAACTAATATTTAGTTGCACATTTTGCAATAATCTGTGAAATCCACCAAGGAAATGTCCTTATTTCTGAGCTCATGTAAGCAAAAGCCATTGCAGGCTCATTGAGGTGCTTCTGGTAAGTGTAGGACCATTGCTCTGCTATTTGAATTTTGTACAGGAACCAGTGATGCTCTGGTCCTGACACAGGGAATGCCGTCAGCACAGTTCTATCTTAGCTCTCCCATTACTCCATTCACGGGAAAAAACAAATCTTCTGAAGGCTTTTTCCAAAGAAAACACTCAGCAAGAATCTCTTTTCCCTGCTGACAGACAGCTCACCATTGGGCTGCGATCAGATTCTGTTGTTGGAAGAAAATTAAAACCAGAACTATTCTGCACTAAAAGGAACAAAAGTTCATTTTTGCTTTGCATGAATTCTGGCCACAATCTAATAAGTTTGCCTATTCTTCAGAACCTTGATGGTCCTGCCTGACAGTCCTGCCTTACAACAGATGTTCTGTGCAGCCTCCTGTGATTTCCGAATTGAATCACACTGCAATAGTCTGAACACTGCAGATGGGCACTTTAATTTTTACATTTTCACTTATACTGGGGTTTGAATCCAATATCCATCACAAATAGTCACATTAAAGAAAAGCTTTATTCTAAATAGAGGCCTTTTTCTGGTTTTGTTCAAGTTGTTTCTGAGAGTCATTTTGTAATTCAGCGTGACAAAAGTCTCCTACTCTGTGCCAGTCACTCCAGTTGCTCACTAAGTAATGTTTCTGACACATCCATTCAGTTGTTTTTCCCCTTCTTGGTGCACATGATCTTCTGTTCTCCTTTGCCAAGTACTGCAATAATGGAACAGTCACTTTATTCACAAACCCCTTATTCCCAGAGAGGCAATCACCCTTCCTGAAATATCTATATTTACAGGAAAACACTGTGTTCATAAGAGAATTAGATCTAGTTTCTCAGCATTCTTATTAGCCACAACATTGCACATTTAAATGAGAATTAGTCACAGGGAGTGTGCTGCTCCATTCATCTTCTTAATCACTTTTACATTCCTAAACACTTGCAGAATTAGATATTTAGGGTGCAATTGCACAGGATGGGCAATTATTACTGCCACCAGCCCTGACTGAGAGTAGTTAGGAAGGCAGATTCAGTTTCTGCAGCTGAAGAAGCTGGCACTTAATAACCTGAGTTTAGCAGTCCTTTGCCTTAGCTGAGATCATGGCAGGATGGTTTTGTTTCCTGATGAAGCATCCTTCCCAACTGCTGTTCCGGGTGGGTAACAACAGCTTACCTCTCAAGGCAGCTTTGTTTCTGGGCAAGTCTTCAACAATTTCCTCTGACGGAAAACAGCCATCCTCTCTCTGTTACAGTTGTGTTACTGCTTCACCCTTCAATAAACACAAAACCACTTCTCTGGGAGGGTGTCCACATCCACCTCTGGGACTGTGGGCAGGAAGGGGACTGCAGGAATTGCTGGAGTTTGTTGCAGAAAGCTACAGCCAGGAGCCTTTGTTTTCCTTCACACTCAGACTTGAAACACTCTCTAAATCCCTTTTCTCTTTTGCCCCGTTTTCTGTTTTTAAAACAGATTTCTTGTATTTAATATAATACAAGTCTCCAGAGCAAAGTGAACTATTTGCATTTCTGAGAAAGAGCAGAGAGATCAAGGTATTGGTTTAACATCTGCAGAGGTCAGTGCAGTCTCAGTCAGAATGAGGGTTGTATGGCTTCCACCTTTTCCTCTCCAAGACACCTGAGAGTGAAGGCATCCAGAAATACTCTGAGAAATGCTGCTGACCTAGACATCACAATGGCAAAGTGTAGCTCTCTGTCAGAAAACCCTTCTGCCCCAGAAAATTAGCATTATTTTTCTTTTTTCCTCATTTGTGGAATTTTACCTTCCCCCCAAAACAATGGATTTGACTCTCAAGATTTTTTATTAGTGACCAGGGTCCATTAGGGGTTAAGCAATTCAACAGTGCTTCTCTACAGAGATCCAGCCACAACAGATAAATCTGAGTTTTGGATGTTTTAGTAATTTTCTACTAATGTATTTTCTCATTATCTACTACACTTCTTGATCTAGTCCCTGACACCTTTTTCATCTTTAGCTGTTCTTATACTAAAATATATGTCACTGACACAAACAAAAAGATCTGAGTTTAACACCAAATCTGTACTTGCTGCAGATATTCTTTTAATTTCTTTGCACCTTTCAGCAGGAAAAAATCCTGTTTTGTCCAAATGTAGTCTGTCATGCTTGAAAAAGTCTTCATAACCATCAAGAATATTTCATGCTCCTGACCCTCACTCTGCCCTTCTGTCCCACTTGGAAAGGAGCGGATTGACCAGGAGTATCGAGTACATTTATTTCCCTGGAGATCACTGCCCTTTTGGGTGCTCCTGGCTCTGTCCAAGGCCTCAAAAAATACTAAGCCCCCCCTTTCCCTTAATAATATTTTCCCAGTACGAAGTTAATAAGACCTCAGCAGCAGCCTTGGAGCTAAACAGGCTGGAAGTGACCCCAAGGGCACAGGCTGCACTTTGCCAGATCTGCTTGTGGGGTTTTTGATAGTGGTGATTTGTGTGACTCACAGGCCTGTGCTTCTGTTGGAATAGCAAGCATCAGGACAAAGTGGTCTTCTTTTTAATGACTTTCTACTCGATAAGGTGTACCTGCCCAGAAGTCACCAGTTCCTGTCCTTGTGAGAGTTAATCTTATCTCAGAGAGCTCACACCCTTGTGGAAATGGGTATTCAGCGCTCCAACCAAACAAAACAATTAAGCCCTCTCTATCACTGCCTGAAGGCAGATCAGGCTTTGCCCTTTCTTTCCTTCTCCCTGTCCTGCTGAAGCAGTAATGGGAGGTGAAGGCCTGCCTGCCTCTTTCTTTGCTTCTAGTTTTAGAAGTTACCCTGGTGATTCCCTAAAGTATCCAGGATCTGAAAGTGAATCTCGACAGAAGTGCCTCCCAGATGGGAACAGCTGAACGCCATGCCCCTCCGTGTCTCACAGCCCTTAAATGCAGAAAACAAACCCAAGTATGGCTTATCTGGATGATCTTCTGTGGAGCCCAGGCAGGAAACAAAATCTTATTAACCCGTTTGATGACATGACACCTTCCTCCAAATCCCTGTCCGCTGTGCTGCTCTGGAAAGAGCTGCACTCACTCTGGCGCTAGAAGGCATTGGAAAATTGGGAGGGAGGGGAGCTTAACCTGAGGAGGCTCTTCTGTCCTTCTCAGCCAAATACACAACAGTTTCATGAAGAACAGATCTATGGATGAAAGAGGAGATTTCCTCCTCCTGCATCCCCCTGAGGGTGGCTGTGCTGGGATCAGCTCTTGCAGAGTGTTAAAAAAGAGCTCAGGCAAGGAATTAGCTGCCTTGAATTCTCCTGTCCCTGCTAAGCCCTCTACAATCGGCCTTTCCAAATGATATCAATTAGAGCTGATTAGGTTTATGTCATGTGTGAGATTAAAGGAAAATAGCCCCATTGAGAATATAAGGAATACAAAAGACACAGGGTCCACTCAGGAAAAAAGTAAGACAATTATATCTAGAAAAAAAATATTTTAACATCATCAAACATAATAAGAAACAGATAATAAAAGTTTTGCTTAGTTGTGGGGTTTTTTTATTTTTTTGAAAAATAAACCAAAAAACTAGATTTTTTTTCAGGATGAGTGTGTATTCCTCAAATATCTCTGAAACACAACTAGGTCAGCTTTCTCCTGTTCATTATGGAACAGCAGAGAAAGCTGCATATGAAATATGAACACTGAGGAACAGCTGCCTGCATAAAAGCCAAAAGGATGACTTTTAGGCACAGGTGATAGTTTAGCTGAACCAGAAATCTTTTTCTAGGAGAAAATTTGAGCATGAAGCACCAGAATTACACCTCTTCAAGGAACCATGAAGATGCTATAGATCACAAAATATCTCAGCACTGTCTCTTGGAACAAAGTTAAAAAATGTAAACATTCCCCAAAGAAGAGAAACACACTCTACTGTGTTCATTTTCTACAGCCTTTTGTTACAAAATGTTGAGCTGGAAATTGCTAAGCCATTTTTATTTGGTAAGGCTGCCAGAGTAGAAATTAAGCACTTGGACATTCAATAATCGCTGAACATTAAATCCTCTTCCATTGGTAAAGTAGAGAGTCTCTGCTTATCAGTTCCTGAAAACACATCCAAGTAGGTGAATTAATTAACAAGAGTGGGGAATACAGTTTGCTAGTCAGCTCTTCAGGTGAAATAGAGGAAGAGAAGCCTGCTACAATAGTTAGAACAGCCCCTTCCTGTAAATCCCAAACCCAATCCAATTTCCAGGCCTGGATCTTAGACAAACACACCTTGCCTAGAGTACTTCATTAACATCTTGCTTTGTGAATTGTTCTTCCTTTTTCCTTCATTCTAGCTTCCTTAAATCTTACTTATTATTTTCCTTGCTCCATTTCTCACACTCATCTTCATGCTGCTGTTGCAGCACATTTTATATCACTTGTTCTTCTGGAGACCAGTGCAAATTTCACTTAGAAGCAGTGGCACTAGACGAACAAGACCCTCAGGAGGTGTTGGAGCATTCTCACCAGACCATATCAACGATGGAGCATGACAGACTTCAGTCACGCACTGCAGCAAGGCTCCTCAGAGACTTCTGAGCACTCCAGCGAAAAATCAGGTTCTAGGAAGGAAAAACAGTTTTCCCATTCTGATCCCCTGAGTCAGTACAGTTCATGCCAGGACCTACCAAGGATGAAAACATATTTGCCTCATAATGCAAATCAGGTGTTTTCCTGAGAGGAAGCCTAATATCTCAGTCCCTCCCAGGCTGTTCTGGAGAAGTGAGAGCTCTCTCCAGAGTCAGAGGTTAAGTGCATTCTGTTTCCCAGAGGGGCCAGCACCAAGCAATACTGTGGTACCTATCTACTGTCACCCCTCCCTGCCAAGCTGCGGGTGCACAGTTAATTTATTGACAGCTCAGATGTGGTTTGTTTAGAGCTGAGCAATTCTTTTAGTCATGGCCACAAATGATAAAGTTTTGGGCACACTTAGCACAGCTTTCTATCAGCTTTATTTTCCAGCAGCCATCGCTCAGAGGTGAGCAGGCTAGCTGCTCCTGAGTGACCTCTTGGGACAGATCTCCAGGCCACTCTGAAACAACTGTCTCTAAGCAGTGGCTTTTCAGCTGGAAGTTTCATTGCCCTCTACAAATGTAGGATATATTTTTGAGAAGGAGACAGGCAGAAACCTGAAAAATCTGAGGAGTGAATTAGAGTACCATTTTCCTGAGACCTGGGAGCTCATTTTTTGCCATGAACTGCAGCATTAATCTCACACTGGCAATTTATAAAATACAATGCAGCTTCACAACAGCAAGGCCAGGGGATCTGGGCACATGTAAATTTGGTGCTAAATGCCCCTAATCTGAAAATTGTTTATAAAATTAATTAAGGAAATATCTACAGCAGCATATGGGGAAACATTCCTGTAAGGGAAACACAGCAGCAGCAACAACCCTGTAGTGACAGCAACAGCCCTGTAAGGTACCCCTAGAGTGAGGTGGTGCTGCTGAACAGAGCAGGCTGTCTGTCCTTGCAGTGCCAGTCTGTCTCATCCACCTGCCAGCTGCTAAAGCTGCTCAGGCTGCAAACACCTCCTCAACTCCCTCCACCAAATGCAAAATCTTCACTTGGCATCCCTGAAAAGTGTCTCCACTCATTAGATCCTGCTCAGCTCCTACGTACCCAAAAAACTGCTCCCATTCCAAGAATGGCTTCTCACAGCTTCCCCAGAACCCTCTTCTTCAGTTCTTCTGACCCCCTTCTGCTGTTCAAAGGGCAGCTTGAGTTTGGATTTCTGTCTACATAAACCCATAGGGGGATTTATGACAAAGTCATCATTGTTTCCCTTTGGGCATTCTCTATAAAAGCACCTTAAAAATCCTCTTAGTCATGTGCTCATTCCCATGGCATGTCCAATCCTGTGGCTCCAGGAGATACTTTCTCCCTGGTACCATTTAAGAGCAGGAATAACTCTGTTCCAGAGATACACTCACTGGAAGTTTTACCCAGTCCTCTTGTCCTTTCCTAGAAACCACCCTTCATAGAAAATATGCACCAGCAATGTGTGGAAGGTTGATTGTTCAACATCAACTAGAATTGCTAGGCCCCAGCTAAAGCAGCTCTGCTCCACACATTGATACAGGCAATATCTTAACAAAGTGGTGCCTTTATGTGACTCTTGCAAACAAGAGCTTTGGTTTCTTTTATTTCCACAGGAGGACTTAGATTACTCTTTCAGCTGCTAGAGGTTTCTTGCAGGAGCAGCATGGAGGGAAAGGGGCAAAAGATAATAGAAGTTGATATTTATTAATCTATTCTACTCCAAACCTGAGAACATTAAGGGACATTTGCACGGTGTCCTTCTACTTCCTCAAGTCTGGTTGTAGTTAAGAGGGAGGGAAAAATGCTGCAGTGAAGTCTGATATAGACAACAGAATGACAAATTGCTGTGTCTTCCAAGGACGGCAATGTTTCAGCTATAAAAATGAAGTGCAGACATAAAAATTCTGCCATTCATTCTGACTTCATAAAGTGTTGCCATTTCATAGCAGCAATTGTGTTTTACCTCCTCTTATTCTCATTACCACAGAGCTGATCAGAATGAGAAATGAGAGCCTCAGAACAAAACATGAACTGTAAATTGCCACCCTGCTCTGTACTTGACCCTTCCAACACCATCCCTTCTGGCTCCCTGTTCCCCAAGGAGGAGGGCAGCAATGTTGGCCTCTCCCAATGCCCATGGGCTAGGTCAGTAATAGCCCTTTGATGGCTGTGTCCACTTTTCTCCCTTCAAAGAATTATGGTGTTTTTTTCCCCACTCTCTGCCATCTCCTGAGAACACACAGACCCCTCCAAACAGGTGTGGGGATGCAGAATAGAGCTGACAGCCAGCAGCTCTGAGGCTAGGGTCAAGTCCTTCCTCAGGCTGTCTCTGAGTTACCACAGGCACAAAGTAAGGGCAGAACATAAAGGCACAAGACCAGAGTCAGCAGATTCATGAATTTAGCCATTCTTTACATTCAACAAAGCAGTAATGTCTATGTTATCTCTTGGTGAGCAGAAAACACGGCACTGAGAGGCTTCTCAGGGTCATAAGTAAGGGAAAAGCACAGGTGTTTGCCTGATCTTTGCCTCTGGACCCCTGACACTTGCAGATTCTGCTTAGATCCCCCTCTGCTCTGTAACAGCCCTCCTTGTTCCAGTCTCACCACCTGAAACTTCCCTTGCTATGTTACACTGACTGCTTCCTATCATACTCATGAGGACAATAGGCTTCATGCACCTTCTAAACATTTGAACACTTTTCTGCCTTCCCCAGGCTGTTGTTTTGTCGATTAAACAATCCCTACTTTTTGTGCAGCCACAGACTCTCTGAAATTGTTCCCCATCTCCCTTTAAATCCTTTGCCCCTGAAGAACCTGCTCACTCAGCTGAGGCCTCCAGATGAATGGTTTCTGGCCTCCCCATTCCAAAGTGCTGGGGTGATGCTGCTGGCTCAGCAGGCTAGTTCAAAGTTGCCTGTAAGTGCCTGGTTTTTGCCACTTAAATAATGCACTTTCTTAATGAGTCTCTAGATAGTTGTCACCCAGGTTGAAATTACAGTTGCTCTTATACTTCTGCAAGATAAAGAAGGTTTAGGAAGCAATCTCGAGTGTGTTCCTGCTCTATATCCTGTAAAAAGAGTGAACAAGAAGACATCATGCAATACCACATGCATTCAGAAGCCTCCAGCTTCACAGCAAAGCAGTGACTGAGGACTTAACTAATTCAGTCAAGTTAAGTTGGGGCGACCTGCAAATCACTTAGAGAGTCATGAAATCCCTCCCTTTCTCATCCTTTAATTTCTTCTTTGGCATCCCCTTCTACCACGGTCATCTTTGAGGTGCTGGAACACGGTCTAATTAATACAGGAAATCAATTTGTGAAAGGGCAATTTGTCTTTTGCCCTTCACATGTCTGTCTGAGTTAAAACCACTTCACTGTGCAAACAAGGGCCAGCATTAAATGTGGGCTCAAAAAAGACAAGCCCTTGAATAAATGCAGAGCCTGCAGCTGAAGCAACCTATGGCAAAGAAAGGCCATGATACAGCAAGGCTCAGTGACTGAAAGGCAATTATGTAGATTTAGTCATGAGGGATTAGACCCCTTCCAGTTTATTTGGGTTTTTTGAAATTAAAATCTAAATAAACACAGTGAATATAGGTAATGAAGAATGCAAACAACACATGCAGGACACTACTGCTAACACTAATTCATATTTAAACACTGACCCACTGCAGAGCCGCCTAGCTTGAAAGACTTGCAGAGCTGTGGGCCTCAGCTCTTGCTGCTCCATCATTCATTTTCTCCCATTACTTCCTTGCAGACCAAGGAGAACCATGTCTGCTGTGCAGAACTTTGCCTAATTACAGCATTTTATGAATACAAACACCATTCTACAAGTCATTTACACACAACCACGACAAGACTTACCTCAAATCATTTTCCCTGATGAAGTGCATGTGCTAAATGTGATTCTAACAGCAAAGTACAAGAAAGTGTCTAGTCCCCAGAGCTGCTTTTTCCCCTGTAAAAGAATAGCTGTTATAAACTCCTTTCTAGCTGTTTCAAGAGGCTTTAGGTCAGCCCATTTCTGGCTTAAGGTTGTTTTAGGTACAAGACAGAAGCCGCAACTAAAGATAGAAGTAGAAATGAGAGGTTACCACTTGGAGATGTGTCAGCTGGTTGACCTCTGGGATGATTTAATACATCACTCCATTACTTGATTTTTAAATCAGAATAAATGAATGAAGCTTCTTGCTTGTCCTTAATCAGCCATTAAACCTTTAATGGACTTCTGATTACTGATTATTACCTGGAGGAAAAGTGATGCAAACAGATAAATAACCATGGTGAAACCTTTGTCTCACTGAAGAAAATGAAGAAGTATTTAATTGATTACATATCCATGGCCTCAAGGAGACAACCATTTCCCACACCCTGTATTATTAATAACCAAAATTTCACAGTGTGGTAAATGACATATTGCTTATTATCTTTGACCTGGCTGAAATCCCACCAGTTTAGTAAATAAATATTTGTAAATAAATTTATTTGCAAATAAAATAAAACAGTTTTTAAATAAGGAAGTTTTCAAATAGTTTGCCCATTTTTTTCTTTTCTGTGCACTCTTCTGAAGAAACAGATATATTTAATAGGGTCTTCAATTCAGTTTGATGGAGCAATTTCTATTGAAAATGTAGATAACTTGAAACTAAAAAACCTACTCTGCAGAAATGCATCACCTGAAATGACAGTTTTAAAATGAGGGAAAAAAATCACAACTTCAGTAGTTTTTAATTATTGCATAAGAATATTTTAATGTTAGATTGAAGCAATGATATATAACCTATCACCCTAGCATTTTATACATACCATGCAAACTTATGAAAAAAAACCAAACAAACCTTACCATGCTCTTTTTAAAAAATATGTTTCAGTGTGGATAGTTCAATCCAGGCAGAGGTTTTGTTAGTCATTTTAAAATAAACAACACTGAAAGAAAACTGTGGTGAAAGCCTGTCCTATGCTGGATTCTGTAACTCCCTGTACAGAAGGTTTTCAGTGTGCTGCAACCCATACAAAACATGTTTGTGTGAAGCCACACTTTACCAGAAAACATATTTGATGCGCTCCCCTCACTCATTTTCAGTGTCAAAAGAAAGGAGGTAAGAATAGGAAGATAAAATATGAAGGTTGGAAAAACATCTCTCTTTTTTTTAGCTCTGGCATGCTACTGACCGAGGTCAAGAGCCCTTGTGTGTTTACGCAAAGATGGTGCATGAATTTATGTGACACTATTTCAGCCCAGACAGAACTGTCGCTCGAGAGCACGAACGAACACACACACACACAGGTTGAGTGTCGGAAGAAAGAAGGGAGGAAGTTTTATTTTTCACAGCTTTTATACAATTCTTTGAGACCCCGTGGATTGGACAGGGAGATCTTCTCCTGTCCATCTCCATTGGCCTGGACAGAAGTCCATCAAACCCTTGTTTATCAGGAATGGAATGACAAACAAGAAGGACAGTTAGAAAAACACATCTTGTTTGTGTGAAAGTTCCGTGGGAACTTGAGAGTAACTTTGCAAAACAAACGAACAGTTCTGACTCCAAATTAGAAGGCTTATTTTCAGGGCGATACAGAACCTCATCTGGAAAGGCTGGTGATGAAGTATTCTACTAGCACCTATCATGTTAGTTATAAGAGATAATGAGGAAAATCAGCTGAAGTGGAATGGTTGGTCTCCTACTGACCACGCATAATATTTTATCCTATAATCAGATATTGCAAACTAATGTGTCGGTAAGACATGACTGTAATTCCATCTACTTGATGCTGATTTAGAGACTCATCAAAGCTCACCATTAGAGTTGTAGACAGGGATCTCACTGAATATTTGTGGCAATTATTTAGATAAATACATGGAAGAGATGATAAACACATTTAGAAAAGCACATCTGGATAAGCAGGTTGCCCAGAGAAGCTGTGGCTGTCCCATCCATGGAAGTGTCCAAGGCCAGACTGGATGGGGTTTGGAGCAATCTGGGACAGTGGAAGACGTCCCTGCCCATGGCAGGGGGTAGAACAAGATGATCTTTAAGGTCACCTCCAATCCAAACTATCCTGGGATTCTATGTTTTGATGATTCTATTAAAATGGCCTCAAATATTTGAAATACTGCTGGAAGCCTGTAAAAGTGTTGTCCTTAACCTTTAAAGTTTTTCCTTCTAATAAATAACGCCATTATGCTCACAGAAATGGTACATTCTCTGTGAAACTGACACTGTAAGCAGGATGCATTGTTCGCATGCAGGGAATCTGGATAGGGGTGGGAATGAGGTAGAACAGATGTCACATTAATATCTGGCTGATGAGAAGACAGATGAGTGATTGCAGCATGGAAGCATTAGAGAAATTGATAATGGGTTTCCTAACACCTACTGCTGTTGTTTCATCTTGCTAGACTGGATATAGAAGTGACATAGAGAGGAAAGGTGTACTACAGTTCATAGTGCTCAGTAATAGTCAATAATAGTAATGTTTAACTATTTTCACATCTTTCTAGTTATCATGCATACAATAGCCAAATCCAAGGAATCATTAAGTTTCTGCAGAAAAAGAAAAAATTTGAAAAATTAATTTTAAAGAAGCCTGCAGTGAAAAAATGATTCTATTTTGCAGGAGGGAAGCTCATCCAAACCCAAATGCTTTCCAGTAATGGAAAACCCAGGTGACTTTTTAAATATTTCCACTTTCCCTGTGGGCTTGGCCCAAAGAGGTGGCTCAGTGGCAGCCATTTGGTCTAGACCCTGCTTAGGGTGTGGGCTCAGGTTTGCACCTGGATGTGAAAGAAAAATAATTGGGGAATCATGAGCATTGCCTTGGCCACTGCTATTTGCCTGCCAATGAAAATGGGGTTTAAAAATGAGAAGAAATGAAGTTAGGCTTGTTAAAGAATCATTTCTGGTATCTACAATGACTCTGACAACACAAATTAAGCTCCAGTTCCAAAGCCCCAGCTGGAAACTGTTCATTGCATATGAGACAAGAGAATGAGATCTCAAAATATTAATTCTTCTCCTGGTCCAGTTTTACCATTTTCTCCTTTTACTTTCACCATTCCTAGCTTCCTTGATACAAGATTGACTCCTGGTAAGTTAGAAACAGACCTGCAAGCAATCTCTTGGCTGTTTTCCCTTGCCACAGAGCACACACAGTTGTCATTAATCAAGGAGATTAAGGGTGATTAAAACATCAGGTGACATGAACTCTGTGTGGAAAGAGAAGGAGGCCAGACTGGGCTGAGCAGGTGCAGGGGACACATCATGCACACAATGTGGGTCCCATCTGTGCACACCCCAGCTTTCATCTCACGTTGCAGAACATTCAGGGCTTAATATTTCATGATGTATCAGGCAATGACAGCTACTCATCAGCTGCAGAGATGAAAGCCTTCTGCTGAGGTTCTTATTGCTGCAGATGGGCCAGTGAAAAATGTTTCCTGCATGATGTTACTTTAACTGGAGATGATAACCATTTCTATCATCAGTGATCTTTTAATTGACAGGAACTTGCCTTTTTCCTCTCTCTCAATACAAGGTCATTTGTCTAGTAAAGTAAAGAGAATGCTGCTGGGACAAAGCAACTTTAGAACTCTCCAGCAAAGTGCAAAAGTCTCCCATAAGGGGTGGGGAGAGCTCTGCTGCTGACTTTCCCCATGACCCTGAGTGAGTCACAGTCATCAGTTTCTTTTCACCCTCCCATCTGCCCACCTCCACCTCAAGCCTTGTGTGTACAGGCACACAAAGATTACCTCTGCAAGCTAACCCCAAATTCTCACCCTGTTCCAGGACTCTAGAAACTGCCACAATAATAGTAAGGATTTTCCTTCTTTTATGGCACTCTGAAGGCTCATGAACAAAGGCAATCACCCCTTTCTGCACATCTTCCCAGTTATCTTTGTGTCTTGCATATATTTATTTGTCTTTCCATCCTGGCAGATATTGTGCATGAGGTCTTTAACTCAGTGTCACTGCAGATCTCTTTTAAGAATGTTCAAGAGTTCCCCAGGCCTGCAGAAACAGTGAGCTCGGCTAAGCCATGTCTTATAAATCAAAATATCTTAAGAGACCTACAGCAAAGCACATTATCCCCACGCTTCTGCCCAGATCTGAAAGTCCAAAGGCCAGGCAGGTCCTTCTGGCTGAGTGGCATAAGGCCAACGGAGAGCTTTGATTCCCTCTCTTTTATCCATCGAAAAGCAGGTGCTTCACTAAGAGCTGTGGTAGGTCCATGCACTAATAAAAACCTATCCAGGCAGATGTCCAATCTATCCCAAAATAAACATTCACTTTCTAACGGAAAATATGAGCTCCAGACATCTCCTTTTCAGCTTTCTGCCTGGCTTATGTCCTGATACGCAAAGTGAATACTCCCAGAGACTTTGGAGTGCTTAGCATTTGGAGGAAGAACACACAAATAGGTATTGGAGAGAAGCAAAGAAAGCCTGCCCAAGGCAAAACCATAACTGCTTCCTCCTTCTTCTGGTCACTGACCACCTAAGAGCAGAGTTTTATCAGCATTGCCCTCTCTCTTCAGCAGCCCAGAATGTGGTAGGGAGGAGAGAAGCAACTCTGAAACTCCTCTGCGGAACAGAGGTCCTGGAACACCTGCCTGTTTGGGCAGCCCTGTATCTTTATAAACCCTCTAAAAGGCTGCAATCCCAGTTCAAGACAGAGATCTGCAGCTGAGGTATCAGCAGTGGAGGCTCCAGGGAAGAGCCAGCTGAAGGAACACTTCCCCCTTCATCACTTGCCACTGAAAGAAAGTATAAGAAACAGATTTTGGAAGTGTACAGCTCCAGGAGCCAGAAAGTTATAAACCCTCAATCCGCAAATTCTGTTAAGACCTACATGATAAGGGCAACAGAGACATGGGCAATGCTGGGCTCCTTTGGACATTTAGAGATTCATTTGTATCAACCTGCAGCAACCTCTGGGAGTGGCTTTGGTCACCTTGGGACAGGGACAAACCTGTTGCGTGCTGTGACCTCCACTGGCTCCATGCTGAGATCAGCTCCACGCTGTGTTCAGCAGCAGGGTTAAAACTGAGCCATCAACATTCAAAAGCACTCCAGCTCCACTTGAGATAAAAAGAACTCTGAAAAACAAGGAAACAAAGAAATTTGAACATGTATGCTTATACACAAGTACGAATTATCAAAAAGCGTCTGAATTTGCTGTATTGAAGTGTTTTACTCTAAACATTTCTCATTTATTTTCTAACCGGAATTCACAATAGACTGAGGGGGAAAATCTCCAAGTTCATTATTGTGTGTTTCTCCGTTTGAAAGATTTCATTTAAGGCATAATGCCTTGAAATACGTAAACTTTGCGTTTAATCAGAACAGTGTCAGTTTCTACATCTCCTTTTCTAATCACCGACACAATTATAGATCAGCAAACTATACGCAGAAGGAGGTAGTAGCTTCTGATAATTGTCTGGTTTAAAATTTCAGACATAATGCAGCAAATTTAAAGAGAGTTTACATTTTTTAATTTAGAGGAGCAGAAACTCTCAAGAATATTATTTTTAAGGCAGAGGAGGGAACAGTTTATTTCAATTTTTATGCAGTCCAGTTTTCTTACTAAATATTCTTTTGAAGTGAATATGTTTAGCTTGCAAAATATTGCAAAGTTTTTTCTCATCTCTTATTTGCACTTTTTAACAGAAAATAACGTCCAAATTTCACTTAAACTCAGAAATATTTTAAACATTTTGCCTATCAGAAACTATTTGCTGATTGTATCCCTGGGCTACCCATAACATTTTGGGAAGCAAAATCATGCATTTTTTCAGAAGAGTCCAAGGAGATCCTGTCAATTCCTCTCTAGCACCTTGAAAAAACATGTACTTGTCACGGACTGAAAATATGATCTTACTCTGGAATTCTGCAGTTAGCATATTATTAGGGAAGATTTGATTAAATAAGAAGGGAAAAAAGAGCAGTAGGTATCATATCCATGCTTTGAATGTGTTCAGGAGTCAGGAAAAAAAATATAAAAGCAATGTCTGTATTATTGTTATAATAAATTAAAAATACATAAAAACAACAAATGTATTGATCGGGAACAAGAAGGCCCTTGTATTTAACAGCAGGCCATTTCATGCCTTTTATTTAGAATATCTTAAAGTTCCACCAGCTGATCTGGGACATACATTAAGGTATCCAAAATTTTAGGTTATTAAAGGATGTCATTGATGAGAAAAGAATGAACAATTAGATTTTGTGCAGCAGGTGTCCATCTGTATGAGGCTTGCTAATTGCTTACAGAACCCATTATTTTGCACACCATCATCGAGTGAGATCATTCTCCAAGTCCTTACAAATTGCAAATAAAATAATCATTCTTGTGTGAACAGCAGATGACCATACTGGTCTCAATTCCTCCAAAATCTACATGTGGAATTTCCAATCAGAAAAAAAAGGAGCTGACAATCAAACCTTTGACAGTACCACCACTCTACTAATTCTTCAGGTTTTTATTATCTAATTTCAGTTGAGTTACAAACCTTGAAAAATCACTTCTACTTTAAATTCATGTGTCTTTTGCCAGGATGCAAGCAAGAAAAGGGACTATTTAATTGCCTATGACATCTTCTCGTGACATTTCTGGCGCAGTTACCTGCTACACTTTTCTCTAATGAAGACATAAACCAGAGACTGCAGCATTTTGTAGAAAAGCTGAAGTCCAAGAGGTCCTGTTTTAATTTGTGCATTATTATCTATTATGCTCACAGTGAATAGGTGATAAGAACAGGTGTTTCTGTTATGATCACTGGCATAAAGCCAAGCTATGGAAGGAGGAACTCAAGTCCTACAAAGGAGTGAACTTTATGTGTGTCAAATATTTCTCTCATGTATCTGAGCATCTCCTGTAATTAATACATTTATGCTAAGAGTGTTAATGAGATACAGACAGTTCATCCCCAGATGAGTGGTGCCCAAGACAGCTAATGGTTTGTAGAAGGTCAAATGAGTTCGTCGTGGTAGAGTACCAGATCATCACACCCTCATTGTCCCAAGACCACATCTCAACCATGGCTGTGCTGGGATAGAGGGAGAAAATCACCAAAGACATGTCCTGGTCTTTCCTCTAGGGAAGTCAATACCTTCCCACCAAAGAACCACCAATTGAAGGGATGTCATACAAAATCAACCCCAAGCCACCTAAAATATATCGGGTTTTGTTTATTTGTTTGTTGTTTGCAGTTAATAGTACTTGCCAGAGACATTCTATTTTTCTTGTTTTAACCTGTCTTGGGTTTATGGACAGCTTGCTAATACTCTTACCCATATGTGATGCACATGTGGGTGATAGGACAAACTGACACCTCTGGTACCATTTGCTGTTCCTGGCAATGAGGGATTGGGGGCTTCTGCAATGAGGGTATCTCAGCACTGCTCTTTTGGCCACTGAACTCTACTGATGCTCCCTTATAGTGGCAGGAATTTTGAGCCTTCAGCCCAAGGACTATGCTTTTTTGTTGTTGCTGAATATTCTGGTTAGAGAGACTATTTCAAGGAATGTTTTATTTGCTGTTCCTCAGACAGCAGGGAGATCAGGCACTGAATTTAGAGAAACTAGCTCTGTAAGCTTGGGTCCAGGCATTATTCCTCTCCATCCTCAGCAATGCAGCAGCTGAGACTCCAGCATGCCAAGGGAGAGTCCCTGCCAAACAGAAAGCTAGTAGCTTATGACTGAGCTGTGCATTTGGAGAAACCTCCCTCACTGAGTCCTTCATCCAACAAAAGGATATTTATCTTCATGTCCTGAGCAACTTGGTAAACAGCTTTTTGTGCAACATTGTCATGCAGGAGTATCAGTGTTTGACTTAGAGATGTGGTGGAGACCCCCTTCCAGAGGTCAGAATGCCAAAGAGGAGGGATCCTGCCTCCCACACCTCAACAGCTGACACCCAAGTAGTCCTCAAATCCTGAAAACAAACACCAGACTTCTACAGCTTCGTGCACTCAGAGGCTAAATTAACTCAATGGAATCACTGTACACTGCATGAAATAAAGCACATGTTTAACTCCTCTGGTTTCAGTGCTATTTTAATATTCTTGTTCAGTTGCCAAGAGTCCTGAGTTATGGTTACATTACAGAACAGATGCTAGAATGTCCCCTCAGAGGATAATGAGCCACAGGTCAAGTGACAAGCACATTTTCCTAAGCATCCCAGTCTGACTGGCATTGCCACTGAGCCTGTCAGATGGCTCAAATATCCTTCCCCCCTTTACAAGGCAGATCAGTGCATTAGTGTGAATAAATGTCAGCCAAAGGCAATAAACTCTTTCCTCAGCTTGGAGGAATATCAACCACACTCTAAGATTCAGTGTTAAGAAAAGCTGTATTTATTTATGTCTTGATCAGGTACTCGTCAAATACACTGAATGAGCCTTTAAGAAATCACTAAAACTAGAGGAATTAAAACAATCATGGGTCATGCTATAGTACCAAAAGATAGTATCAGTAGTTTAAGCAAGTATCTCCCTGATACCACTTATAACCAAAAGGAAATGGTATTTTTACCTTGCAAAGAAAGAAAAAAAATTAGCTTAGCAAATTATGCTGATTTAAACAGAGATTGTAGGATCAATTGTCTTCAGTATGTCAAAATACATTCTGAGGAATCTGAGTTTTAGTCTGTTGCTCCTAAATAATTAGGCTGAAGGATTTTTTTTTTTTTTTTAAGAAATGAAAACAAATGTGAGAATTTAAATTTGCGTTGACTTCAATTCCAAGTAAGACTGCTGTGGTATTACACAGAACATGGAGAAAGTTGCACCATAAGTGGCTTTAAAAGATCCAACTTCCAGAGGGAAGAAGAGCAATTTGAGCAGTTTATGTGACCAGTTACAGAATTTGATCATGCAGAAATTATACTCATTTAGACTCCAAAAGCATATTTTTGCTGTAATCAGCTATTGCAGTTCTTTGAGAGTTTTTTGTCACACAATCTGTGTTTCTTAAATCTTGCTTTATGTCCCTGGTTCACATGTCTTTAGCAGTTTTACTTAACATCAACAGAACTGGCTTATTCACAGAGAAGAAAGTCATCACACTCCCAAAACAACCACCAGCTTAGCTATCAAAATTCAGCTGGGTACTACCACAGCATTTTTGTGCACAACCATGTATTTTTCCAGGCTACCAAGCATCAGTAGCTTGCTGCCATGATCATTTACTTTCCCAAGACTGCCGGTGTCTGCAGAGACAGTCAGGTTTCCTCCAGAGGGCTGCTGGACCAACATCTGGTGCTGTGATGGAAAAGGACTGCAAATGAGTTCCCCTATGGGAATCCAGCACTCAGAACTGCTCAGAGGGCATGGTCAATGTATCATCATCACCAGCTGGGAACGTAGAGCAGTGAGGTATTTCACCAGATATTATCAGAGTCAGAGAAAGGGTCATGGCATCTCACGGGAAGATCTGATGTGACCCAGAGCAAAACTCAACCCTAAGTCAAACAGTAGTTTTCTACTACAAGGTTTTTTCATCTTCCCAGAAGCATTTTGTTGATGGTCTCTGTTGGCAGAGAGTGACTATGGTCTAGAAAATGCTTTGTTTTGTAGGAACCAAAACTCCTATGTCTAAAACCCTCAGGTGTGGAAAAGAATCCAGCTCAATGAATAATTTTACCCTCTATTCTCAAGCTGACTATTCTGAATTTTGAATTAATTTCTTTGCCCATGCTGTGCTCAGCTCAGCTCTAATAAAAGTTAAAAAAAAAAAAATAAGTAAAAGAAGGGTGTTTTGGCCAACTCCTGTCAGCTCTGGTGGGAAAAAGAGCAGATGTGCCACCAGGAGTTGACACACTCTCTACTGTTGAAGTCATTGCATAGGATGTGTAGGACATATCAAGTAACAGGAGCTGGAAAGGATTTTAACTAGCATGTGTTTTCATTTCATAGCTACCTTTTCCTTTAACCACCAGAGCAGATGGGGTTTTTGCTTACAGATGAACATTAATCCTGTAATGAAAGGTGGAGGTTTTCTGAGAGAGTAAAATCAACTCATCCCCTGTAACCAGGCCAAGCATCTCCACTCTTTCCACCACAGGAGGAGATTTCTGCATCTGTTCCCACTTCATTTTCTTAGGCTTGTCTGATGTCAGCAGGTACAAGAGGAGTTGCAGACACTTCCAGTAAGCACTTAAAGTGAAATATTCAGTGTCATGCTGCTCCGAGGCTGGTAACAGTGCCAGGCATTCTAACAAGCATCTAATTTCCCCTGAGCTCCCACAAAAGCAGCAGCATGTTTACAATCAACACCATGAAACATCAAAACTTAAGTGACAAATGGCAATAAAGGATGAAAGTTTCATTTTTTTTTGTATCAGTAAGCATGAGCACATTTAATGGGATTGAGAGAAACAATTCCTCATGTACTCATACACACTATAGGCAAATTCTTCTCATCCCCAAATGAGCACAACTAAGTATATGATGCAAAGATCCCCAAAAGGAGGAGAAAGGGCAGAAGTATCTACAAGTATCCCTGAAGTGCAACTACTCATTGTGAAATTTTGTGTTAAAATTTTGCCAGGAGGTGTTCAGAACTCCCAGAACACTGTAACTGTTTCCTTCTCCTGTTGACTGCAGTGAGTGTAGGTCTCTTGGGTTGCCCACAGACTTAACCTTCAGCTCTTGAGGTTTTACAGTGTAACTAAGGGCAGTAACTTTTGGGTTTCAAATGCTCTTACATGTGAGTATCATAATCTGCAGAAATGTGTTTTCCAGAAACAAATTCTGGCATGGAAAAACTTCATTTCAACATGATGCTTCCAACATCTTGTCATGGGCTCAGTTGCAGAGTCTTGTAAATAACACTCTGTGACAGTAACTAAATTGCAGTGTTTTGACTGACACATCACACACTTTCTCCATGCACGTCCTTTTCCAGTGATTTTTCAAGGATTGTGATTGTATACTGAAATGCAAATTTTCTTCCTGTCCTCATTAAGATACTTTGTTGGCACTCAGTGGTACTGTGTCGTCCCAACACAAGAGCAAAAAAGCAGAAAAATTTCCTCACCCTAAGGATTTTCATGCCCAGGCTGCCCAGTGCAGTGGTAGAGTCACCATCCCTGGAGGTATTTAAAGATGTGTAAATGTGGCATTTAGGAATGTGTTTTAGTGATAGGCTTGGCACTGTTGGGTTAGTGGTTGGAACTGATGGTCTTAGAGGTCTTTGCCAACTTGATTCTATTCCAACCCAATTCTATGCTTCAAAATTCTCTACAAACTGAATTCTCCAATTTGTGAAGAATCATGTAGGAAAGGAATGCTGAAAAGGAGTAGCCTCATCTGATAGAGTGGTAAATCTGACAAACACAAGTAGAAGAACCAAGGGCTACAGGGCTCGGTAAGTAATACCTTACCAGAAATGCAAATTTCCCAAGACAAATGCATCCAATCCTGCTTGTAAACAACAAGTGGCTGGACAGGACAACTCAGGGTCTGGCAGTCAAGATCCGCATCTCCAAGGATGCTCAGACAAGTCCCTGACAAGGAGACAAATGGCTGGGTATTTGTTAACTTCAAGATGGTAGAGACAGCAGGGTTCAATCTGCCATCTTCCTTTCTTCTTCGCACAACCCCTTTCGTTCCCTCCTCAGAACCCATTTTTCCCGCCACCAGATACGACTCCTCCAAGCTCCTGCCACACGTCAGGCCTCTCCTCCTCTGCATCGGGTGGAGCAGGTACCACTCCTTGCGTCAGGTGTCCCATCCCATCCACCCCTTCAGCATGTGTCCCCACGCACGGGGGGGACGTCGACTCCCCACGCCCTTCCTTCTGGCTCCCACGACTCACGGACTGGAAGCAACGCCATTTTGGGCCACAACTCAGAACTCCCCTCAGACCCCTTTGCCACACCAGTTACCTGTCACCGGCAAGGCAACAACCCGGCGTGGAAGCCCTTCGATTCGCAAGGCCTTAAAGATCTGTGCAAAGCACAAAAGGAATTTGGGAGAGAGAGTCGATATTTCAAGACTCTCCTGTGGGCCACATTTTCTACCACCGTGATGGTCCCACATGATTTAAAAAATATCTTCTCCTGCTTGCTTTCCCCATCCCAATACTGAATGTGGGAGTTGGACTGGAGAAAACAACTAGGAGAAGTCCTCCCAATTATCCTACAAGGCCAAGGGAACGTGGGGATAACCATGTTCATCACCGGTGATGGGTTGTTGTCCAAGCCGCAGGACCAAGCTCAAAATACACCAGGACTGGTCCTGAATGCTATCAGGGGCACGGCCAAGAGGACTTTTCTTAGGATGCCTCCTAAACTGACTTCCAAAATTACATTTACAGAAATTCGACAAGGCCCCAGTGAACCCTTTATCGATTTTGTAGATCGTTTAAGACTGGTGGTGGAAAAGCAAATTAATGAGGAGAAAATGAGGGAGGAGATGACAACACAAGTGGCAAAGGCCAATTCAAATGAGGCTTGCAAAAGGGTTATCTTGAACCTTGCCTTTGATCCACCACCAACCTCGGACCACATGATTAGAGCCTGCACTAGACTGGTTGTAATTGACACAACAAATCAAAGAAAAAAGGGGGCAGTGGTGGGGACAGCTGGATCTGTGGAATCATCAAAGCACCTGGACCCAGCCCAAAATAGGGGGAATTCCCAAAATGTAATCTGCCACAGATGTGGCAAAAAGGGGCATTGGGCCTGCAATTGCAGAGCTCTGCAATTTTAAGATTGTTTCCTCAGGGCAAGGACCACCGCCCACCCAAGAGCAAGTGAGACAGGGAAACTAGACGTGCAGCGCAGACTTGCGGCCCCATGCAAAGACAAAAGTGGTGAAGCCACAAACTGAGAGATTGTCATTATTACAACGGCAACTCAACTGGACTACACTGTGCCAAGAAATGTGATCGTGAGTTGCTGAAATAGCTCCAAAAACTGTATAATCTTTGTGTTGGGGGACACAGCGACCACACCACCGGACATTGAAATATTACCAACAATAGTCCCGACTGGATCAGGGAAGTTTGCCCTTAGCATCAGGTGCAACAACCCTCCCTACTTCCTACCTGCTGGCCAGGCTGTTGCCCAGGCCATCCTCATGCCCAGGCCTCTACCCGCAGACAGCCACAATCCATCTGTTTTCTGGGCTGAGGTGGTCGGGAGGGACAAGCCAATGCTTAACCGCAGACGGTACTGCCAAGGCTCAAACATCAGCCTGGCAGGAATGATGGATACAGGGGAAGATCGATATAAGTGTTTAAAATGTTACTTGAGTTGTATTAGGGCTGAGTCTAATATGGTTTGATAAATTGTTCATTAATGTTAATTAAGTTAAGCTCGCCACTCCAGGCGAGTGGAGGCACAGCAAAAGGAGTTTGAGCAAGTGCTGTGTGTGTGAGACAGGGGGCTGGCAGCTGGACCCCTGGAGCGAGAGTGGACCCCTATAAAGGCTGAAGCAGTCGGAGAATGGGTGAGTGTACTCCAAGGGACCCCCAGCGTGGGGGAGACGGAGAGAGCACTCCCTAAGACTGTCGCCTTATCCACATAGACTTCCATTCTCCTGGTATGGTGCGGCAGCTCCTAGGGGTGCTGTAGTCAGGGAATAGGGGAACCAGAGGTATAGGTTAGGTTGGGACAGTTCTTGTTGAGAGGAACTTCTGGGATCCTGCTTTCCAGGACAGTGACAAGCATTGGAGCGGCCGGCTGGAAAGGGTGGAATTTGCCTGAACCTTTGGGTCGGTAGAAGCCCGTGCACAGGGTGGGGCTGACCAAAGGGAGGGAAGGCAGGTCCACAGATTAGAGGCATCTGGGGGGTTCTTTCTTGAGGTGTTCGGAGTGAGTCCGAATGTGGCCGGGAAAGTAGGACCTCTGGGGTGGGTGAGGAAAAACTCCTAACTGTAAACCTGCCAGCAGTGCATGGCCACCAGTTAGGGGAGTGCTCCCTGCTAGGCAGGAAGGGGGGAGACGGGTCCGGCCAGATGGAATTTAGGACCTTAGTCGAGCGGCTCATCTGCAGAGTCAGAGGGCTGACTTAAGGGGAGACCCTTCACTCACTAGGAGTGGGGGTGGGGAAGTTTAGATCCTGCCAGATAGGAACTGATTTGTTGCTTTAAGTTGAGGAGTTAATTTTGAGTCAGAGACTGATGGCATTTGTTGTTACTGCATTTGTGTTCAGGTTGTGCAGAGTTGGTGTAGTGAGGTGTCGGGGTGAGGCAGATACGCCAAGAGTCCCTGAACCACTCACCAGCAAGAGGTTTAACATCAGTCTGAGTTTAGAGTCACATGTAGTGTTTGATTTCTGGTTTGTGTAAGAAGTCTTATACTTGCTTTCTAGTGTGTCAGGGACGTGTGGAAGTTTTTCTTTCTATAAAGATTGCTTTCTGTGTGTTCGCAGTGGGTGCAGATCTTATGCACTAAGAGGAAAGGTGTCTGGTAATTGAAGCACCATTTTAAAGTCAATCAATCTGCCATCTTAAAGACCTCGGGCTGGGTTGAGGCTGTCAGTCAAAGCGCCATCTTAAGAAAAAGTCGACCTGCCATTTCTAGATCCTGGCCGAGGTCAAAGATTGACAGGAAGGGGTGCTCTAGTTGCTTACGTCACCTGAGGAAGGCGGAGTACAGTCACATCACCTGGAGGGGGCATGGTGAGTTGACATCTTCTGGGAGGGACTGGAAAGGGTCCATCAAGGTAGTTTGTTTGTTCCAGTGGCCACATTGCTTTGAAGTTCTCACAATTTTTTTATTTTCCCATTATTGAATTCAGTTGATTCCTCATACTTACCTTACCCCTTGCTTAGGCATCATATTGTTTTTAATTTAATCATTATTACATTGGGTTTCCCTCGAGTATCCCTGCTTTCTCATTTAGTTATTATTGTTATCACTAGTATTATTAGTAGTGATAATATTATAAGCCAGAGTGATCAGTTTTTTCCTCCTATTATTGTCTCTCCTTTTCAAACTTGTATATAGTTAAAGACACGAATACATTGTTATTGGTGGCTTAAGTTGTAACTGAAGATTTAAAAAGTTATTGAGTTGCCGCATATTGTTAATAAGTAAGAAGTTGTAATCGCAACAAATATGGGCCAGTGTGCTGAGAAAGCACACTCAAAAGGAAAGAAATATAAAAATAGAATGAAGAATACAGAAAGAAACATCAAGCCTTGTAATAGCCCCTGGAATTCCCCAGCGTTTGTGATCCAGAAAGCAGGGAAAGACAGGTGGCAGCTCCTCCATGACTTGCATAAGATTAATGAAGTAATTGAGGACATGGGACCCCTGCAGCCCGGAATGCCGTCACCCTCGATGCTTCTCAGGCAGTGGAAGTTAGCAGTCATCGATATCAAAGACTTCTTCTTCCAAATCCCCTTACACCCAGACAATGTGCCCCGGTTCATCTTCTCAGTTCCCTCTACCGACTGGGTCCCATGCAGCACTACCGCTGGAAAGTTCTACTACAAGGCATGAAAAGTAGCCCAACCATCTGCCAATGGTATGTCACCCACATCCTGTCCCTGATCCAGAAGCTTGCAGTAAAATCTACCATCCTGTACTATATGGACGACGTTTTGGTGTGTGTCCCCAGACAGGAATATTTGGACTGGACTCTTGGGGAGGTGATTGGGGCCTTGGAGGCCAATTGATTCAAAATCCAGACTGAGAAAGTCCAGAGAACCTCCCTCTACAAGTATTTGGGTTTAAAAATCATGGAACGGACGATTGAGCCTCAGCAGCTCAAAATAAATAACAATCCTAAGACTTTGCAGGAGCTCCACCAGTTATGTGGATCCATTAATTGGGTGAGGTTGCTCCCTGGACTGACTACAGGAGATCTGGCTCTGCTTTTTAATCTTCTCAAAGGCAGCGAGGAGTTAATGTCCCCACAACATCTTACCACGGAAGCCCAAAAATCAATTGCAAAGGTACAGGACACCCTATCAGCACACCAGGCACACTGTTATGATCCAGGTTTGCCCTTCAAGTTTATCGTCCCAGGGGAAATCCCATACCTCCATGGGCTCATGTTTCAATGGGATGGGGTGTAGAGGGACGATCCTGTCATCATCAAGTGGGTGTTCCTCCTGCATCAGCCATCCAAAACTATTACAATGCCACAGGAGTTCATGGCTCAGCTGATTATGAAAGCTATGTCTTGCCTCCGCACTCTAGCAGGGTGTGATTTTGCATGCATTTACTTACCATTGACCACAGGTTTGCTGGAGTTTTTGCTCCAAAACAATGTTCACCTCCAGTTTGCTCTGGATAGCTACCAAGGACAAATTTCCATTCATAACCCAAAACACAGATTGTTTAAATCAGCCTTCAAATTAATTCCAAAACAAATCCAAAGTTGTGAACTGCTCAATGCACTGACAGTTTTTACAGATGGCATCCCACAAGTCAGTAATAACTTGGAGGGATCCTCAAACTCCAAAGTGGGAGTCCGACGCTGAGGTGGTCGAAGGATCACCTCAAGTCACGGAGTTGGCAGCCGTGGTCAGGACATTAGAACAGTTCAATGAACCTTTTAATCTAATTACCGACTCGGCATATGTTGCAGGAGTAGTATCTAGCGCTGTTGAAGCAGGTAGTGAACCCAAAAATTCATGTCTTGCTCTCGAAGCTGATCAGATCTCTCTCCCACTGAGAGCAACCCTTTTACATAATGCATTTAAGATTGCATACTGACCTGCCTGGCTTCATTGCTGAGGGGAATCAGAAAGCGGATGAGCTGGCCATGCCCATGGAATTGCCAAATTACCTGACATTTACCAACAAGCTGAGCCATGCCATGTTCCACCAAAATGCTCCAGCTCTCATCAGAATGTTCAAGCCGACTCGAGATTAGGCGAGAGCCATTATGGTGACACGCCCAACTGCCAGAAACATCAACTTCCATCATTAGGCCAAGGGGTTAACCCTCGAGGCTTTGGCAGTGGTGAGGTATGGCAAACAGATGTAACACATATTCCACAATTTGGCAGGCAAAAATAAGTGCACGTGTCCATAGACGCTTTTTCAGGTGCAACTTTTGCGTCAGCTCACTGTGGCAAATGAGCAAAAGATGTCATTAAACACGTGATACAGGCATTCGCCATGCTAGGAACACCAGGGAAAATTAAAACGTGGGCAAGCACATTGAGCCTCCTGAGCGTGCTCCCTCTCACTAGGAGCCAGCACAGCGCAACCAGCATGCGCCTATTCCCTGCTGGGGATGATTCCTGGACTGGGATGTCTGCGGGAAGGACGCTGCATCACCTCCGCACAAGGGCACAACAGGGAAACAGCGTCAGGTGGCCTCCTGCCCGAGGTCCGGGCAGAACTATTCCAACAACAACAGCATCTCCTGGACCACGTGTGGCCCTGGCTGCACCAGAAGATGGAGCGAATATACCATGGCTGGTGGTGGCTGGTTGAGGCCACAGAGGGCTGCATCCTGTGCTACCTCTGCATCTGTGGTCTGGATGGAGAGGGCTTGGCCCAGAGGCTGATTGTCTTCCTTGATGGGCACACAGCACCACTGGTCCATGGCCTCATCAAGGTTGTTGCAGCCCAGTGCAGCGATGAGGCCCAGAGGCTTCTGCATCCCCACACTGGAGGGAATGAGGACAAGAGCCAAGCAGCACCAGCAGATCCAAGTGCAGCAGTTTCAGCTCCAGCAGCTGCCAGGAGAGCACTCCCACCAGTAGCTCCAATGTGGAGGAAGGAGCTACCTCAGAGGTCACTCACTATGGGGGTCCCAGCCATTCCCCACCTGTGCCCAATCCTGCAAAGTGGGACCATCTCCAGAAGGAGCTGGAGCAGCTGGAGCAGCCAGTGGTGGCATGTCCCTCTGCCCAGGACAGCAGCTGCAGCCCCTCTGCTACAAGTCAGGGCAGGGGCTGCTTGCCTGGTGTGGCCCAGTGTGCCCAAAAGAGGAAGGCCCCCAGGCCTCTGGATTCTCTGCAGCCCAGCAAGAGGCCTGGTGGGACTGACTTGACCCCTGCAGCCCTAAGGGAACTTTATAATCATTTCAGATTAAATGATGAAACTTCATCCCTCTCTTCACTTCCCATTTCTTATTTTCCATCCAAGGCCAATGCAGTCTATAATGCCTCTGTGAAGCGACTTCACCTTTTCAGGTCTGGCTTCCAGAAGGTGTATGTGAGGTCTCCAGTGAGGTCAGTCTCACAGAACCAGGGGTCTGCATAAATCTATAAATGCTGGAGTCCCTCAGTAACTGAAAGAGCTGACATCCTTAAAAGCAAGCATGGTTGAAAATCTTGCTTCGTATATGATTTGGCTTGTGAAAGGAAAGTCTGAATCAAGAACCAAAAAAACTATGGAGAAATAGGATTCCATTAAAGTTCTTAGTTCTTGCAATTTTATAAGCTAATTTGAAATAGATTGTTCAAGTCTGTAAGGATCTAAACCAGAACCCAGTAGTTGCTAGGCAGCAGTGCCTTTGCTCTGCAAAGACTCTGCTGTGAAGTGAGGTCAAGGGCAAACAGTCTTATTGATGGTTGATTCATTTGTTCTGCTCCCATCAGCGGAAAAGGTGTTTTTCAATGATCTCCAAGGCCAGGAGGCTAATATCTGACCAACGAAATTAAAGATGAAATTAAAGATTTAATAAAAATGTTGACCAGAAGTTTGCTATTGTTTTTGATACTAGAAGTTAAAGTTGCAACCCAGCTTAGCTCACACAGAACAGTGCATGCTACACACAGCTGGACAGAATCCATTTGAAACAATATATTATCTACTGTATTAGTAATGAGTGACAATGTGCCCCATCACCACAGCAGCAGTGCAGTTGTTAAAATAAAGTAACCTTTTAATATCTATAATCTTGTGGCTGACCATTTTGTTATATTACACTGTAATTACTGCACAGCAAGTTGTTCTCTAAGGTGGAATAATGGACAAGGATGAGTAGTTTTTTAATCTTTCTTCTCTCCTCATTGTGAGAGTCTTTGTGCAGATTTCCTCCCACCCTCCATCTCTCCTGTGTGAGGCACAGGTGTGTTTTCAGGTCCTGGAAACCTTGATTTTAATGCTTACCTTTCCAGATACCGGTTGCTTATTTTTGTCGCTCCAGACAGGCACAGGATACCACAACAGGAGATGGAAAAAAGTCATGGTGAAAAGCTTAGACTAAAGCAGCTCATGCACAAAGGGAACTCCACATGTAGGAAGGAAGACTTCCATTTTATCTTGAAACCAGTGGGAACTACGATTCAAAATATGACTTTTGACCTGAATGTCTCTGGAGTCAGACTCCAGAATACCTGATTTTTATTTTGAGGAATTCATTCACAGCATGGATCTACCCTGGAGCTGTTGGTCATAGAAGTACATAGTGCCTTGGACGACTGTTTCAGGGCTTGAGATCCCCAGACTCCCAGCTTCCCCATCTGTCAGCCTCTAATGACCTCAAGTGACAGTCAGGCTCCAGCTTCTTGTTTTCTCCAGCTTTTTGTTTTTGAAAATCTCATGAGCTTCAGTTCTTGCTGGAACTCCCTTCTGGTTTCAAAAGGAAAGCCATGGGAAAAATCAGTGGCCAGCAGTACTGACCAACATCATGCCTTGAACCACATGTCTTCTCAAAGTTTTTTTCACCCATTTTCAGTTATTTTCTTCAGCAAAGTCTTAGATGCTTTTTATATATATGGAGGTTTCCCACAATTTTTAAACCAACCCTGCTGATTTTTTTCCTTAAATAAAAAAACATCCTACCTGACTGATGTGTGACCTACAAACCATTGTGTGACCTACAGCCCTTTGTGCTGGTTTTGCTCTTTAGTTTGTCACTCTCTGTCTGCTGTTTCTGTCTTTTGGCAGCAGGCTAATGAATGACATGGTTTAGTAAATATTTAGTCTGACACAGTAAAACCATTTTTATTTGTTTGCATTTCATCCTGGATCTGTAAGATTAACTGCCTCATTTAAGTCTTCTGTTGCAGATGTCCATTCTTATTGACTCTGCATTAGGCTTGTCATTTAGGGACATGCAGTTCTCTAAGTGCAACACTTTACCAGGACCCAGGACCTTAGCTGAAAGTACCAGAACAAAATCTACAAGAGCACAGCCTTTTAGGTAATGAAATACTTCCCAGTTTCTCGGCATCCCAAATGAAATTGTTTTCTGCAAGACCCTCAATAGCTAGAAGAGATCTTTTTTTGTGAGAAAGAGCTCCCAAAGAGAAGAACGCCTAACAAAAGGCAAATATAAAGGAAAATATCTCTGTAGAGGTTTAAGAAATGACTGATTAAAAATTATGACGGAAGCCTTTAGGCAAACTTTGTAACACTGACTAAAGCCCCATTCCAGCTGGAAGCTCACTGAGAGCCAGTGGCAGGGTCCCATCATCTGTCAAACTGTGGGCAGCTTGCAAACCATTTAGATAAATGGCTTCTATCCTTGAAACATTTAAAGAAAACAAGCAACCCCTTACCCCAGAGGAACTTTTGGCAGAAATTAGCAAACATAATTAATCTAGCTGTATGCTGTATGTATGATTTGTGCGATATCAAACAGACCATTAAATGTGTTCCAGAGCACATGGGTTCAGCCACAAATCACCTGAGCCTGCGGAGGAAGATTTGGTGAACACTGGTATAACTGAGAAACAACAACATGAGCATCTTTGTGAAGACAGTTCTTGAGGTATATTCTAAATTTAAAGATAGGTTTTTTTCAATGTCCATTTCAGTCCATTCCTCTTTGATTTTGGCTCAGATTTCACTTACTATTCCCCAGGCTTAATGCCAGCATCCACAGATAACTCTGCTACAGCCTTCGCCTTAAAACCTTGAAGCAAGCACCACTTCTTGTCATCATGGCAATTCCCATCCATCTTCTCTCTTCAGCAATTTGGCCTCAGGATCCCTGCAACCATCCCATCAAGCTCTGCAGAGAAGAGAGCAACAGGGCATTCACTCCCAAAGTTCTCCGTCACTCACAGAACCAGCTTACTGTGAGTGGCCAGTGAACTTCTAAAATGGAGGGAGGTGCAGTGCAGACAGACAATGGACATAGGCTCATGAGACTCAGGGAATATTTTGGTGTGTGATCCTCTTCCTAACTTCTGGATAAAGGATGTGCTTTTGTTTGTAAGCATCACAGAGGCACAGGAGGCAAATTTCGTATATAGTTGGAAATTAGAAGACCACATGGACAGTTTTTACAAAGAAATTAACTGCTTTGCCCCTCCACAAACCTTAAATCTTCCTCTGCAAAGATTCCCCAAAGCACACTCTGTATTCCTTTTGACTGGTTGCTTTCAAGAATTTCCCCAGAAGGATGACACTGCACATCCTCTTTTAGCTGCTCAGATCATGTCTCTCTGTTGCTCCTTGCCCGTGACTTTCTTGCCTTACTGTAATATTCCCAAGGAAATCTGTGGATTTTGGTGGTGAAGATGTTAATCCAACCTATAAATAATACAGCCTTGCAAAGAACACATTGGACCATAATATTTGCACATTATTTGGTCTAAATGACCTTGCTCTGATTTCTAGAGGGTCATTTTGTAATTTAATGGTTCAGCTGAACTCCTTGTCCTGAAAGATTAAGTTTCTCATCATCTCATTCAATAAAGCTGGAGCTGTTCCAGACCTTCTCAAGATGAAAACAGCCATGAGAATACTGCACATGTATGTGGATTTTCAGAAGTGGTTACTTTTCTTGTCTAATCCTACAGAAAAAATATCCTGCTGAAAAACAATTGCTGTAATTTAACTGAAAGGCTGCTAGGTAAAATTTATTCCAAAGTGTAAGTTTAATAAAATTATATGTAAAGCAAAACATGAATATTGATAAAGTCTTTACAATGCTATTCTACACATTTTGTGTTGGTGGCAGAAATTCCTAATGCTTTTTTTTTTTTTTCAGTCCCACAATTACAAAGAATGTTATAAAGCAAATTGCAACTGAATATTTTCAGCTCCTGCAAAAACATTAAGCAAAACAGCAGAAACAGTTACATTTGAGGTGCATTTTCAAAGCCTTTAATGCTTAAGGTCAGAGAAGGGAGAAGCAGAGGATGTATTTGTTGAACATAAATCCATAATGGAACTGTGCAGATTCATTCTGTTCCTCCCCCAGATGGATATCCTCATATTTGAAACATCATTGAGAATTGAGGCCAAATTTCAAGTTACTTTATTTTAATCAGCTGTGTTAAACCATTATAAAGAGCATTATTAGTCTGGCTCACAAAGTACCCGAATGAATGATAAGCAAAAAATCTGTACATTAAAAATGATACTTTCTTGAGTAAGTCAGATTTTCCAGAGGATTCAGAAAGCTGGTTTAGCTTCAGTTTGTTGAATGGAGGTTTCTGCATCCATAAGAAGCCAAAAGACCTCACACCTTTGCTTAGTTAGTTCAAAGCAAACAGATTCTGAGGGGTTGCTTGGCTGATATTGAGGGCACGGATCCCAGATTCTGAGCATTTCCAAAAAGTGCTTGATTTATTTTCAGACTCATGAGAGAAAATATGTAATCAAAGAAAAAATGAAATCAGTTGAATTCAGACATTGCTTTTCCCTCCATTAAGCCACAAAATTACAGTCTACCCTTCTCATTAGTACAAACACAGAAACATTGACAGCCTTGGTCTGGAGAAAAAGGAAAACTGTCGCTACCAGTCACCTCATCATGATGAGAGTAGTCGGGTTGGCAGAGCTGCTCTGCATTTAAGTCTCTAGCCATCACATTGACTTATTGTATTCACACTAAGTGAAAAATGCAAAATAAACCCAGTATTTACCTCCAAATGAGATACTGTGAGTTTAAATCTGCTTGTTTGTCATCCAAGCATTTATGCCAAAAGGGAATGTAACATGAATCCCATAGAAGACTCCTTTTCACCATAATCACACTGTTACTTTACTGGTCATTTAAAATAAGTGATATATTTTAAGTATCTGTGCTTCCGAGCTCTGAGAATTTATACCTACATTTCATAGATAAATTCAACTGCCATTTTACATTTGTAATTCTGTCCTCAGGAAGCAAGATCGTGTAAAGCAAAGAGGTGCAAAATGCAACTTAAATGTAAAGGTGTAAAAGATTCTGTCATTTTAATTCTTACAGAATTAATTTGTAATTTAATTTAAAGTTATTTAAATTAATTTAGAATTTAATGTGTAAGAAAAACTTGCACATTTCTTAACACACCTTTGTGGTCATACATGGTCTCTTAAAGCTGCATTAATTATGTAATAAATGATGATAGGTGACACTAGAGCACTCATTCAAGTCCCTAATATAAAAACTCTACTTTTAGAAATGAAACTGACGCTGGGATGTGCTGCCCGAGGCCCACTTTGTCTCCCTGCAATGTCCCGGAGTGCCTCAGTAGGCTTGTCCCAGGTTGACGAACTCTGCAGCTCCCTCACTGCTGGCAGGCTGCTCCCTGGTGGTACCTGCGCCGCTGGAGGCAAAGAAAGAGGGAGGGGGTCTCTCCTCGGGGTACTAACAGCCTTTATCGTCAGTTGCAGGTCAAGGAAAAAGAGCAAAACCAACGCAGTGCAGGGAATTTTATAGGGGGTGGAGGGGGGTGGAGAGCATGAGGATCAATGAACAGAGGGCACAGGCGCGGGTCCGGGGATGAATGACAAAACAGCAGCCAGCTGGGGAACAGCAGGGGAGGAACCAAGGAACAACAACCAATGGCACACCGCACACAGGGGAACTTTCTGGAGGGGAAGGTGTGCTGTAGGGGATTGACAGGGTCTGTCCGCCCATGGGGTGGGGACAGGGGTGGAGAGGGGCGAGGAATCTCTGCCTAGAGGCGGGGAAAGAGTGTGGCCAACCAAGGGGAGAACAGAACTCGGGAAAAGGGGTAACCATAGCAACCGGGGTACAAACCTACAACTTATAACTAAGGTACAGAACAATTACAGAGGTTGAAAACTTCCTAAGACAACTTGCGCTCTAACTAATTTGGTGCATCCTCAGCTTGCCCCAAGCTGAGTCACTGCAACAGAAACAATCCATGCAGTCCCACCGCAGGTCCCAAGCTCCATCCTCACAGTGCTAACCTGAGCAGTGTGCAGGACACTCGGACAGCCCACCCACCCTTGGTAGGTGCCTGAAGCCAAGCTCAGACCTGGGCCACTGTCTGTTTTTTTCTGCTCTTTTTTCATGGATCATTGCCCTGCAAACTGAGAAGGAGAGAAAGCCCTGCACTGCTCCATGGCTGGTAGCAGCAGTATGACCTAGGTGACAAGGAGGCTCCAGCCACTGCGTGCTGCTGCTCAAAACAGCTTCAGGCACCCATCCTAGTGACACTGAAAATGTGTTCTGGATGTCTGCACACAGAAAGAGTGATCCCACAGGGACAGGCTCCAGGGCTGTGAGCCATGCAAGGAGAACAAAAATAACGGATGACATGGAAATCGAGGTGATGTTAAGCAGAAAAACTAGACAAAACTACATTTAAATGTTTTAACAGAACAGACTGAAAAGATACTCGGAAAGATAACATCAGTTGTTAAATCTTTGAGATAGGAGGTGGAAGAAAGGACAGATCATGTCAGTATCATCTGGATCACTGCTCACATGGATTTATTTTCACATTTAAATAATCCATAGTGTATTGATTTCATGAAGCTTCTCTCACATACAGATTCCAAACTGTAACAGGTTGTAAAGTGCCTGATCCTGTGCTCTTTATTAAAGAACAGCATCCATTGCTTAGTGACATTTTCCTGTGCATGAATCCAGAGGCAAGTATGATGTACCACACAGTGAGTAGGAAATTACATGTTAGAAAGGTCTGAAAGAGCAAAAGCTGAAGCCAGAAATGAAAGTTAATTTGGACATATAGACTACAATCATTTCCAAAGGAGACCAAAGGCAGAACACTCATTAAACTGCCACTCACAAATTAGAGGTAAAACTGAAGAAGTCTGATGGACTCTGTTTTGGTTGGTAATTCCTAGCTTCAAAAGGGCCCAGTTCAAAATTCAGGCTGCACTGCTGTACCTCAAACTGGGTAACCTAGTCCTGGGATGTATCCAAGTAATTATTGAAAATTCTTGTGAAAATTCTGCCCATAAAAGTATCTGGCATGTCTTGGGATGCCAATGCAAGCCTGTTTCCTATGCACATGCTCTCTTCAAAAGGGACATGTGTTCCTCTTGGTTGTAGTACAGTCTAATACCATGGGAGGGATTTATTTTCATTCTTTGAAATGAGCTTTTTATTTAATACTTTCTTTGTACACTTCATACATTTCAGTGTAGTTCAGTTTGCAAGCTGGTGAAGCTTTCAATCTCTTTCTGCCTTTAAAAATTTGAGGTGGCATTTTAGTAAACACCGAGTGAAAGATTCTGCTGTTGTTTGTGTTATTGTAAGTCTGGTGTAATTCCATAGAAGTGGTTTTGGTGTAACCCAGCACTTAGCTCATGGTTGAATTTAATCAATGGTAGTAACTCTACTTCATTGCAATTTAATAATATGAAGTCTTGGGAGAGAATAAAAATTACAATATACAGAGTATAAAGAAGTCAACATTATTTGCTATTTCCATGTGGGGCTTTTTTTCAGCTGCCTGAGCTGCAGTTTGTGGACATAGCAACTTTCTCTCTGCTACCTCATGACAGCTATCAGCAGACCAAAGAGCAGATGAGAAGTTTTGCTCCCCTTCCCTTTGTTTGTACAGAGAATGTTTCAAAAATTCTTTTGTCAAGACCTGGGCCAGGATACTCTTAGATCAGACAAATGACTGCACTGCTCCTAAGGAAGTTAATTGGTTTTCTGAGAGCCCAATGTTAAGGCTTGTATGGTTGCAATACAAACTACTAAGAGAGTCATTCTTCAGCAGAGAGGCCTCACAATGATAGAATAAAATTCTCCTCCTTGTTATAGTCACAGTCAGAAATAGAAGTCATCAATTCTCTGGGTTTTTTTCTCCCAAAACCATTTAGCAAAACACTGATCAATTCACATTAAAAATTAGTATTATCTAATATTTCAAAAACCAACCTAAGTAAGATTAACAGATTTTTGATTTGGACAATTAACTTCTTTTGCAGCTGAATTAGAAGTCACAGGTTTGATTAGAACAGTGAAGCTCCAGAAAAGGAAAGGTTCAGCTGCCTTTGAGCATTCTTTGCCAGATCATATCAGAAATTCAGACATCCTTCCCTGGGTAACTGTGAAATTAATATTGTATTGCACATCTTGTAGAAGGTGTACGCCCAGTGAGATGACTGAGGTGCTGTAAGGCATCTGTTCTCCTGCTTGATGTTTTTATCTGTGACCGTCCTTCTTCTCTGGTCATCTCCATACATGAGATAATGAACGCTGTGGTTTGAGCTCTGCTAACGTGTGGGGAGTCTCACCTGATCCACAGTGTGTGAGGAGAGAGGCATGAGGAGTGCCAGCTCCAAGGCTCTCTCTGAAGGGCGTGTTTTGTGTGTGCAGACTTGTCCCAAGCCCTGCCCTGCATGGGGATGATGACCTCTCCCCACAGCTGAGTGAGGACGAAGCAGAACTTCAGAGGAAGCCCCAGGAGGACAAGAAGGCTGCACAGGGATTGGCCAGACAGAGACAGACACAGCTCCTCGGGGCTGTGACTTGCCACACAGACTGGATGTGTAATTGCTTCTCACTGGCTAAGCTAAGAGTTCTCAGTAACTGAGAGAGTTACCTCACCAGTACATGACATTATAGACTCTTACAATTATATAAAAATCTCCAGTTTTTCACATACATTGACTTCAAAATACACTTGCTGAACAAACATTTTATTAAAATGTCAGGTTTCAGCTCCTGAGGGTGCATTAAAAAGGCTGACACAGAACTCACTGTCTCCAAGATAATTCCCTCAAATCTGTGTGAAATGAAAGAGGGAGAAAAAGACCAAGGTAGAAAATACAAACTTTCAGCCACACTTGGAGCCAGATGTATCCCCTTCCTGAGCCCTTCTAATAATTCATTTTCATAATTCAAAAATGGTCATAAATTCTTCCCTTCTCATGAGTCAAAAACCTGCTTAACTTTCAGCAACAAAATGGTCCTCTTATCCTGTTTATTTTATTACACAGATCTACCAGTCTGTTCAAGATGAAGGAGAACTGAAAATTGCAACAAATTTAAGCCTGTGCCTGAGGCCTTTTTATCTACAAAGTTCCATTACACATTCATTCCCATTTTGCCATTCAAAGTGCATTAGAATTCTATAGTTCACAGGAACACAGAATCCCAGGATGGGTCAGGTTGGAAGGGACCGCAGTGGGTCATCTGGTCCCACATCCCTGTTCAAGAAGGGTCATCCCAGAGCACATGGCACCGGATTGTGTCCAGATGGGTTTGGAGTATTTCCAGTGAGGGAAACTCCACAGCCTCTCTGGGCAATATAATCAGGGCTCAGTCACTGCACAGGTAAGAAGTTCTGCCACCTGTTCAGGGGGACCTCCCTGGGCACATCAGCTCCTGCCCATTTCACTTGTGGAATTGTTGGGCCCCACAGAGTAGAGCCTGATCCATGCTCTGAGCTCTCCATTCAGACACTGACAGGGATGAGGTCTGTTCTTAGAAGTCTCTCCTTGAGGCTGAACTGCTCTCTCCCTCCTCAACCTGTCCTCAAAGGAGAGATGCTCCAGTCACTTCGCTGTCTTTCCTGCCCTCTGCAGGACCCAGAGTCTACTTCATAACCTCTTGCACAGGGCATGGTTATGTTTGTGTCTCTCTACATCCTCATTGCAATCAAGCACCCAGCATCAGTGTTTGCTGAATTGCCCAGTGTCACCAAAGGCACACAGCACAGGGCTGGGCGCTGTAGCTAACCCTGTAAAGCAGCTGGTCAGAACCTGGAAGCCACTCTACACACAGGGGCTTCATGTTACGGTCTTCAGGTCCTGGTCAAGAGCAAACAGTGCTCAGAAATTGCTGGTGAGGATTCAGCTTCTTCCTTCTGTTATTCCAGTTCCCCTCTTGCAGTCTCCTTCAGAGCAGAGTCGCAGCATTCCCAGCAACAGCACTTACAAAACACAAACATTTAAAGTGGAGCTACAACTGAATCTTCAAACTGCAGTTTGTCCACATGTAAGTGCTTTAGTGATGTTGCTTTCTGGTAGCAAATTCTAAAGACCTCTTTAGATCTTCCTCCAACTCTTCCCAACAGGTGAAGGTAAGTCACAGCTGGTTTTAAGTTTCTGCTGTGTGAAGGGACCACTTTTCAATGGTCACCTGGGGATGAGATTTGAGTACCCTGCATCTACAGACCTCCTTCTCTCTGCTGTCTGCACTGACCTCTTGCGAGTGCTCATCACCTGATAGGGTGCTTTCCTGTTAGGCATTTCCTTCAAGAAATATTTGCTTTCACAAGCACTCTCTTTTGACATACCTTCATGAAATTTCCAACCACTTGCCTCATATGACTTATTCTTTATTTATGTTATTTCTGGCAGATCTTGGCCCACAGGTTGTGGGTCACAACTAAGACCCTGTTTTGAAAGTCCGTCCAGAAACAGGTGAATTTTATGGTATTCCCTGGCCTTTCCTTCCAAGCCAATCAACCTGGAGAGGAAACAACAAAATTATAGGGGTGATGAATGGATTGAGAACAGCCCTTTGAAGGACCATGGGATACTGGGGGAGGAAATGTTGGAAATGAGCTGGCTCTGTGTGCTTACAGCCCTGAAATGCCTCTGTACCCTGGGCTATGTCTAAAAAGGATGTTCAGCAGGTCAGGGGAGGGAATTCTGCCCCTCTGCTCCAGTAAAACACAGGAATGGGTTGCTCATGGATGTTGTGGGACGTCCCATCATTGGTAGTGTCGTGGGTCAGGTTGGACGAGGCTCTGGTGAACCTTGTCTAGTAGAAAGTATCCCTGACCATTGTAGGGGCTTGGACTACATGATCTCTAAAGATCCCTTCCATCCCCACCCTTTCTGTCATTTCATGATTTCAGGGCACACAGAACATTAGGGGAAAATGAAATTAAATGTGATCATGGCAGAAAGTTAATGGGGGAATGTTCTGGGGCACAGATGTGCAAGGAACTCAAGTTGAACACAGCACCTTGGGGAAGAGTCCTCTTAAAGTATGAAATGCATCTCCTGGAGTATCTGTGGCCTTAGTTTCCACAGAAAAAAGGAAATATCGTGGTACTCTGAAATGCCGGGTGCTGCCTGCATATTTAGACCTCTAAAAGTCCTATTCCAAATGAAAAGGAATATAAATGGCATACTTTAAGAGAAACTTAAGCAAAGAGAAACACCCTTCCCAACAACAACACAAAAACATCCTGATGAACAAAATTTCATCTTTTTCCATGTGGATTGTTAAGCACCTAAGTATGGCAATGGACATCTTCCATTTGCACAGCTTTGAAGAGAGATCTCTGCACCTTGAGGCAGAGTGATGTGGTGGTTGCAAGCAGCACCCTTGGCTAACATCAGCCAACCCTCAAACTAACAGAAGTTAATTCCAAAGGGAAAAAGAACTGTTCGGGCTCAGTGATGACAATAGCCAGAGGCAAGAAGAGATGATGGCACAGCATGGCCCACGTGGTGATGGGTCCTGTGCTCTTGCGTTGTCACAGGGTTCCTCTGGGCCTTGTACCCCACTCTGGAAGGGCAGCAACTCCAGCTCCTTCCTGAAGCTGTGGGGAGGAACACAAAGGTTTCCAGAAACACAGAGATTTGGGAAGTGGAGAGGAACCTGGCAGAGTGGGCAAGTGCCTGTGGCAGTGGATGGGGCTGGAGCAAAATCTCCTTTCTGCTTCTCCCTGAAGCAGGGACACAACCCACAGGGCTGGGAGACTCTTACCCAGGGCTGGCCATCAGCACCCGGGTTCTCCAAATCCTAGCGTTGCCCAGGAAAAGGCAGTGACAGGAGGAGGCATCATCCAGCCACAGGTGGTCCATGCTGACTGGTCCCACCACTCTGCTCCTCACAGAAAACTTTGGCAAGGTGTTGGGAGCAGGGATGAGACACAGGGCCATGGACACATGATGCAGGTGGCCAAGGGAGAGCAATATGCAGAAATCGAAAACAAGAAAAAATATTTTATTCTTTCTCCTGACAGTGTGCACTAGCAGGGACATTGTCACATCACCTGCTGATGGAGGGTGACGTCAGTCAGAGGCACTGGATTGTGACATCACTGAGCACTGGATTATGACATCACCAAGCACTGGATTGTGACATGTCACCCCTCCCTGCTTATATATAGACGTGGGCAGAGCTGGTGTTAGTCAGGCTCTGGCCTGAACTCCTACTGAATGTGACTGCGAGGTGTGGAAGATTCAGCCAGGTTTCTCTGGTGCTGAGTGGTGCCTGTTCTCGGCAGGTCCCAGAGCAACCAGCAGTGTTTCCCCAGCCCTGCCTGGTTGGGGCAGCCANGGCCACCCCAGCCCTCTTCACCCCAAGAGACACCAGCCCAAGCTGTGGGCGGTGTCCTGCCCCAGGTCTGGGCACAACTCTTCCGTCGACGACGGGAACTTCTGGAACCTGTGCGGACTTGGCTGAACCAGAGGACGGAGGCTATCTACAGGGATGAGTGGTGGCTGGCAAGGAGCACACAGAGCGCCATCCTGCATGCTCTCTGCGTTTATGGACCAGACCAGGACATCATGATCCAGAGTTTGCAGGATGTCGTGGAGGAACACACAGTGGCACTGGTCCAGGGCACCATCGACATCATTGAGAGCCACTGCAGTGAGGGGGCCCAGAGGGTGCTGCACTCTCACGCTGCTGCAGATGAGGATGACAGCCCAGCAGCCAGCAGCAGCTCCAGCAGCTCCACTTCTAGCTCCTCCAGCTTCTCCAGCCCCAACAGTCCCAGGCCCAGCTCCTCCACATCTTGGATGTGGACTCCAGCCAGCAGCCCTGAAGTGTCCACGGAGGAGGGAGAGGAAGCTGCAGCAATGGAGGCCCCCCCAGCCAGGGGTCACAGCCACCCTCCACCTGTGCCTGTGTCCCCAGAGCAGGACCAACCCCAGGAAGAGGCAGGTCCCTCTGCCCAGAGCACCAGCCACAGACCCTCTGGTTCTACCCAAGGCGGGTGCTGCTCCCCTGGGCAGCCCCAGCATCCCCTGAAGACAAAGGCCCCTGACACTGAGGACTCTGCCCACACTGGCAAGAGGCCTCCCCACCAGCAGCACTAGCAAGGCTTTTGCAACCCTTTCTTTAAGAAAAATGAAATAAATTGTTATTTCCCTCACACAGTCTCTGGGCTCTGCTTTCTCAACCTTCTGGTGCCTTTGCCCTTCCCCTTGTGCCTCACCATGGCTGGCACCCATGTCCCATGGGGCACAGCCATAGGCTGAGGGCCATGTTGGCAGCACCTCTTCCCACAGGAAATCCAGTGCTCCAATCTCTCTGGATCTCTCTGCATGGCCTCTTGTCCCTCAAGAGAGTCAACAGCCCCTCCCAGAACAAAATCGGCAGCAGCCTTACACTGGGATATTTAAGTGCAGCATCCCAGTCTTTGAAGAAACCCAACCTTATCTCCCAGCCAGGCTTCCAGCTGTCACTCACTTGGTCAATTCCCACAACAAGGAGTCCCACAACACCACAGGGAGGCACACAAGACCCTGCTGGGAGCCTGGCTGCACTAATTCAGACGCATTTATATATTTTCCCACAGCTCTGTAGCTTGAACAGTACAAAAGGACTTTAGCCTGGTCAGCAATGAAGTGTCAGAATGCACCTTTCTGGCACAGTGCCATCCCCAAAGTTCGGGATTCACGTGGTGAGGACAACTCACCAAAGCCATGTGAGGCAGGCGGAGAAAAGTAGAGCTGCACCCCTGGGGCACCATTTGTGTATTTGGAGATATCCTCAGCTCAGGGGCTCACCAGGAGGCCCCGTGGGAAAGGCACAGCTGCCGACTGGAAGGTTGGAAGATGGGTGAGGGGTGAGAGGCAGTTGCGAGTGAGGAGAGAGGCAGTGGAGTGAGAGTTGGAAGTGAGATTGTGCTTGGTTAAAACATGTGGGCAGTGTATGAGCGGGAAGCTGACTGGGTGATAGGAGTGTGGACAGCAGCACCGCAGCTGTGCCAGCCAGTGGGTGCCCTTCTTCTAGTAAGTTCTATTAGGCTTAGGTTTGGTTTCAGTTGAGATTAAGGGTATGAAGAGGGGGCAATTTTTGGCAACAAATGGATCTTCTTTGGACATACGAGGGGGTCTGTCATCTTTGTTCCCCATTGCTGCAGGCCCACATGCTGTCCTTGGAGTGTGTCCTTGTCACCTCAGGAGTGTTCCCAGGATGGAGGCCCAGCCTTGTCATTGTGCAAATGAAAGAACTGCTGCAGTTGAAACAAAAGGCAGAGAGAACTCCTTCCTGGGTTTGGAGGCCCCCTAGGCAGCACTAAGGGGACCCATTCTACTGGGCAGGCAAGGCAGAAGAGTGCCACAGCCCTAAACACACGTGCAAAGTGTCCTTGTGTCCATCACCCTTCATCCAGGAGTGCTGCAGAGAGGTCAAACTGTGACTTTTAAACCAAAAGGGAAAAAACCTGTACAGAGCCTGACTTGAAAGGCCTGGATGTGACAGCACCTCACTGTCCCCAGGGAACCATGGCAACATGTTAGGAGCAGGGATTAGAGAGACGGCCAAGGATGTGTGATGCAGGTGGCCAAAGGAGAGCAACATGGAAATGTAGAAACTGAAACTAGGAAACAGTATTTCTTTTTTTCTCCTGACATTGTGTGCCTCCAGGGAGGGAAGGCCTGTTGTGTCATCACAGGGTGGAGGAGTCTGAAGTGCAGATGGTGATATCACTGACCACTGCATTGTGACCTCCCGGACCGGTCACTGCCTATCTTGGGGTTCCAAGGAGCTGGAATGCCATTGGTGCTGTCACGGGGGGTGGAAGCTGGTGTCACAGAGCAGTGGACTGTGACATCAC
>VZTN01022329.1:0-12973 GCA_013400515.1 Erpornis zantholeuca | reverse complement strand
TAGTTCATTCTGTGATTCTATGACAAGAAGGNTTCCAACCTAGTTCATTCTGTGATTCTATGACAAGAAGGCTCCAGACATATGAAGACACTGTCCATGCCCCGACAAGAGCCCAAATCCTGGCTGTGGAAACAGACTTGACCAAGTGTATGCAGAAATTGGAGGACAGGACTGAAGAGACCCATCAGAAACTCAGCAAGGAGCTTAAAGAGGGCCTTCTTCAAGTCTCATCAGTACAGACCAGAGCCCCTGTTATCAAAAGCAGGCATCGCCCAGCTAGGGAGAGGAGGTACGCTCCATGAGCCAACCCATGGTTCTTCCTGTGTGAAAATGGGGAAGACGGGAGAAGATGAGGTGGAAAACCCACTTCTGTCCTTACAGCACAGGTATATAAGCTGAATGAGAAAACTAATAACAGAGGGAGTCCTACAAGAATGAATATATCTCCAGAGTCTTGTGACCAAGCTACTAGACATAACAGAAGGCAGGATGACATGTCAGATCCCCTTAAAGGAACCTCCAGAATGTATGCCCAGGGAGGGAACAATACCCAGAACTAGAGGGGGCTTGCCTCTAGCCAGGTAGAGACCAGGGAAAATCGTGTCTATTGGACTGTGTGGATCCAATGGCCTGGCACATCAGAACCACAAAAATACAAGGCTTTGGTTGACACTGGCACACAATGTACTCCAATACCATCGGGACATGTAGGGGCAAAACCTGTTTCTATTACTGGGGTGACAGAGGGATCACAGCAGTTGACTTTGTTGGAAGCTGAGGTGAGCTTGACTGGGAAGGAGGGGAAAAAAACACCCTATTGTGACTGGTCCAGAGGCTCTTTGTATCCTTGGTATAGATTACCTCCGGAGTGGTTATTTCAAAGACCCACGAGGACTAGTGGGCTTCTACGATAGCTGCTGTTGAGCCAAAAGGCATTAGGCAGTTGAACACCTTGCCTGGTCTCTCAGAGGAACCTTCTGCAGTAGGACTCCTGTTGGCTGAAGAACATCATGTACCGATTGCCATCAGAACAGTGCATCGTCGGCAATACCACACAAACTGAGACTATGTGATTCCCATCCATAAGATGATCTGTGAACTGGAGAGCCAGGGACTTGTTAGCAAGTTACTCACCCTTCAAAGGCCCCATTTGGCCTGTGTGTATAACTAATGGGGAATAGAGACTAACTGGACTATCATGGCCTGAATCAAGTCACTATCACTGAGTGCTGCCATGGCAGACATGCTCGAACCAGTATGAACTGGAGTCCAAGGCAGCAAAGTGGTGCCACTATTGACATTGCTAATGCATTTTTCTCCATTCCTCTACCAGTAGAGTGCAGGACACAGTTTGCTTTCACTTGGAGGGGCATGTAGTATACTTGGAATTGACTGCCCCAGGGGTGGAAGCACAGTCCCACCATTTGCCATGGACTGATCCAGCCTGTACTGGAAAAGGGTGAGGCTCCAGAACACCTGCAGTACATTGATGACATACAATGTATTGCATATACACATATGGGGGAACATGGCAGAGGAAGTTTCTGAGACAGGAGAGAAAATAATCCAGATTCTCCTGAAAGTGGGTTTTGCCATCACACAAAATAAAATCAAGGGGCCTGCCCAGGAAATTCAGTTTCTGGGGATGAAGTGGCAAGACAGATGCAGATTCCAACAGCTCATGGGTTAAGGACAGGCAGAGATCACTCACCGATTACCATCATGGGCAAAACAGACTTGGCTCAGGAAATTAATTTGCTACCAATCAAATCATAGTAGGATAATAAGAAATAAAACCAAAATTTAAAACACCTTCCTCCCAAACACTCCATTCCTGCCAGGTTAAACTTCATTCCCAATTTTCTCTTCCTCCTCCCCTTGAGCAGTGGCAGGGGGTTTGGGATTTTGGTCAGTTCATCACATGTTTCTCTGTTCCTTCATCCTCCCATTCTTCTGCTCTAGCTTGGGGTCCTTCCCACAGAAGACAANAGGATAATAAGAAATAAAACCAAAATTTAAAACACCTTCCTCCCAAACACTCCATTCCTGCCAGGTTAAACTTCATTCCCAATTTTCTCTTCCTCCTCCCCTTGAGCAGTGGCAGGGGGTTTGGGATTGTGGTCAGTTCATCACATGTTTCTCTGTTCCTTCATCCTCCCATTCTTCTGCTCTAGCTTGGGGTCCTTCCCACAGAAGACAATCCTCCACGAACTTCTCCAACATGAGTCCTTCCCCCAGTCTGCAGTTCTTCACAAACTGCTCCAGCATGAGCCCTTTCCACAGGGTGCAGTCCTTCAGGCACAGCCTGCTCCAACATGGGTCCCCATCAGGGTCACAAGTCCTGCCAGCAAACTGCTCCAGCATGGGCTCCTCTCTACACGGGTCCACAGGTCCTTGTCAGGACCCTGCTCCAGCATGGACTTCCCACAGGGTCACATTCTCCTTTGGACATCCACCCACTGTGGCATGGGTCTCCTCCACAGGCTTCAGGAGGATCTCTGCTCTGCTGTGAACCTCCATGGGCTGCAGGGGCACAGCTGCCTTAACCATGGTCTTCACCACGAGCTGCAGGGGAATCAGCTCTGGTGCCTGGAGCACCTCCTGCCCCTCCTTCTTCACTTACCTTGGGGCCTGCAGAGTTGTTCTCACATATTCTCACTTCTCTCTTCTGGCTGCTGTGTGCAGCAGGTTTTCTCCTACTTTTTAAATATGTTATCCCAGAGTTGTTACCACTGTTGCTGATTGGCCTGGCCTTGGCCAGCAGTGGGTCTATCTGAGCCACCTGGCATTGGCTCTATCAGACATAGAAGCTTCTGGCAGCTTCTCACAGAAGCCATCGCTGTACCACCTCTGCTACCAAAACCTTGCTGTGAAAACCCAAAACAATTTTATAAATTCTCTTGCAGTCAGTCTGAAAGGAAATGTTTTAATATTTTTCAAAAGTAGTTTGTGGAACATTTAATTTAGATGTACAGTAACAATTTGGGGAAGAAAATAATTTCAACATTTACTCTCTTTTTAAAAATGTTTTTCAGCTCCCTCCCATTTCATAACTAGCATGTGGTTTTCTAAACCCTTATCTGTAGCAAAAAGGTCAACTGGTTCTGTGGTAATGCAGGTGCTAACAATATTGGACTGAGATGTCACTAAAAGATATGGAGATCATTTGACTAGTATATGTTTGTACTGTGGCTGACTATAAAATGGATTTTTCTAAAAGAAAACTGGAGTTACTTCTCTGTTTCAAATTTGTTCATGGGAAAAGGTTTTTAAGGATATGCATGAGGAAATTGAGGAATATGTCAATGGACAGATTTTTCAGGGGTTGCAAAGGAGTCTTGCACAATGGGGTGTCTGCAAGGGAGAAGAAAGCATTGAGGTAGTTTCTAAACTACCTTCAGGAAGTTTCTAAGAACCCTATCTGTCCCTTCTTGGATGTTTATCATCTTTTGTGGTCTATGCAGAGCTTTCTGTGTGCTGTTCTTGGATACCATGTGAATCAGCAGTGTGTGTGGTGTTTTACCCATCTGACAAATAAAACTCCAGCAACAGTGTTTTTAATATTCTTCATTGAGATTGGCTCTATTAAGAGAACTGCTTTCTTAAGTTGTGCTTCAATTAATTTATGTAATCCAGTAGGCCTTTTTTAATTTCTGTCATTTACTAGCTAGGATAGGCAGTAGAAAACAGCCTTTTATGAATACAACCCAAGCAGATGGTACAACCGTCTGGGCGTGCTGAAACAAATGCCATATATAGAAGGCTTTTTTACATAAGATCAAATCATGGCTGTTTCACATTCTAATGTAAGTTTTCTTTGTGTCCTGCATTGCTGGGTTGACCTACATGAGATTTGGATTTTATGATTTCTTTCCCCTTGGGAAAGGAATAAAAATTAGATTACTCATATAAAGCTATCCCAATGAGAGGAAATATATATTTATATACTTTGGAGAGGATTTGACAGTATAAAAGTAGTGATATAGTTGAGATGCAGGTTGAAATGTCAAACCTACTTTTAAGGTCAGGGTTAATGCCTAAGTGTATTCGGTAATGTTTCTCTAGTGTTCAGATAGTCTCATTAAGTCATTATTCCTTAAGAATGACAGTTATTTCTCAGCAGGGTATCAAATTAAGGTTTTTTCACTAAACACCTTTGCTGGTTTTGGCTGAGATAGAGTTCATTTTCTTCACAGTAGCTAATAAAGGGCTGTGTTTTGGATTTGTGTGGAAAAAGTGCTGATAATACAGAGATGTTTTAGTTATTGATGAGCAGCACTTGCACAGTGTCAAGGCCTTTTTTGCTTCTCACCCCACCCCACCAGCCAGTAGGCTGGGGGTGCACAACAAGGTGGGAAGGGACACAGCTGGGAAAACTGACCAAAGGGGGATATTCCATACCATGTGGGGTCATGCTCAGCATATAAAGCTGGGGGAAGAAGAAGGAAGAGGGGGATTCTCAGTTATGGCATTTTGTCTCCCCAAGTAACTGTTACATGTGATGGAGCCCTGCTTTCCTGGAGATGGCTGAACACCTGTCTTCCAATTGGAAGTGGTGATTGAATTCCTTGTTTTGCTGTATGAACAGCTTTTGCTTTCCCTATTGAATTGTCTTTATGCCAGCTCATCAGTTTTCTCACTTTTACTCTTCCAGTTCTCTCCCCCATTCCACCAGGGGACAGTGAGTGGCTGTGTGGTGCTTAGTTGCTGGCTGGGGTTTAGCCATGATGACCTGGTTTGCCTGTTCTGGATTTGGTGATTAGATCTCTTTGATCACATTAGGGTTGTGTGTGTGGCGGTTTCGGGTTATATTAGTGTCAGACTTTTAGAGAATTTTAATACAGTGTTTGTTAAAATAAGTATGCTAAGTGACTGTGGAACCAAACAGAAAACAGTCATAATTTTAGGCTTTACAGTTGATGGTATTGTACAAAATAGAACACATTCCTTTTATAAGCTATGTGTAAAGAAGCAACAGTATCTGTGTGAAGAGCAAAAATATAATGCATACTTTTACAATTAATTTATTTTGTCTCAGAAAATTGAGTTTATAGATACTTGATAGGCTGAATAAAATGTACTTAACCAGAACTATATCATACCCAAAATTCAGACATCTGTATTTATCACCATCTCCTAATTATGTCTCTGCATCAGCTGATGAATGCAATGAGTAACAAGAATAAGTCTTCTGTATTATGTTACTGGCACCAGCACTGTTATAGTTCATAAAGAAAAACAGGAACTGAGGAAAACATTTTTTTCTGCACTATTTAGAACTTTTTCTTCATCATAAACAATTATAGAATAACAGAAAGGCTTGTGTTCTTCAAAATGTTTCTTCTGTTTTATTGGAATCTTGCTATTTTGAGTTAGTCTACTATATTTGCTGCTTTTACAGCATCTTGCTATTCAGCAGCCCAATGCTGTTAGAGGCCAATGGGTTGGACTGAAATATTAATATAATAGACTTTAAAATGAAGAAGAGTGCTGGAAAAGTATTCAAAGCTTTTATCCAAAGACTACTTCACAGAATCACAGAATATTGAGTTGGAAAGGACCCACAAGGATCACCAAGTCCAACTCTTCCACAAGGATCATTGAGCCCAACTCCTGGCCCTGTGCAGGACACCCCAAGAATCCCACCATGTGCCTGAGAGCATTATCCAAATGCTTCTTGAAGTCTGGCAGGCTTGGTGCTGTGACCACTTCCCTGGGGAGCCTGTTCCAGTGCCCAACCACCCTCTGTGTGAAGGACCTGTTCCTAACATCCAACCTAAACATGCCCTGATGACTTCAGGCCATTCCCTTAGGTCCTATCATTGGTCATCACAGACGAGAGATCAGTGTCTGCCCTCCCTTTTCCCCTCACAAGGAAGCTGTAGACTGTGATGAAGTCTCCCCTCAGTCTCCTCCAGGCTGAACAGACCAAGTGACCTCAGCCGCTCCTCATATGGCTTCCCCTCACAGTCCTTCACCATCTTCATTTCCCTCCTTTGGACACTCTAATAGCTTAATGTCTTATATTGTGGTGACCAAAACTACACACAATATTCAAAGTGAGGCTTCACCAGTGCAGAGTAGAGTGGGATAATCACTTCCATTGACCGGCTGGCAATGCTGTGCCTGACGCACCCCAGGACACGGTTGGCCCTCCTGGCTGTCAGGGCACTGTAGGCTCATATCCTACTTGCCATCAACCAGGACCCCCAGGTGCCTTTCCATGGCACTGATTCCCAGCCTCTTGTTCCCCAGTCTGTCTGTTGCCCTGTCCCAGGTGCAGAATCTGACACTTGCCCTTGTTAAACTTCATACAATTGGTGATTGCCCAGTCCTTTAATTTGTCAAGGTCTCTGTGCAGGGCCTTCTTGCCTTCAAGGGAGTCAACAGCTCCTCTCAATTTTGAATTGTCAGCAAACTTGCTTAGTATCCCTTTATGTCCTGTGTCCAAGGCATTCATGATGATGTTGAAAAGAACTGGCCCTAAAATTGTGCCTTGTGGAACCCCACTAGTGACAGGACACCAGACTGATGTCACCCCATGTATTATATAACCTTTGTGCCCAACCCACGAGCCAGTTGCTCACTGTCTTGGTTTGAGACAAATTGGGAGGAAATGTCTGAAATGAACGTCTCCTCTAATAGAAGGCAGGTTTCAGCAGCCCCTCCCCCACCAGGTTCAGAAAGAGGTTTCTTGGAGGAAAGTAAAAAAAAAACCCTGTTTATTTAGGCAAGGTATATGCAGGCACAAGAGGGAAAAAATGAATAATGTTAGATAATAAACCTCTCGCTGTGGAGAAGACCTGGTAGATTCAGTCCTTTCTGTAGGTGTGGCTCTGCTCTCTCTGGAGCTAGGGTGCAGCATGGGCCCCTCCAGGCCATGGTGTGGGGCCTCCCAGTGATGGTGTTCTGGACTGGAGCTAAACAGTTCCAGGAGAAGAAGCCACAGTTCCAGGAAAAAACTTCTTGCCTCAGCTAACAGGCTAGCTAAAAAGTAAAGAATTTTAACTCTCTGTCTCCTGAGAAAAAGAGCTGAGAGCTGGCTGAAAGCAAGAAGGTGCTTTCTCAGCTCTGCAGCGGTGAGAATGAGGGGGAGTCTGTGAGTCCTTGAACACAAACTGCGCTGAAGAATTTGCTTGGCTTTCTCCCCCCCCCTTCCCTCGGACCCAGCTTAAAGGCACAGGATTCATGTCTGGGCAAATTAGCAGGCAATATGGGATACAGCATTATAAAGTCACCCCAGGACACTCACCCGTTGGATGATGTGTTTATCCAGCTGTATGCTGGACGTTTTGTCCAGAAGGATGTGTGAGAGACCATATCGAAAACTTTACTGAAATCCAAAAAGATAACATCAACTGGCTTCCCTTGATTTGAATGTAGACTTCTTCCCACTGAATGCTGAAATGTTGTACTATCCACTGTCTCAGCCTCTGCATCCCTTGCCCTACTTGCACACTCATAAGGAGCAGCCCCAGAATAACCTAACATTTGATTTACTATGCAGAGTCATGATTGGAAAGCAGCAATAGCATGCCCAGCACATGCTTCCTTGAATTACCATGAGGTAAAAAGTCTCATTGGAACTATGTCCTCTTTGTCTAAATAATACACGTTGAGCTGTAGGGATCCTTCCATCTTCAATCCCTGTCTCTCAGCAACTCATTACAAGGCCACAAGAAAGTCAATTTTGCCAGAAGTTTTGAATATGCTTGTTAATTTTGCACAATTCAATCTAAATATCCTGTAATAATGCCTTAATTTATTTTACTTGCTTTACATACTTAGTGAAGCATATGCTAGCTATTGAAATTGATGAACTTTTTGACAGCTAAGAACTTAAATATAGATCTTGGATTAGATCCTAAAGTATTTAAATTCACATTAATGTTTTTTACTTTAATGCTGTAAAACTTTAAACAAATAAATTGGAATATGATAATTGTCTCTTTTATCCCTCTTTTCACCTCTGTGGTCATGAAGTTGTTTCCTCCCTTTATAACTTTATTGTACTAAAGTGTTCATCGTACTAGCTTGGGGTTGCTGCAAAACCTGTATGATTGTAAAGTGAATGTTGGAATCATGTATTTGTGGCTCAGTGCCTTGTGCCACTATGCAAGAATTCAGAAATACATGCTCTGCATATTACAGGAGCTAGTTCAGCTTTCATAAATGAATCCTAATTTTGGAAATTGCAGGAATGTGCATAGTTAATTTGTAATAAATAAATGTTAATGCTTTCCCTCATCATCCTTTTTTTAACCCATCTTACCTTTCTCCCTCCTGTAATGCTCTTCCTTTTTAACTTTCCACTATCACATTTTCAATTATATGAATAAAAAAAGGATAGATTTTGCAACTGAATAGAAATAAGATGCAACCGTTATAAATAGAAAACTCCTTTTCATCATCTTCCAGCTCTTTTAATTGATGGCTGTTAGCCAGAAATGGATTTTTTCCTAATACATGGACAGTAGGAGTACAATGAATGTACTGAGAAGATTCCTCTTTTTAATTGTGCCATCTGCCTAACACAGGTAGAAAGGGACTGACTCAGCTAACCAGTATTTTCCTCCACCCCATTTGTGTTTTCAGTGTTGGTGGATGTCGTGGTTGGATGCAGTTAAGCGCCAAGCACACGAAATCCAATTATATGCATAAGGGGAATATGGATATATCGAGGAAAATGGAAAGGAACTTTGGGGCAAAATAGGTACACAGTTAAATAGTTACAATATAAAGAAAGGTTTATTGCTAAGAGAATTTAAAGCAAAAAGAAATAATAAGAGATTAAAGCAAACCTCCCCTCTATTTCAACACCCCCTTCTCTCCAACTGAAACCGCACAAAGGAAAAAAAACAAAACATAGGATCTGGTCAGTTTTACAGTCCTTAAAAAGTCTTTCTTATGCTTAAGGAAAAGAGGTTCTTCTGCTGCACCATAGAATCTTCACAAACCAACAGTCTGCCTGGAAAAATGATCTGTTGAAGTGAAAAAGGTATCTCTCCCATGAAAATCTCGCAGTCTTTCCACACTGCCAATCATGGGCTACAGGGAAAAAACCACGGGCTTTTAGTCTTCTAAGGATGAGTTATCTCAGACTGAAAGCAAAGGTTCTCTGCTTCGAATCTCTACACAGCTTCTCACAACTTCTATATGGCCTGGCATGGGCCTCTCTTTAACAGCTTCTCACAACTTCTACATGACCTGGCATGGACCTCTTTAAAATCACAGGCTGCACAAGAATTTCCCATTTCCCCAAGTTTTTTTCAAATGGATTAAAGTTTTTTTCCTACGGCTTGCAAGAAGGACTTTTAAGCTCCACACCAGAAGTGCAACTGCCCTCTTTTCCCGCCATCAGTTAGCTTCCATCCCACTGGTCTCGCCCTTCCCCTCTGTTTCTGACCTTGGAGTCGCCATGTTCGGCTTCATCCCATGTGACTTTACTTTCTCTTTCTTCTTCACTGACTTGAAAGAAAAGGTGTCTTTGCCGGCTGCGGCATGTGGTGTTTCTTCGGTTCAGCACTGTATCCAGGGATGCCCTGCGGGCCCAGAGGGCTGCAGCTGCTTCAGATGAAATTTCAGCTGCGCAGTCTCGGTTACACACTGCCTGTGGAGCTGGGACAGCTCTCCCCTGGGGGGGAGAACTGGTCCCGTGCCGCCGCCGCGCCGGGGGGAGGGGGCCTGGCCCGGGGCCTTCCGCCTCCAGCCACCCCTCGGCCCTTGAGGCAGGAACAAAAAAGAGGAACTTCCTGCACTTGCCTCCCTTTAAAAATGCAATTGTAGAAGTGTTACCAGCCCTGTTATTGGGTTAGCAACTTATCCATCAACCAAGTTTCAACCTACCACAGTGGACAATATGTATTGATAGTGCATGTGACTTCCATACACATAGTACAGACACAAATGTAATCTTTAGTGCATAGGTGGATCAGTTCAGTTGGATGTACTGACAGGGTGGGGTCTACAGGGCAAGCACAGTAAGCTGATTTTTGCTAGGAAAAACACTCAGTTCAATCATGTAATTTCTACATATTTATTTTGCAGTTATTTCCTTGGTTGTTTTTTTACATCAACATACCACTACCACTCCAGCTGTCCATGGTTGATCTGTGTGAATTGCATACAGTTAACAAGAAGGGATTGTTTACCCCAGAGTTTTTTCTCACATAGGAACCATTTGATTTTTATGAAGATTATCTGTTGTGAGTTACTCTTTGCAGTTAAAAAGTGCTCATCCTGGACCCCCAGTACCTGTATTTCAGATTAGAAGAGAAAGAATGGTTAAACACTATCCTACTATTTACCTCAGCAAAACAATAAAGATTAAATATGTAGCTGAAATTGTAACTAAAAATGTGAGAGCTCTTGCCATGTGTTTACTCTGCAGTCAGTCCCTCTTGAAATGTGTCCCTTCAAGCATGCTTATAGTGGAAGCCTCAGTTAAAAACCTTTTTGCAAAACTTATTTGAACAAATATTTGAAGAAATCTTTAAACTTTACAGTACAAGTTGAACTTGATTTGGCCCATATTTTTTTTCCTCCCCTAAGGGCATTTGTGATTCAGTGTTGATTATGAGTTCAGTGGTTGTCATCTTAATCAAGTTGATAAGCACTTGCTCAATCTAATACCAGATTATTCATATAAAAATTCACAAAGATGAATGCTTTCAATATTTGTGGTTAAAGAAATTTTGGAGTAGACTGGATAAAATTATAACAATCCTAATTATCTGTGTTAAAATAATTGTGTGTCAAGTTGGTTGTGTTTCACTATTGTATTAAAAAAAATTCAACATCTCAGATGATATCAGTTAAAACCATAGAGAATGCATGCCTTCAGCTCTGTGTGCTATTTGAGAAAAACAACAATAAAAATAAACTTAGAACCTAATTCTGGTTCAACTGTTTTAAAAAAGCTACACTAATGTATATGACATTGCATATCAAGATTGTCAGATACAGCATGCATCATTTGTAGTGCTTAGGGAGTTATGAAAAAATGTTCTAAAAATAAGAAGGAAAAATAGTTAATTATTAATTATGGCATAAATAATCAGGACAATTAAAAAATTTCTTTACGCAGTTCAGCAATCCTATGCACTAAATGGCTTTTCGCTTCTCCTGTACTGAACCTAATGAAAGTAAGTGTAGAGAGTTTGCTGAGTTTTGCTTTTGCTTTTGTTTAGGGTTTGTTTGTTTGCTTAGGGTTTTTTTGTTTGGTTGGGTTTTTTTAGTGCAAACTAAAAAAAGGAGAAGAGACTGAAGGGTATAATTAGAAGTTTCATAGGAGTTTGGGGGCTTATATTTTACTATAATGAAACTTTGTATAGTGTTGTCCTGCCAGTGGAGTGCTGATTATTTGATTGTTGTTCAGTATGCATATGGGTAGTAAGGTTAACCTTATCCTCATACTGACTTTCAGGTAAATAGCAGAGTCTATATACTTCTAAAGCACAATTTAAATTCATTTGTGATTCTCCATAATGCCAAAAATAAAATGAATATGCATGAGAAAGCAAGAAGTAAAATATTTATATTGTCGGTGATTGAAAACACGGACTCCGCCGGGTGCATGCGAAGCCGACTTTTATTGTACAAAGCACATCTTATATACTGTTCCAAAACTAGCAGTTCAACAATCACAAACTTCAGCTTCTAGGATTACATCTTTAGCATCTCAAGCAGTTACTGATTACAACTTCCTTGCTTAATCTTCTGTTAAGTATCCTACGTTTGCCTCACCTTCTTATCTTTATTTGTCTCCTGCTCTTTTGTTTTGGCCACTGCCAGGCCTGGGGTATGCCTGTCTCCCCCAGGGCCCCATGCCAACAAAAGCCATCCTCCCTGTTGATATTCTGCACCCCCACGTTATATGTGGCCTTTATTCAAATAAAACATTACAAATTGATTTAAACTGTTTATATATGTCAAGGAAAACATATGGCCTACCAACACTTGCTCTAATGTTTCCATTTTACTTATTGTTAGTCTTGTGGTGTTTAATCATATGGATGGCATGCATCTATGGAAGTAGTCTGCAGAAGAACTTGAAAAATACTTGATACTATCCTTGCATTCTGTTGCTAAATTGTTTTGCAAAAAATCATCCAGTGCTCTGTCCCACTCAGTAATGTCCTCTCTGGAATCTGGAGCTCTGTCAGCATCTCTTGGTCTGCCAAGATTCCATGCTTATGGGTGTGTGCTGCTCTAAGAGGAAAGGAAGCTTCCTGTTTTCTGTACCTTGGCCTTACTGTGGTATAAAACATAGAATCATAGAATTGTAGAATCATTAAGGTTGGAAAAGTCCTCTAAGATAATCAAGTCCAACCGTTAAACTGGCACCACCATGTTTGCCACTAAACCGTATCCCCAAATGCCACACCCACATGCCTTTTCAACACTTTTGGGGATGGTGATTCCACCACTTCCCTGGGCAGCCTATTCCAATGCCTGACCACCCTTTCAGTGAAGAAATTTTTCCTAATATCCAATCTAAACCTCCTTTGATGCAACTTGAGGCCACTTCCTCTTGTCCTATTACTTGTTACCTGGGAGAAAAGACTGACTCCCACCTCGCTACAACCTCCTTTCAGGTACCTGTAGAGTGATAAGGTCATTCCTGAGTCTCCTTTGCTTCAGACTTCTTGGGCTCAGTTTAAAGGCACAGAAAGACACAAGATTCATTTCCTGGGCATAGAGTAGGCAATATGGAATACATCATAAAGTCATCCCAAGACATTCACCCCTTATCCTATATCGTCGGCTCAATGCGCAAACAAATATATTCTAGCTCTACACACACACATTCATACATACATATATATACACATATATACAGCTATGTACGTGTTGCTCCATTTATAAGTGGCATCTCTGCCTTGATCACTTGAGGCATCATGGGCTTATCAAGTTAGGAATAATTTTCTCTTGTGTTTTTAATCTAAGTCTATTTTGGACACTTTTATCTTTG
>VZTN01022326.1:204936-249929 GCA_013400515.1 Erpornis zantholeuca | reverse complement strand
TCCAGTGCCTTTTGAACAGAAATGTGTTTCATTCATCCACTCTGAAATACTGATTATGGAAAAATTTCACTTTAGACTTTTGCAATTTTACTGAGAGATCACCAGAAAATAACCAACTCCTGGAATATATATTAGTTTTTTTTCTGAGTGGCAGTCAGGTTAGGTATTAGCACTTCAGCTGGATGAAATTAAAAACTCACATGAGAGACTGTCTATGTTGCAAACTTTAGTTTAAAGTAGCTGAGATCAAGGGACTGTCCCACGGATGCATAATCTGGATACTCAAGAGGTACTGTGCATCCTTCCACAGACAATATATTCTACCAATTTAACATAAATACAATTACTACAATTGGTCTCACTTAAAGGGTATTTCCCCAAACACTTTACAGGGAATGGTCACCATGTTCCTGGTGTTTTGCCTTGTAATTTATTACCATATAAACTTTGGACCGATCATGCACTACACTTTAAATAGAACATGGTCTTATAAACTTTACTGACTGCCTTTCACAAATCACCTGTGGGTACATTTCAACAGCTGTATTTGCTAGAAGAGTGTATACAAATACATCAACTTTGTTAAAATATTTTTGGCAACAGTTTGTTCACAAAACAACTTCTTTCTTCTAATTGTTTTTGAGTCAGATTTGTGGCAATTTGTACAAAGTGTTTACTTGTGTTTATTAATTTAGGGTTTACATAATAGATTTTCTTCCTGTATGGTTACCTCTCTAAATTTTGTATGCCTTGTTACCATTGTCACAAAAATATTACTATTGGAGTGTTATTGTCATGGAAATGTCTTTTCTGGTAAGGAAAAAGGCTAACTGCATGTTCTGGGTCTTGCACAGCTACCCCACACTTGACTACCCACTGACTTCAGCTCCAAAATTACTTTCTGTTCAAATGTTCACTGAAGCAGCTCAGTTGAAGGGTCATGGAGCACAGGATCAAAGACCTGCCCTCACACAGACTTGCCCTCATGCTGTCATTTGCACAACGGCAGTAGGGCTATAAAGAGCTCCCCTCCTGAAACAGGATTCTGTGCCAATAGAGCATTGGTGCAAATAGGAAAGAGACAAATTGGGAGCAGTCTGGGCATGCCCGGGAGTAATAACCATGAGACCCTGTCATGGAGGTCTTGGATAAGCAAAGGATTCCCAGTGCCTTTGTGGAGATGGAAATGTAGCCAACAGCACCAACACAAAGTTCAGTCTGGATCTGACAGTCTGCTTGTGGTTTGTGTTTTCTTGAGCCTCAAGGAAACAAGCGTGACAGAGTAGAGACAGAGTATAGGGCAGAGCTGGAAACCTTCCTCCACTTACCAACGCCTCATCAGAGAGAAAGCATCAAGGAAAATAAGCACTAAGGTGATCCATGTATTAACTTCCTGCCCTCCAGGGTCAGCATTTCTTAAATCATACAGGACATTACATTCTCTGTGCAGTCTCCAGACTTTTAGCAATAGATGGCAGCTAAAGCTCTAATGGGATGAAGTGTCAAAGAGAGCTTTTTATTTAAAGAACTAGAGAAAAGAAAAGAAAATGGATATTTTAACTTTTATCTTGGAGTTAGTTAATATTCACACTTAACTGCTGAACTGGCTAAATTCTTTTCTTTTCTTAAGGACCTTTATAAATTTCATCATTAATAAAATCAGACATTCAATTAGCAGGGAATTTCTGATTGCTAACAGAGATTTCCCCCCCAACAGTTTCTCTTTTTCACTCTTTTTAGTCTCTCTTTCTATTTTCCCCTCCTACCCAAGTCCCCCCTTCCCTGAAAAACCAGGGGAAAGTGAAAACTGACTCCATTAACCTCTGTCATTACTTAAATCCATCTCTTAATTAATATGAGTTAATATGATTAATCAAAATAATGAGACAAACCTATTAAATTAGGGTGTTTAAATTACAAATGGAAGTGGTAAAGGCAAAGGGGCTGATAACGAATAGCTGCAGTCAGAGATGGGGCTAGCTCTTGATATGTGACAAACAGCAGAGAGAATCAAGAATGAGAGGAAATCAGCAAGATTCATGTGAGAAAAAAAATCTATGTGCACAAAGAATGATGTTCAAATGCCTTGTAGTATTTCAGGGGATCAGGTGTGTTAAAGCAGTATTTTAATTCCTTTCATAGTGGAATAGAACACAGGTAACAATACAATAATAAAATCTTTCAGCTTGCAGTTAGCTTCCATAGGGTTGGATGGTACAGATTTTGCCTGGTTGGAGGATCCCACTAACAGTCTGCTGGCAACTCTGAAGAATTTGCTAGTCAGTGTACCAGGGAGACAAGATTATACAGTTCTATATGGGAGACACACAGCCTAAGCAAAGGCCTGCAGTCGCAACACTCCACCTCCAATATTGACTTTCTTTGTGACCTCAGGCAAGTGCCATGAATTCCTCTGTCCTGCTTGGCTGATTTAGAAACATCATTCCTAAATTTAGTATCATATTTTCCCTAAACTAGAATCTCGAAATCTGGCAAGGTCTTGTCACTGCAGTCCTCTGAGTGCCGAATGGAAGTTATGCCACAAATGTCCTTTATCCAAGGATTCACCAACAGCTGGAATTCCTCACTGGATTTCCATCACACAGGTACCTGTTTGAACTACAGTCCTGATATCTGTTTAACTCCCTTGTCATAGGTCCCAAATTAAAGTAAAAATAATGGCTCTGTCATAGGTCACTGTAAAAACAACAGTGATACTCATTTGGGGAGGTTGTTATATCTGGAGTGTGAAGTCTTCCCTGCAGAAATCCATTAGCAGTTTCTGTATCAGTCAAAACCATCAGTAAAGGAAATAAATGTAGCACAGGACTGATGCAGAGAGAAAAGTGCACTACAGACTACTGCCTAAACAGTTAGACATCATAATTAACACAAGTGTCCTGACCTTTGATTCCAAATAAATTTTGGGCCTGTTAGTCAGGTCTCCCTCTGGATTAGGGTTTCTATGTTACCAGACAATCATAATGTGCTTAGTTTCTTCGCACAGATTCTGGCCTATTAATTGGTACTAACACAGCACAAGCAAAGGCTCAGTGTGAAAACACTCCGCACCAAAGCCTCATTAAAGGCCATTCAGGCTGTTGCTGACTAGGGACTTTATATTTCATCACAATTTATCAGAGGTGCCGCAAACAATAGACACAAATACCTCTGATTTAGGAATGTCTTTGCTAAAAGGAAATACTTAAAGAAAATCCAGCTTCACTTTACAGTGTTAGTTTCAAATTTCTCTAAGTGTGTAGGCCCAGCTATGAATCTGGTTCACTTTCACAGGAGAGCAAGAGAGCAGAGGGGAAATGGAAAAAGTTGAGATTTCTCACTAAAAGTACTGGCAAAATAAAAAAAGTTGAATATAGATGCTATGATCAATTCCCATCCCCTTTGTTTCCTTAGAAGAACAACTTCAATGCCAGATTTTCAGACTTATAAAACCCTCCACTCTTCTGTGCTCAATCTGGAGAACAGAGAAAAGAGATCTTAAAGTTCAGCTTAAACTTTAGAACTATACTCTCTGATTACTCAACTAGCAATAGAAAACTCTGCAACTGAAACACTTAACCATTATATGGATGGTGAATTCTCGCTATAGGACATGGAAATGAACGACACACACATAGAGTATTTCTCAAGCAGAAAAAAGCACGCAGTTTAATTTTACTTTGATATAGATTCCTGACAATGACCATGGATTGGAGGATGAGGTTGCCTCCTCTCCAACCACACTGGTCAAACTAGAAGTCCATCAATTGTCTCCTTCTCAGGAAATGAATGAAAAACAAAAGGAACAGTTAGAGAAACATTGCTTTGTTTACATGAAATGTGTGAGAACTCTATTATAAAAAAATGCAAACATCAGAAGGCTGAAAAATCAGGGCAACAAGATTGGCGAACAAGCCACAGGAAAACCCAGGCCTGTTTCCTATAAGCCCCCTGCTTTGCAAGTCCCACTAGGAGTAGATAGTAGTTGGTTAGGAAACTCAGCAAAAGTTTGCAATACACACAGGGGTTTGTGTCAGAGAAAACAACATTTTCAGAGCCAGTTTTACTCCTTTGGACTTATTACTTCTATGAGTGCAAGAGGACCCTCTGCATCCATTTCTTTAGGATCCTTGATTGCAATTCACTGCAGTAGATTCTAATTATCTAATGGTCTGTTCAACTCCTGGCTTCTTTGCCAAGCCTACTGTCAAGGGGCTGGTCAATGCCAGCCATGACTCTGATCCAGATGTCCACTGGCAATAGGCTGGGACTATCTCACTCCAAAAACAAAGCAGTTATTACAGAATGCTTTACAAGCAGTAGTGGAGCTGGATGAAAACCAGTGCTGTAGAAGTGACCTTGCACTTACATGATGCAGTACCAAGGGTCTGGAGAGAACACATCCTTCCAGTTACATGAAAGCACAACAATAATTCTAGGAAGAGTAAGGTGGTGAATTAAAGAGTTACTCAGATGTCTTTTGATAGCAGCGATTAGCAGCCCTGGTCCAAGTGGGCAGAAAGGAGGAGCAGCCATGAGTCTGAAACAAACAGCCCTAGGAACTGCTCCAAAACAGCAGCACTGAAAACAGGAAAAGTAGAGCAAATGTAATGGCAGGATTTGTTTGCATGCAGGCTAAAATCCCAAACTTCATGTCTGTACATGAAAGCACCATACATCAGAACACAGCTCCATTCCTCCTGTACACAGAAAGGAAATAGGCAAATGGAGTGTGGTATTTTGCAGGCATACACTGCATTCAATAAAGAATGATTTAAACCTCCCAATGTTCCCTATGATTCCAAATAAAATTTGTTCATTTGCCATATGCTGCAGCCCAAACACAAAAGACAGTTGCAAGAACTCAAAGAAGAGACATGGGTTAAGCAGTTGCCACAAGTCTGCCTATGATCGGGCAACTATCTAATTATCTCCCTAAAGTCTCCCTCTCTACCTACTTGTCCGCATGTCATCCACAGAACTGCTTATAGGCTGTGGGGCTCTTTTCCTTGTGTCTTTGCCACAACCAGCTTTGTTAAGAAATACTCAGTTTGTTGAATCTACATGTTTTGCAGGAATTCAGTCTTGAGGAAACATTTGCTAAAGAAGGCTCCCTAAATTTGCTTTGGGCAGCACAGGAGCCTGAATGTAGAAGGAAAGCTACATGGGATATAAAGGATTTGGGCTTGAGTTCCTGGTCTACTTTTCTGGACCTGAAACTTGACCTTGGCTCTTCCCCACCACAGCTAAATACCTTTAATGGTGTAATTTCTTTTCCTTCTTCTGGGAACAGTCTCTCCTATTGGAACTTTTTCATTCTGTGTGAATTAATAAGTGCTTCTTTGGCAAGGGCTCAGTCCTACAGCTGCTACAGTCCTGCAGCTGCGCTAGCACGTGGAAAAGTCCAGCTCAGATTTGCTGCAGTAAATATTTGCAGTATCCCACATAAGAATCCTGACCAGCTCAATACTGTCTATCCTACAAGCCAGATATTTTTCTTTTCCTCTGACAAAGCTTTACAGAGTGCTGATTTAATCATATATGGAACAGAAAAAATTATGATTCACAAAATAAGTAATAGGATTTGAGAACATGAAACATATCTGAGAAAAAGTCTTGGTCCAGAGAGACAGCCTGTGCCACAGACACATGGCTTTCTTTGCCAACTGCAAAGTTGCTCTAGGCAGGTTCGTTAGCAAACAGCAAGAAAAGCTGCCATTTCGTCCAGCCAAATTAAGATAAAAGAAGAGGGCCAGTGGAAATAGAATGATCTGAGAAAGGCTTAAACATTAATGCTATTAAATCAGTGGTAGTGCCATTACAGAGAATGAAGGCAAGGGTAAAGCGCACCCAGCTCTTGCAAGGGTCATTGACACTGGCCACAACCACTGTGGGAACGCAGGGGTCCTGCCAGGAATGCAGCATGAGTATTTACAATAGGATCGGCTGTTGCCTCAGCTCAGCGAACCCAATGCCACTGGAAGCACAAAACAGGAGGAGAGGACATAAGCCCATGTCCATTATGAAAAAGAAACAGGATGGTGTTGCAGCTCTTTCGTGAGAGGGACACAAGCCTCTGGGTTTTCAAAACTGCAGCTTTGGCTGCAAACAATTTTTCTTATTCTCCTGAAATCTTCTAATAAAAAAAAGATTATTAGAAAGACCTCCTATCAGCCTCCTCATACTGTTCTTTCTGCTCCCTCTATCTCATATCTTCCTACACCTGTTCCCATCTTTGCCTCTTAATTTTTGTCCATGGCCTCTGAGTATTGCCAGTATTGCCCCTTTCCTGGATCTGCAGACTCATAGGTGCAAAGAAAGGGGACACATCAGAGCATTTTCTTACATGGACCTACTGAGACTTCCTCAGCACCCTTTCCATTTTTCACAGCTCCCCACATTGACTTCTACCAGTAGGTAAGGCCAGAAATAACCTACCTAAATTCCAGGTTGAAGAAGAAGGAAATAGAGCAGCACGGACCAAAGTCTTCAGAAGAGTCAGGAGCTCTAGGTGGAGGTGGAGGGGCCAGAAAACAAGATTGGAATACAGCAAGCTGCTTGACTTAGCAAGCTGACTGAAGGCAGCAGGTTGGAAACGTAGCCTAAGCTGTTAACTGAATGCTTTTTGTCAAGGCTAGAAACGAACTGGTGGCTTAGAAGCATAAGATGGAAGAACTATGGGTTTTTGCAAGTTATATACAAATACAGAGTGTATATATACCTATACACAATACATCACCTGGTCATGCAGTTTGTTCTTTTTTAATATTGGCTCAGTGAAACACAGCAGGGCTGCCTATGACCTCATATGATGCAAGGACAAAGATGACGCTTAGCCAACAGGAAACTTTAGCACTGCGTTCACTTCACAGAATCATACTCAAGGCAGCAAAGACCATGTGGATGCCCTCCTTTATAATTCAGACCACAAAATTACACTTTGAGCCCAATGACAATGAGTTAAAATGACTTTCATGAAGGCACTGGAGAGGTGTTGAGGATATGCTCAACAAAAAGCATTCTTTTAAGTCCTTCCAGTATTTGTTCATTCTTCTATTGAAAAAAAATGTACCTTATTTTAATATAAACTTCTCTAGCAGTTTTAATATAAACTGTTCTAGGTTCCAGATGTTCTGAAGGGGTCCTCTGATCATGGGGGGGGGGCGGTAAAAGTGCATCTGGCATTTTTTCTTCATTAAGGTATTTCTGCACAACCATTCTCAATGCTTTTGAAATTAACTAAGCTCTACTTTCTCATTCCAAGTCATCTTAGTTCTGCTGCTTCGCCCTCTTCAGTTTTTCTACCTCCCTTTAAAAACTATATACTAGAGCTATATGTGACATTCTTCTAGCACTCTGTCAGTGCCATGTATGTAGGTTACAGATCGCTCCCACTTCCTGCTCCTGTGGTCAACTCTAAGACATGCAATCCCTTTTTTTAAAATGTAAAGCTACAGAATGGAGGACTGAAAAATACAGTACTTGCTCCCAAGTGTATTACTTTGAACATGACTGCTAATACACATTTTGTTAGAATTAACTTTCCTTGTGATGCTAATCACTTTCTATTATAGTTTTTCTCGTTATTTATTACTCTACCTTGTGACATTGCAAAACTTAACACTCTGTTACGGTTTATAGTGACTTCCAAATCATGGACGAACCTGTTGAATAGCACTGAACTTCATATCAGTTCTTGCCAAATCCCCTGGACACCCTCTCATTCAGTGATACTTCCCACAAATGATGCCTTTGAGCTCTCTTCACTAACCAGTTCCTAATCCATTTAACAGGCACTTTACTGATATCTTGTAATACTAAAATGTTAGCCAGACTATCATGCCGTACTAAGTCAAATGCTTTATGAAAGTATAAGTACCTCACATCTATACAATTGCCTTTAACAATCTATTCTTTGAGATTACATTATTGAGATCAAGTTTGTTTGACAAGACCTAGTTTCCATAAAACTATGTCGACTGGCATTAATTATATACCTATTCTTTAGCAACTGACTTCCATATCAGATTTTCCATTACTCCCTTGTTCTTCTTTGACTTCTGGCATACAAAGACAGGGCAGGATGTAGACACAGCATGGTTGGGAATAGGAGAAGTACAAGAGAAGAGATATGTGATGTTATTGTCTTTCCCAGAGGCACCACCAAACAGTACTAACAGGAAACTGCAGCCTTCCTAGCAGTCTTCCATTTCATATCCAGGGTGAATATTCTCCAGGTGATCTCACACTCCTTGAAATAGTAAAGAAATGCCTAAACGGAACAAAAGCTGGTGTCAATAATTCAGCGATTTCCTAAGACCCATGACTTGCTTATTTAAAAGGATTTTTCTCATTTCGAATGTTGTTTAACACTCACTTGTGGTAACTAATGGACCAGAAGGGCCAATGGATCCTCCTGTGGTTCACAAACATGCTGTTGTTTTCAGACATAGGACAGAAGTATTTTTTGCATGTGTCAGGTTCTGCAGAGGTTAAATAAATACACAAAACTCAGCAGGATTTTTGTCTAGCATGTACAGCTTTGGAAGTCTCCTCCCACCATGAGTTAGATTATGTGATCTTTTACAAACAGAAAAGGCTGCCCATAGGAGATTTAATAGGNAAAAAAAAAAAAAAAGGCGAAAATCACAGAGCCAGAGAATTGAAAAGGGATTTAAGCTCTGAAGCTTTGTAAAACCTTCAAAGTTTTAAGCCAGCAAATGGGAGCTGATAAACTAGTATGACCTTGCAACAATCATGTAACCTAGTTCTATGCCTCAGGGCCCCCATCAGTCAGTCAGGACTTAAAACTCTGAACCAACTTGTAGGACAGTGGGACATTTAAAAACATAGTTAAGTACTTTAGGGTGCTCTGAGAAAGATACTACAGGATTGCAGGATATCAGGGTTCATGCACCAGACAGCAGAAGAGTTTCCTGAGAGATATATCCCCTGAATAGAAACCTGTACTCTGGACTTCAATCTGTCAGCATGTTTCTCAATTTCCTGGGGGGCATCAAAACTATATAGACTGGTGTCATCAGGTAGCTCCTATAGGAAGGTTGAAGCCACAAACTGCCCTTCCCACTCCTCACTGCTGTAGTCTCTGCAGCTTTGGCATGTCCATCAAGAGATGAAGGAATTCTGCTACTCTGCTGCAACTGAATATTCAGCATTTCCATGACCATCTGTTACTACATGGCTATACAGCAAGAGTTTGGGAACAAAACCTTCCAGTGAAGTAGAAAGCAAGACGGGTAGAGGGCAGTGCTGGTTGGACAAGTTAGAGAAAGCCACTCACAACCTTGCTTGAGCTGTCAACCTCTATGCAAGCAACTATGAGTACATGCTCTTCAGTACCACAACGGCTAAGCTGCTTTCTTGCTAACATGCCATTTGTTTTTTACACTCTCCACTAGTATCCAGGGATGTGTTTGTTCCCAGGTGCTTCCACACTCCCTCATGATCCACAGAGCAACTCAGGTATGAGAAGCCAAAGGGAACACTGGGCTAAAGCTGGCTCTGAGCTCAGCCCTTTTGCCAGCACCAGGCAGGAACACTGATGTTCTGAGCTGCACCATTTGGGCAGTGTCACTGGAAACAGAGCTTGTGGGCTTGTGACTAGTAGAGCCTGAGCACCAACATTTTTTCAAGCAATAGAAAGACCTTTTATCAATACACTTGATGTTAGCTGGTCTTCTACTCAACCTCTCTCAGGTGCAAAGGCCAGATCACTACATCAGTAGCAACTCCTCCTGCCTTGCCACCAAGCTAGGTGCTGTACACTAAGCTGATGCCAGCAGGCAGACTAGCGCTTCCCTGCATTTCTGTTTAGCAAAATGGTGGCTTTTAATGGAGGGAAACCATAAGACAGTGCTTTTCAAAGGGGTCCACTGTACCATTCAATGTGCACTGGTCCCTAGAGTAGCAAACATTCATATGGTCTATTGCATTCAGACATACTGCAGAATCAGGCTCTCCCAGCTGTCTTACCATAGAGCTACAGGAGCAACATGGGCCAGACTCATGCCACATATATTTCTGTGAGTCTGTACCATGATCAACATGAAATACTTGCACAGTTGTTTCACTCCCTTGGGATCCCGGACTCATCTTCGCTAAGTGTCTGCCAATCTCAGATGAAAAGGAAGATGTTTAAAGATGTTACTTTGAAAAGCTCTTCCAGATTTCTGAGTAATTTTTAAATGTGGCAAAACACGATGCAGAAGAGATTGGCAAGACGTGGTTGGTACCTTGAGAAATGGTGGTGGCTGAAGGCAGTGCCCGAGTACTGTGTGGGGCGACGTGACAAGCTTCCCAGCGAAGAAACGCTATCCTATTCGGCTTCTCTCCGCCCAGCCGCCGGGTGAGTAACCCAGTACAAATACAGGGCTGCAGCCGGAGCTCGCAGCATTCCCTTACCCCGGCCTCGACGGCGGCGACGCCGCAGGGAGCAGAGCAGGGCAGCGCGAGCAGCCGCGGAACCGCGGAAGGAAGCGGCAAAGGCCCAGCAGCGGGGCCATCAGCGACCCCGGGTGTCCCCTCCGCCAGCCCTGCCTCCAGGCCGGCTCTCGGCAGGGAGAGCGGAGCTCCGGCCGTNCGAGCCAAGCGCGGTGCTCTGGCGCCGCCCCGTGGCCAGAGGCCGCACGGCAGGAGCAGCCCCGGGAGCGGGCGGCGGGAGCACCGTCACCCTCTCGGGGAGCCTCGGAGCGAGGCACCGCTGCCCCTGCTTCTCCCCAGCAGCGGAACCACAGAGCTCTGACTCTGCCCTGCTTCTAAGCGCAGGCAAGAGTGAAAAAGGTAGCAAGGAGTTTTTGTTGTTTAGGATAAAAAAGTTTCAACAACTCTGTTATGAAGGATGGGGGAAAGCTTCCTGCGTCTTTTCGACCTCTCCAAAAGGGCCTCCCCCCATAGGAAACACAGCAAAGGAAGGATGCAGGCTTTTTCCCTGGGACTAGCGAGAGAGGAGAGAACGCTTTTTTTTTTTGTTTTCTTTTTGGTTAGTTTGTTTGGTTTTGGTTTGGTGGGGTTTTGATGTTTGTTTGTTGGTTTTGGGTTGGGTTTTTTTTGTGAATGGGAGGCATTTAGTCATCATAAAAAGAGCAAGAATCACCAACCCGATTTCCTTCAAACCACTCTTTAAACACACCTATGGGAAAAACTTAGGGGAAAGCAGTATGTAGTCATAAATTTTGCTGACTGAATAGCTGACTGAAAAGAGCTCCAGGCATTAAATGAGAGAATTCAAAGGGAGCTGTGGGGGAAAAAAGAAACCAATGTTACATACTCACAAGGGGTACTCAGCCTGAAAGCAGGAATGCTCCCTGGACAAAAGTGGAACACAGAAGGAAGGAAGAAGGGATTCACAGTAGCATGCAGGTACCCCATGTACAGACATTTCAGTGTGAAACTGAGGAACAGCCATTCATCTCCTGGGATTACACCACACATATTCACAGCTGGGTTCTGCTGTTGACTGTTTGGCAGTAGAGATTTACAAAGAGAGAGAAAATAAAACTAAATTCAGCTAGTAGTATTATGACAATGCAAGAGGATGACCTGATGGGTGGCGAAAAGCAAAGACTGATGCATTTTAAGAAAACCTGAACAGGGTCTCTCCCTTGAAATGAATAAGTTTAATCTTTATGAATAGCTGAAGAGACACTGGAGTGGTCAGTCTGGGGTTGGTTTTAGAAGTCAGGATTTGTACCATTTAGTACCTGAATACCTTCACCCTAATTCCAATCTAATCTTTGACCAAACCAAGACTTTTGGTGTGTAATGGGTTTCCAAAATCTATTTTCATGCTCTACAATGAAGAGGAAAAATATACAAACCTAGAATTAGCTTAGAAGAAAGCACAATCACCTCTAGGCAGAAAGAATATAATGAAATTATGGACACCTACCTTCCAGGAGTTGTGGGAGGGAGATGACATTTTTACTGTTTTCAGCATAATATGTCTACATGTAACCTACTTGGTACCTGCTCCTTTCACCAGCCACTGCTACTGTCAGAGGACATGCAGGAAAAGTTACAAATATAGGTAATTTAAACTTCTGTTGGACTGTAAACCAGAGGAGCTGAAGTGCAGAAGTATATTCCCTTTTTTATTGTTTTTTTTTTTTTAAATAACTTGTTTAAAAATCAGCTTGAAAAGACCAAATAGTACAGGTTCTCAGTTTGCACTTTAAACCAAATCACTTAATCCACATAACCCACTGTCCAAACTTCTAGATTCATGGCTTGTTAAAACAGGAATCTTATTTTGACAACAGGAACCTTTTTTCTTGACACAGGGAAATGTTTTGGTTTATTCAACTAGTTCAATTCAAAGACTTGCTCACTGAAAACTGAGAAATCAACTGGGGGCTGAAAAGCCAGGAAAGTTTATTTTTCCCTTACAAAACATTAAAAAAAATAACACATGAGAGTGTAAATTAAGCTAGTTTAAAATACCAAAAGACATGAACAAACAGAAACAATCTGTTCAATTCCCTAAGTATAGATGGAATTTTAATACTCGGTTTTCAGTAAAAAACATTTTCTTAAGCTTTAAGTAAAACTACCAACAACAGTCTGGATGGGTAACAAATAAAAGCATTTAAAGCTAATTGGGCATTGTAATTGAATTCCAATTTCAATACAATTAGATCTTGCCACAAATTAATCTTCCGATAAAAATAAACCCATGATTTTTTTGATATAATAAAATGCAAAAATTAGGATCCTAAATGGGTGCACATTAAATTACACCATTTCTTGACTCAGACTGGTACAAGTATAGTCTATCCTCTTAGTCAGGAGAACTATCACACCTAGTATATCAGGATGTATGTATTTGCAAAAAAAAAAAAAAGGCAGCAATGGTGAACACCAAAATAAAATTAGTATTTCCACAGAAATTTAAAATGTGAAGTTACTTGACAAGATTAAAAGATTCAGTTTAAGTCTTCAGTCTGAATCCATAGAACCTTGCAAACTCCTGGAGTGCAAATAAAATTGGACTAAGAAATTTGATTTTAGCCAAATTTGTTAATCCAAAGAACGAGAGAATTAATCTGATGTATTGCATTCATCTTCCTGGAATTACATGTTGCTCAACAGTGAGAAAATTCTTGATTTGCAATGCATTTTTTTTTCTACTCAGGAAAACAGAAGTTTATTAAGAAGAACAAATACAGAGGCCATTTCCTTTCTTTACTCCAGACAACTGAGAAATCTTACTAAGTACAAACATTCTTCCTGATCCCTGGCCCACAAGAAAGACAAGAATAAAGGCTTTTGCCTTTGCTCTATGCATGTAAACACACTGGAAATTAAAGCTTTGCTATGTGACAGGCTGATCCCCCAGATTGGTACAGCTAAAAAGGATTCCATTAAATCACTTAGATGCACCTTTCAGATAGCTAGCAGTTAAAATGAAATCACATTATTGCAAAACATTAAATATACCATCACTTAAAAATAACTTAAAAATACATTACTTTTATTAAACAGAGAAAAAAAAACCCATGAAATACTGCATTTTTCAAATCATACTGAAAAATTACAAATTATACACTTCTAAGACTAGAACAGGCTATAGAGAAGAAATTCCAGCTTCCAAGGATGTCTTGATTCTGTATCCTAAACTACCAAACCTTTAATAGTCAACAGGTTGCATGTGCTATTTTTGCTCAGTTCATGATTTAGTATTTTAAATCAAAAATAAGTGTTCTAATGAAAGGTTTGGTATCTCATTTACAACCAGCTGGAAATGGTTATTTTTGTGTCTGTTAGAGTAAATGATTTTCATTCCTCCATAGACTGCAAGAACCGTGAAAAGGCTTCCTAGCAAACATCCACCTGAACAATGGCAGGGGACTTTGAGAATCAATTCAAGCAATGGGTATCTAAGCACTGAAAGTTGAATTTTCTCTGGAGACATCAATCTTACTAGGTCACTTTTCTTCCCTAGTGTCTCCCTTGGCCTTATGGTGTCTCCAGCAGAGAGTGGCCCACCCTGGGTTTCGTCCCAGCTGAAGCAAGGAGTGTGCATCAGCTCAGAAAATCAGGCAACTCCTTCAGAGCTTAGCAGATTCAGGAACTAACTCCAAGGGCCCAGGCTTTGTGGAGCATGCTCAAAAAATTTTTATTGATAGGAATGGTAGATCAAAACAGTTTGAAGATGAGTGCTCTGTGAAAAGAGACACTCAGAATCCCTCACTGGAGCCACTGACTTTTACTGCAGACTCCATATTCTTCACCTAGGGATCCCTTTGTCCATATTATCCATGTACAAGCACTAGCTGATGCTTAAATAAAGCCTAAATATATTTATTTGTGCTACTTTATTAGCAGTTACATTGATTGTTGGGAACTCTTCCCTGTCTTTTGTGTAGACTGATCTCACATTGTTAGACTTGAAGAAGTCTTTCTGTCTCTGATGCTTTATCCATGTGACTTGAAAAAGATGTAGTGATATTCTCAGCTAATATCATCCTTCTAATCTGCTGAAGAATCTACTGTTTGTTTCCCTTATAACTTTCTTACAGTATAAGTAAATATATTTTCCTCTCACTCTACCTCTATTCTATTCTATTCTATTCTATTCTATTCTATTCTATTCTATTCTATTCTATTCTATTCTAAACAAATTCTATTTGTTTACAAGCCTCATCTTTTCACTATGTGTTTCAGGATCTCTTTCTTCATTTTTGGCTTAAAGTGTGTGTGAGCAAATTTCTGTTGGACATATTATGTTCCTTTGTACTCTCTTCTCTTGGGGTGATTGATCCATACAGTCTTAATTTTGAGGTCTGTAGGATTGTGTTGACTCATTCACAGATAGCCTAGTACTTCCTCCCATTGTGTCAGCACTAAATGTTTTTTCAGTCCACATATTTTTATTTCTGTAAACTTGATCCAATGAACTGATGGCAGGAACAGGAACTGTCAAGGAAATGAGCCATATACAGTTTAAGAACAGTAGGGTTTATGCTCTTGCACAAGCTGGAAGAGGTGCATTTACCCAAGACAAATCTGTTGGTTATCATGAGTTGGAAGCTCAAGAACTGATTTTGCATGATATAGTTAAATTTGTGTTGAGGACCGAAAGCTTCATCTGTGGTCAGGTCTAGTAACATTTTATGGCCTGCCTTATGTGTGTGCTTTTCTGCTTTATGTGCATTTGCTGTTTTCCAGAAGGAACAGATAATCTCTTGGGGTCGTGGTTCTGGTTATAATCCATTTTGGACACCTGCCAGCTGTGTATTGGAGGAATCTTCTTTCTGAGGGTTCAAGCAAGTGAACAGAACATGTATGAGAACAAGAAATCTTTTCTTGTTCCTCATTACAATGAAGAAATCATTGAAGATAGGGCAGTCATTGCCAACAGCTTTTAAATCCTGGCAATCTTGGGCTATCATGGCCTTTCTGGGAGGAGACTAGAAAGTATAGCCAGCCTGTCATTTCACTGACCATGCATTCCCCTCTAAAACCAAATCAATAATTACATATTGATTAAATGAACTTGCAAACTCCCTATTTCAGAATTCAGCGTGGGACATGACAGTATTCTCAGATGACAACATCCCATGGAGAAAAATAAAGATCAATGGATATGACCTTTCTGGCATCAATGGATATGACCCTTCTGGCCTCTATTAAAGATGCTGCCTCATTCCATTCTGCATTTTAAATTTCATTTTGCAACAAAGTTAATTTTTTAATGGCATTCCTTCTGAAACTATCGGGGATTATGGAACTGCTTTGCTTATGCTCCCTTAGGAATTTCAGTCTGAGCTACCATGGTCTAAATAATTTCTCACAGTCAGGCCCTAGTAATCATCCAAAGTTTTGCACAACTGGGCATTATATTCTCCATTGATAATTCCAGATATTTTTACAGAGCTGGAAGAATCTTCAAGTGTTTCAAATACTATGTGACAAATCATCCTTTTCTCATAAAAATCAATTCAGATACATATAAACTATAACAGCTTTAGGGTAAGGGTCAATCTGTTTTGTGATCCTGTAGTGACTGGACCCATGTGGTCATGGCTCATCCCTACCTCCTTTGCATGAGCAAATCAAAAGAATAACTAACACACACACATTTCCACCTCACCGGATGTGTACAACCCAACTAGCTTCCTTTTCTAAAAACAAGCAGGCAGAGCAGCTTTAAAATTGTTTAAAACACAGCTTTATAGGAATGGCAGCAAAACAAAAGCTCCACAGATTCATTCCAAAACTCCAAGATAAGCTGATATCCTCCACATGCTGACATAAAAGACTCACCACTGAGCTCCCTGTCTGCCTCCTGCCTGCTAGACACCAACTCTCTTTGGAAGGGAAAGTACTATGACATCAAGGAGCTTTCCATACATCCTGCACTTCTGGCCTTACAGTGCACAGATACTACTGAGCCCTGGGAATGGGCTCACCCCATGGCTGCAGCTGTTGAGATGTGGTATATCACAGCTGTACAACAGCCATATACAGCCGTGTTAAGCAAAGCCATAGCTGTAGCAGCACTGCTAGAGGAGTAAAATAACTTCACACAACCCCATATCTGCCCTTAGGTCTCTCCTCAGTGAGGAGAAAGCTGCCTGAAACACCCATCACATATTTTAAAGGTAGAAATGTACCATGATGATAATTTCTACATTTTCTTGCCCAGATTTTTCTTTCTCTATTCAATGAGGAAAAAGAAAAGCAAGAAAAATAAAACCCTTTCTGTTATCTTACCTATTGATAGGTATATAGCAGTATATTCCCCACTGGTTAGAAAGCAATAGGCTACCTTCCTTACTGAGAGGATATTGGCTGGTTGCTGCATTACAAGGTTGGTAGTTTACACAGATCCACAAGAATGTGACCTGTACATCAGAGAGCAGGTAGCAATTCTCTGGCCTCTTTGAGCTGGGAAGGAGGATGTCCAGCAGCTCACTTCCTGTGGAAGCTGGCTTGGAAGATGAAACAGTGCAGAGCATTATGGGTGAGACAGATTCTTTTTTTAGGTGATCAGCATCAGCTTCATCTTAAGCATATGTTTAGATGCCAGTGACTTCTCAATGAACAGTGGGAATCATCTCTAAATTAAGTGAATTGGCAAATTTTAGCACAGAAGCAGGAATGCAGGGAGGCAGAGGAAATCCAAACTCCTGAGGTAGTTAGGTGACACTCAAAAATTTGATGGATCACACCACTCCATCCCTCCATTGCTGCAGATGGTATTTCTCCTACTCAGGGCACAAATAAAATGTCTGTGTAGTGTGTGTATGCATGGAGTTATCATTATCTGTTCCTGTAGCAAGTACATGAATAATATATTAGGTATCTTTCAAAGCTGCACACTTGTGTCCTCCACCTGTGTTTAATTTAAGAGGGGAAATGCCACATTCTGAACAATTCCTTAAATAATAATAGTTTCCAACTCTAAAATAGTGTAAGTCTCCCCTCTGTTTGGGATTCAGTATAATTTCCATTGCCCTGTCTATAGAGGTCACCTCCTTGTTATCAGTTCTGGCTAATTAAAAGATTAGGAGATCAGGAAAGTCACCCTGAGGAATCAGTTATTACTAGAACTAACAACAGCTGGAAAAGTAGTAGAGACATGTGACTAAATGTCCTAAACCCATTCCCTTTACACAGCTTTAAAGTTTATCAGAAACTGCAAGGGACTGGGACTGATACTTAGCATGATTGGTTTTAGTTCTATGGCCTATGGAATTCATTTCCACTCTCCTGGTGAATTTGCTGTTAATGATGTTTCATCAAGAACCACTTTCCAGATGACTGGTGTATGCAAACTCTGTTCCCAGTAGCAAGCTATGTTGCAAGCAGATGTTTCCAGTAGCCCACTAAAAAACTTTATAATCTCAGTTTAATCTTTGAATGCACACACACATGCACAATGAAGGCCACCTCTAGCTAATTGCTAGGTCACTGTAGCACATTTTTTTCTTCGTTGTTTTAGGGCAACACTAGCTACTTTACCTTTAGGCTTCATGGCTTCAGTGTCATGATGGCAATGTTGTCTGTTGTTCCTAGTGCCATAAGAGTCTTCACAGGCCTCTGACTGTTTCACCCCATAGGTTGAAGAGGTCCTGGTGTGCTGATGCTATTGTTCCCATCTATTGAACTGTGTCTCCCCTATCTAGCCTTGCAATTGTTTCATTGATGGTTCACAGTAGGGAGCAGTAAGCAGAGTTGAGACACAAACTAAGAGCTCCTGGGGTAAATTCAGTTTATTTGGAGCAAACGAGTACCACGTGCATTGCAGCTTGTTTAATCATCCAAGGAGCTAAGCCTCATCTTTTTCCTAACCAACTTTCCTCTCCGGATTTCTCAGCCAGCTTGCCCTCTTCAACATTTTGTGCTTTTGTGAGTTTATTCCATGCAAAACAACAGCCCCTGCGTTAAAGACTTCTCACAGCATTAACCTTTCTTGAGAGCCATGGATAATAAGTACAATGAATTGCAAAATACATTAAGTGTCTTGGAATCATTTCTGCATGACTTAGCTCATAGTGGGCCCACTCTCAGACACCTAACTGTAAAACACTCTTAATCACAGCCTATTTCAAACTCATTTCTAAATGAAATGTCCTGTAATGTTTCATGTTTCCACCACCCTCACTCAGAAAACATTCTAGAACTGATATATATATGGCAAAATAAAGCAGTTTTCCCAGCTAGATCATGAGCACTAAATTCTAAAGCTCTCAGTAGCTATGAAGAGATTCCTGAAAACCACATTTCACATTCCAGACAATGACTATTTTATACTAAGAAACCTGCTTGAGGCTGAAGTTTGTCAACCTGACATGGGAGGAGCTCCAAGTGCTCCAAATGGAACCATTTATAACAGAGCTGAGCCCAGCCACCATCTGAGAGACCTGAAACAGGGCAGCGCCTTAAAACCTCCTGTCAACTTCTTGAAATCAGCATCCTCCTGGGAGACATGAAGCACAATTTGAAGACCTACACAAAGCAATTCTGACAGTTTGCATACAGGATGCACTCTGAACACAACATTTTGTTTTTCTTAAAGAAGATCAAGGAAGTTCCTGAAGAGTCCTAGCTTCTAATCCAGCAATATCCAAGATCAGATATGACATTGCATGTTATTTGACATACGGACATTATAGGAGGTGGAGTTTTACTGCTCAGCCAAGAAGATCCTCTGTAGGCTAAGCTCACAGCAATGGGGAGAATATTAAAAAGGATGCAAAAAGTAATGCAGGCAAAACAGAAATTGCTGGTGACATAATGAAGGGAGCCTACCTTGAAACAATAGCAATAACAATGGAGCAACAAAATTGTGAGAGGCCCCAAAATGTTTGCTTCTGATGAGTTTATCAGAAAGAGGATGTTTTCAAAGTAATATAAAAATATTGAACAGTTTAGAGCAGGTAAGTATGCCCTATACTCTCATAAAGTGAAGACATATAGGCTTCCATGGGAATTTTAAAAATAATAATAATTAGAATTCATTAATCCAAAGATAACTAAATACTCTCCCTCCATCTTGCCACAAACAATCAGAAACATAAATAGTTTAGCACAATTATTTCTGTCACTATCCATGGTTTGTTTTATTGTGCTCAATTTAAAGGTCATTGAAACATCCAGATCTAAAGATGCCTAGGTTGTTCATCTTCCCCAAACTAAGAGGACTGGCTGACAGGTTTCTTGGTAAAAAGCCTGCCAGTCTTCTGTACTAAAGACTTTATGTCTGGATCCCTGAATTAATAGCTGCAGCCACTGGATCAAAATAATTTTGCTCTAGTAAAAACTGTCAAGCTGATAACTCTGGAGACTGGGGTGTCTCATTTATTCACAGAGCAATTAAATTATAGAAGGCACTGGGCAGATTCCTCACAACTATGCCTTTCAGTTGTTACTCCAATAAAATCACTGTTCTGAGGCATCTCTGCTGTGGNTCAGCAGGAAAGAGTGACATCCAGACACTTCGCAAAAGCCAAAGAAGAGGCAACAGATGGCAGCAATTTTCATTCACCAGTGACTAGCTTGGACTCCTTTCTGGCTAACAAGTGTGAATGGCTTACTTTTGAATGAATGGCTTAATTTTGTGAATGGCTTTTTAGCTTTAGATAGATGCAGAAGTCTGAGCAAACTGGACATTCGGTGACAGTGGTTTTTTAAATTACCTAATAAAAACAAAGCTAGTAACAACACTCAGTTCCCAGACGCTTCACTGCTCACATGTTCGGACTCTGCCTCTTGTCCAGGGGCCAGAATGGTGAAGTACATGCTCAGTTAGAAGGCCCAGGATTTTCAGTGGGGTGCTGACATTCTGCCGTGAGCCTGACAGAGGTACAAAGATGATTCAGTCCCTACCAAAAATGCAGAAAATTCTTTATTCCTCATTTTGTGTACCTATAATTAGCACATTTTATGCCTGGAAACATGGAGAAAAGCACATAAGCATGTGAGTACTCTGTCTATGAACTGCTAAAAGCATCCTACTGCTTGAAGGCCTCCCTGCTCTCAAATCCACAGAGCAAGACAAAGACATGTTTAGGATTCCTGGCAACTGCTCCTCTCCCGGCACATGCTAAACAAAACCCTGCTATCTAACACGGGGAGAGGATGAATTAACATAACCACCTCTCCATACAGCAATTAGCAAATGAAATCAAAACAAAGGAAATGTCCTCCATTAATCTTTCCCTGCCAAAGAGCAACTGACTGCCATATAATCCACAGCAATTAGCCCAATAATGGGAGCGCAAGAGATTTATCTTGAAGCAGGAATTAGGGAGGGCACGATTAATGTACTGTTCCTCAAGAGTGCAGGCAAAAGCTGGTGATCCCTCAGTGCAGGGTTGTTTGAGGAAACTACAAAGCTTAGCAGCCTGGAACCAGGTTGCAGCAATATACCCCAATATTCCCCTTTAACATATCCTGAAAAAGTCTGCTTGGCAGTCACTGCATATGGGAGGATGAGAGCTCATACCCAAACATACACAAGCAAACTTTCAAGCCGCAGACTGAAGCTTATATATGGCTGTTCCTGAATAGCAGGGGGTTTTGTGTGTTCATTGCACGAGAAGATTCCAGGATGCCAAGGAGTTTAGGTGATATGGCCCGTCCGGATGCAAAGATCCAAAGGAGTACTGAGAGAACTGCCACAGTTAATCACTATGTCCCCTCAGCCCTACACACTGTGGGAGATGAAGACAAGAAAGCTCCAGAATAGCCACTGTAGGAACAAAGCTAGATAACAAAGTGAAATCTCTCTCACTCTATTTTCTCACTATTTAGACCTTTTGAAATCAGAGTGTTCTGCTGCTTTTCAGTTTTAGTTCTCACCTGTTGTTTTTTCTGCTCATTTAATTTGTTATTTTAGTGGGGATCTAGCTCAAGCAAACCTGCAAAGCAACTGGAAATTGAAGATCGAGTAGTACAAAGCTAGAAAAAAATGCAACATCCAGGTAGGTGAATCCTCTGCTACAGGACAGGTAGGGGATCAGGTAAGAGAAATCTTAAAACATTTCTTGCCAGTAGCTGAATATTTCTGAACTTAGAAGATGCATTTTCTTTCTTCATTTTCCTTTCTCCAGAATTACATGAAAACTGAATAGCAAACATGGAACAGGGACACTAAAAAGCTCTTGCTTACATATGCATCAGAAATAGAGGAAAGAAAATGAAGAGGAAAAATTAATTATCTGAAGATAATCTTTGTCCTAAGGACTATTATTAGGCATCACAAGCTTAAAGACTGTCCTTATTTTAATGTAGCACAGGAAAAGACATTTAAGGAGATTTACAAAGATTATGACCTCTACCATAAATATCTGTCCCAAAATTTTACTATTAGACAGTAAACAATTTATAGTCCTGTGACATTAAGTGTAATAGGACACAAGATAGTAACTAGATTCAACAAAATACTTGTTTCAAGGATATTTGCAACACTACAGAAAAGGAGATTTTAAACAGATGGAATAGGAAGAGTACAGAATCTGCATACTACTAAAATCAGTGGTGAAGTGCTGTGCAAATACCTTCTTGTCATCAACTTAAATATGGACTCACTAGACAAACCAACAGAATTTGTATTGGGCAACTGGTCCCATAGGTGTTGCTGCTACTGGGTCTTCTAGGTTTTCAGTCAACTCAAGAAAAATTCTGAGAGCTCTATAATTAGATGTATTTTGAAATCGTCAGATTTTGCCATGGATGACAGCTTTACTCTGCAGGAAGCCTGGTAACAGATTTAGCCCTTTTCCACTTAGAATAAATGGCTTTAGAGCTTCCATTAACTGCTGTACCTTTGCACTCCACACCTATGTCTGATGTCTTTTCACACAGCAAATATAAGAGAAGTAAATACAGATATTGAGACAGGTTGAACCCACAAGTCATTCCTGAAAAACCTTGGAAGGACTCAGGTTTCTAACCCTATAATTTTGCAGTTGATTTGTTTCAATAGAGCAGAGAATTTGCTTCCAAAATCCAAAGTTTGACCCTTAGTCCACATGTGTCATACTCCTAATTGGAAAAAATCATGTACCTTTCTGCCAAAGAATACTGCTTGTAAGCAAGAAAAGGATTTATCAGTGTTCATCTAGAGGAGTTACTAAAATATCAGACAAGGGTTAATTTGAAAGACTGCTCAGTAACAATGATTCAGTTTAACTTTCTCTCTAATTCCTCTCTAGATTTTATTTCTTCTCTTTCTCTTTCCTCTCCTTCCTACCCGCTCCTTCTCTTCCTGCTCAGAAAATCTGAAAATCTTTTCCCTGTTATCATGTCCTTTAAGTTTCACAAGGAGGACATGTTCACTCCTGGAATATAATGTATAGATTTCCTGTATGTGCTTAGCATACTCAAAATGGGGGAATGAGGTGGAAAAAGTAAAAAAAGTAGGGAGCCAGCTCCAGTGAGATAGTTACAATTATACACTAACATGAAGTTTCAGGTCTCTTGAAGCTGTCAGAGATTGAATCCTTCTTATTTCCCTTCTCATTTCACTGAACTTTCATCAGCTTACCCAGCAGGGTCACTTTGCCCTGGCTGTGGCAATCTGAGGTGGTCTCCCACAAAATCAGTTGAGCTGTTTCTCTAGCTCATGTAACACTACATTTACCATTGCTCCCATGGGTCTCTTTCCTTTTTTTTTTTAAATTGTTAATTTATTGCACTTCATCAGTGTTTTTAGAAAGAACAAAACAAAGGGTACCATTTCTGGGCTCCTCTTTCCAGCATATAGCAGTTGCTTACCAGGCACTGGAGAGTAATGAATCCAAAACTGTTTGCTACTCTCCAAAAGCGTTAGCATGTCTTGCCATCTCGCACTGGCAATCTAGTTCTAAATATGCATGAGAAGACAACAGCAGCTGCCCCTTAGTGCTGGCTTCTGGGGAATCCTTAATAGCAGCAACACAAAAAGACTGTGCCAGCTAATTCAGTTCTTAAGCAGACAATTCCACGTTCTCCCACAGTCTGCCTCCTGCCCCTTACAGCCAGTACGTTCCCACGACACAAAGATCAGCACAGCCCAGCCAACACAGCCCAGCACAAGCTACAGCTGCCCCTCCATCTATCCATCTACAGCAGTCTTTCTGACAGCATTTCTATCAAGAAAACCACGGGTAAAGAAAGGATGGCATTCAACCAGTTTGCCTGCCCCACTGCCTTCCAAAATGGAAATGGAGGGCAGAACCTCAGAGATGAGCTTGTGGCTGCATGGATAGTCTTCTAGCTGTTTTCCTGTTTGTGGACAGATTGCAAGGAAATTATTATTTGTCACCAATTTTTAGTCACTGGGGTACTAGCAGACTTCTCCTTTGATGCATTCATAATTCATATTTTTAGTATCTAATCACCTACACATGGAAGAATGCTGGAAGCTGTAAGAGCATGACCTGGCAGAAACTAGTCTGGTGTAGAATGAACAAAGCTCTAGCCACACAGAGGGCAGTCTTGATCATCCATACTCTGCCCTTAAGCAGGGACACTGTTGTACCTTAATTTGACTGCAAGAAAACAAAGAGTGGTTTAAAATGAAAGCTGTTAGTCAAGGATTTCTTCATAACAGACAGATTTGGAAAGAACAAAGTTCTCATTATACTGACTGTTGAGATTCTCCTTTGTGAAACTGTGACAAATCTAATAGTGCATGGGGGATATTTTTTAATAGAGTCAACAGGCAGATGGATGAGATTTTAGAGAGACAGAGACAGAAGCTTATAAACTTCACCCAAACACAAAGAAAGAGAAACTGCCTGGGAAAATGTAACTGAGAGCAACTCGGCGTGGCTTGGTATTGGGAGCTGAACTTGCAGCTTTGACAAGGCTGACTTTAAGGCGACCTTCAGTGAAGCTCTTTAACAGTGTATGCTGGGCAATCGCTGGTAAATCTTTATTAATTTTAATTGGCGGCACCCATTTATAAGAACCATTAAAAAGGATAAATTGAGCCCATCCGGCGTAATGTCTTTTGTTAATTAGTTTGTCAGCACTGTTTTAATATCCCCTAATGACTTCATATTTCAGGCCTGACATTAAAGGAGACGCTGTGAGAAAGGAAATGGTCTTATCACCGTGTACATTTTTTTCTTTTTTTGAACAAAAAGTGTCCTTCCAGGCCTGACCAAGGTTAGGTGTCATTTAAGTCAGATAGACAGGTACCACAAGACTTGGGAGGGCCCTATCACCCTATCCAAACCTCACCTTGCTACTGAACAACATGCTCTGCTAAGATTTCCTCTTTTTACAGACCCACACAACAGCACAAGAAATTAAAAGTCATTAGTCACCAAATTTCCATCCTCCATAGCTCATCATGGACTTGTCTTTAGTCTCAAAACACAGTCAAGTGGGAAAAATTGTAGGAGAAACTTGGTACACAATTGCAGCCATGGCTCCCTTAAGTAAAACAGGTTAAACCCCACAGAACCAAAGGTCTTTTGATTCACAAGGACATCTACAACACTGATATTCTGATCTGTCTTGGGGACCACAAACTTACAAATGAAAAGTTGATATAGTAAGAACATCAGCAAAGAATGCTTTGTGTATGGATTTAACTTGTAAGAGAATAAGAAAGTAAAATTATTCCTCTGGGGATGATGCTTGGTCTGGAAGAAAGGTGAGTGAGCAAAACTGTGATTTTTGTGTCAACAGTTCTCTTCTCCCTGTGCTCATCCTGTACTTCTTGCAATGGCACACTCAAACTTTTATCCTGGAAGATGAATAACTTGAATTCAGTTACAAATGTTGGAAAAGCACTTCTAATGAGTACAATATTTTAGACCTTTACATCTCAAATAGGTTATGAAGATTTTAAATTAGCTAATAAAAGCAATTTAGAATATTTTACCCTTTCTCTTTAATATGTATGTGCTTGATAATTTTTATTCAAGGATGAAGTGTATAAGGTAAGGGCCAGGAGAAGGATCAGCTGTAGCCATCACAGAAGATAACACAACCCATCGCTGTCTGAGATCTTCCTTTATGGGATGGACCTCATGTACTTAGACACCTTGTTTCTCTTCTCACACATCTTCCAGATACATCTTTGAGCTGATGAACACTGAAATTATTCATCTAGGGAAGCATTTTCTCACTTCGAGGTCTGCAGCAAATTTTGTTCCTACTCAGTTTCCTACAGTGACTGGTTCAATCAGGGGGAAGATCCTGAATTAGCATTGACTTTTTGCAAGTGAAGGGTTGTCTTATGAGCTGGATTCTATTAGGTTTTTTTCATTTAAGATTACAATAGTTGAGCAATATGAGGAAAATAACATCCCTCAGTAGTTAACATTACATTCAATGCTTTGGTGCCTAGTATTGGATTAATTCACATGAGGGTGAAGTGAATAAGTGAGACACAGCTAATAGAAAAATTAGCTTTTCCACTGTCTTACACAGCTTTTCAAATCATGAATAATTTCATTAATTGTAAGGTGCTTACATTTATGCTGTAATAGCAAATGGAAAATTAAATCTTTAGCTAATAAAATAGCAGGTTTTTTTCCATGAAGTCTTGAGGTTACCCATAGATGGCTCTTTATAAGCATCATACTGAGAATTGTAGAGACATGTTCCACTTTGCTAGATCACCTTTCAGCAAAACACAAACAAGTAATTACTGTAGAAACTGTATCAGTTACTAGTTTTATTACTGAGCAAAATCCTTGCCTCAAAGTCAATTGAAATCTCACTGTAAGGGTCTAGAAAACTAACTTCCTCTTTTTTTACTTTTTCCATTAAAATTTAGGGTTAATGATTTTACCAGACTTTTTTTTTTTTTTTGTTATGGACACAGTGTCACAGCATTTGAATATTAGAAGCTGCTCTTTGATCTCCTGAAAGCCATCCTACCGTCATTGCAAGCTTATGCCATGTTTTATGCAAATTTTAAATGTCCAAGGGACTGCTGAAACTATTCCCTATGTGAAGCACACAGTAAAAGGATGCCGAGGGTGAAATAGATATTCCCAGCAGTCTGAACACCTCTTTGAATGAACTGCCTTTGCAGGGATTAAAAATCTTGAGGTTTTTTCTCCAACCAGTCTCTCTCACTGGTGTGCTCTACAGAACTCAGCCTTTCATAATCAAAGGTCTACATAACACTGGCAGCATAGCTGGTACTTAGTCTCCATTTTGCAGCTCTGACAAATACAAATTTACATAATAGTCTTTCATTTCTATAAAACATTGTTATTCGTGACAAGCATATTTCCAGTCTTCACCACAGAACAAAACCTTGTCTTTTCATTGTTCCAGTACTTCCAGTTCTTGTTGTACAAAAAATTATGCCTTAATTAGTTTTGCTATTGCTAGCTAGAAAGTGAAAAGAGACAATTTTCTTCAGATGCATTTACTCAATGACAGTTGAAATTCACCCGGGAATTGAGAAAGAAGGAAACTAATATTCCTGTTTCCAGTCACATCTAAGAGCCAGAGAGAAGACAGTGGCATCTACCACTTCCAAAATATGGCAAACTAAAGCCTAGGCCATCCAGTCTATACCCCTATATATTCCAACACTCTTTTCACCTGTTGTTGCTCTTCCTTCTTTCATATAACACTTTCTGTCCTCCAGCATGTCACTTTTGCTTCTAGTCTTCAGGATTTAGATATCTAATAATGAAATGTCCAAATAGTAATAAAATGCCTATATTTTAGTAAAATTTTTTAAGCTAGTGAATGTGCCTAACATATGTCAGACACTGTAATAAAATTTTAATGCTTTATTGCCAACTTTTAATAACTTATAATTTTAATCAAAAATCCAGCTTGCCAAATTTAAAAACAAACAAACAAACAAAAAACCCTAGAAATAGAAAAAACCCCACCATATCTTAATTCGTAAGAAATGTGGCACCAGGAAAAATAACCTGACCAGTCTAGATAAGTCTGTACAACAGAAGTACAGGAAGGCCCCATCCATGACATACAGACCCTATACGTGTCAGCTGAAGTACCCTGACTGGTCCTCCAGGCTTGTTCTGGTCTCACTACCCACCAGGAACCATCAAGGAACTTATACAAGATTTATCTGTGTGCCTGGATTACTTGGTGCATATGTTGAAGATAGCAAGTTGGAGCAAGACAGAAATAGCAACCCATATTTACAAGGACAGCTTTTTTTTTCATAAAGCTGTTGTTAATAACAAAACCAAGCTGTTAATTTCAATAGCAGATAACTACACATAATACATCCCCTTCACAAAGCTCACAACAACACACTAACTTGTAGCTCCCAGACTGGAGCAACAGCTGGGAGGCCAACACCACTCATTCCATCAGAAGCAGAAAATTGTACTGATACAACAAGGGCTTCTAGTAGGGGTTCAGAAAGTGTTTCAAGTGGTCCCTTGTTTCAGCTGGTATTGAACCTGTAGTTGCTCTCTGCAGAGAGCAGCCAGCACTGCCTCGGGTGCCATGTGAGTTGGGCATCCCACTGTTGATCTTGATGTTTGCTGGAGGCCTGGTGGCCTTAACAGATTTGGCTGCTTCACATGCTAATATATCCATCCTTGTGGGTTCAACAGCATTACTGACTCTGATCAGCTTCCAAGAGACTTTCAGACATGACCTCTTAGCACACTCTTTTGCCCTCTTTGACTCATTCTCTTCTGGTGTCCGTTTCTACCCCCATCCATAAATACCTGTGGGATCCATTCACACCCCCACAGAAGAGGCCTTTACAACACACACACAAGAGATCTGACACTTCTGGGAAAAAGCAGAGCTCTTAGGTGGTACCACTTTGACTGTACTCCTATGTGAGGTGGCTCAAGGAGAGAAGTGATGTCAACAAGCCTGGGTAAATCAGAGTAATAGCTACAAATTTACTTGTTTACTGTTAATATATATTTTTTTTTAAATATCCACTAAGAATACCCACTGTGAAGGTAAAACAAATGCGAAGTTATTTGAGTGTTTTTTTATTTAGCATATTGTTTAAACAACAGATTAAAACCAAGTTTAAAATCACCAGCTTTGATCAATCATCAGGAGATCATAGGCTATTTTTTCATCAGAATCAGCTTCGTAGCTTATACCTCAGCACTGGAAAAAGCAATTGCCTGATTTTCTCCCATGGGAAAAAATGCAAAAGAAAACAGAATAAATCACATTAATTTATGCAAAATCAGAAATGTCACTGTTTGTGTCATATGCTCCTATGTCCTACAAACATTTAGCCAGCAACCTGTTAGTCCTGCATCATGGTGAGCATCCAGCATCAAAGGAGAGTAGTGCTGTGTTAGCCTGCACTTACTGTTATAGATCTCAAAGCACCTTACAAAAACTGCCCAGTACCCTTATCCTCATTTTGCAAAGAATACACTGATACACAAAGGAAAGTTGTTTGATCTTGATGGCAGAATCAGGATACATCTGCTAATGGTTTTTTTCTGGAAAAATACTATTTTTTTTTCTTGAGTGTAGAGGACTAGATAATTGAGGCTGCATATCTCTCAGTTCTTCTTTGACAAGAAAAGTATTACTCTTCCCTAATTCCCTTATTTTCTTCAGTATCACACTCTCAGTAACTTCTCCCAAACCAATTCCTGGTCACAAGTGATCAGAAGTGATAGAAACCTTCAGTACTAATCGTTTCGATGAGCAATTCCCTCTTGGGCTTCAGACCTGTCACTTACAATCTCACCATTTTGTTTTAGTCTGTTGCTTCCCATAATGAAAACAGTCACAACTATAATGAAAATAGTTTTGAAAATAAAGTGGGTTTATAATGTATTTCATAAAGGAATAAAAACCTGCAGAAGTCAATTAATAGGGGTCCCATGGTCCCCATTTACAGGACTACACTAAAATTTTCTCATGGAAGAGAAACTAAGCAAAGTCAAGCAAACATGAAGATAGTTCACTAAGATGGAATTGGTCTCCAAACATTTAATAGCTCACCCCTGTCCTTTGTTACCCACTTTTATTCAGATAAAATAATCCACTGAATAAATCACATGAATAGTCTTGATCTGGAGCCTATGTTCAATGAATTCATTACATGCATTTTGTAACACATCATCTTGCTTACATTCTCCAGACAAAAATAATGCAGTTTTTCAATAAATTTCTTGCCAAGAAGCTCCACTTTTGTTTTGTGGAACCATTCCACATTAAACTCACTATTTCCAATGAGATCTTTCAATCAACCTGTTCACAACAACATAGTTTCATGGAATCATAGGACAGTTTGATTAGAAGGGACCTTAAAATCATCTAGTTCAACTTGCCTGCCATGGGCAGGGAATCTTTTGCTAGAAAGTTGTTTCAAAACCAACAAAAGTACACTGAAATGGCAAGTGCACTTCAGGTTTTATATTAGTAATCCAGAGCTACTCTCAGTATTTGCCTGCCTTTACGGAGGGGTGAGGCAATCACGAGAATAGATCAGCATCCATTCAAGCACTTCCAATAACTTTTTCATTCTCTTCTCCATTAATGCCAAGCACTGCATATATAGGCAGGCCCTGCATATCTATAGAGAAAGCTGAGACATGTAGTAGAAGGAAAGCTGGTTAGAGGTGCTTAAACTAGTGGGTTCTGGAGGTGCTCAGGTCAGTGCTTACTAGAGGGTTACCATGCTGAGTTCTGCTTGGTGAGAAAGATGGGACCATCCCTGAGAACAATTGTACTGACCCACAAGGCATGTGGAGCCTGGTCTAAGCCCAAGCCTAGCCTTGAGTACTGCAAGCACTAGTCACTAATTGCTGGCTCCTCTACGCAGCCTGGGTGACAGGAAGAGAGCAAGAAAGCCTGCCTGCAGAGCAGCACCTGGTGGTAGCTGGAACAGCAGAACTGCTTCTGGATTCCTCCTGCTTGAGCACCTCAGCATGCTGGCAGAGCTCACAATACAACTGCTAACTGCAGGCTTTCACAGATCTGGTCCATTATGTTCTCTCAGGGTATCTGACAGGGACTAATGCCTGAAATCACACTGGTCCTAAAAACAGAGACTGTCCAGAGCTGCAATATTCAAGCACAGTCCTTTTCCAAAAACAGAATCTCTTAGCATGGGGCTTGTTTCAGAGCCAACTGCATTGCATCAGCCTCCTGAAGAAGTACTTTGAAAGGTTTTTGACCTTTCTTTTCCATTTGGGGACAAAAGTGTTTCAATCATATCATCCAACACCTACACAGGAACAGACTCTCACTTCCAAGTTTGAGAACCAGAAGCATCATTTTAAAATAGCAAGCAGCAATCTTTGTGACAGTAAAAAACTCACTTGGAAAGCATCAAAGTGTGTGGAGACCTCACACAATTTGGACGAGCTGGTTCTTTGAGATCTAGCTGTGGCTCAGTTAGATGGGTCCTAGAAACAGCTCTTGATTCCCTTCACATAAGAGATTATGATATCAAGCAAGTCCTCTCAGAAAGAGCACTAATTCAGTTTCTGCTGTTATTCTGCACAGAGATCTCATGCAAAACTCTCTGCCCTCCAGGTGATACAGTAATATGAGTTCACTCACATGAGCTCACTCATGATCTGACCTGGCAGAAAGGACAATAAATTGTTGAAAATGAAACTATTTTCAAAGTTGGGGGATAATCCTCACACAATTGATTTTACTGATATTGTTTACACAGCATCCTAGAGATGGCCTAGCTACATGCAATACATATAACTAAATAATTTATATACCTGAATTGACATTTTCACTGAATCATCTATGCAGTGAATAGTGATCAAGTCACTCTTTATAACAAAATTAACCTGACACTGCTCTCAGCCATGCAGAAATAACAACGCAGGAGTTGTGAATTTCTCTTAACTGAAAATCAAACAAATTCAACAGAAACACTTTGCTACTGTCTATCCAATAATAATGTTATATATCTTACAAGAGGAAGGATTCACTTTCCTATTCATACTTGGCATTTGTTAACTAACCCTGTGAAATTCCTCAGGAGGTGATGAAGCATGGGCTGGATAAATAGGTTGTAAGGTAGAGTGAAAACCTGCTGAACCATCAAAGGGTTCAAAGGGTTGTGATCAATGGCCCAAAGCCCAGCTGGAGGCCTGTTACTAGTAGTGTACATCAGGGGTTGATACTGGGGCCAGTAGTATTTTACACCTTCATTAACAGTCTGACACCTCCCTATATACTTTTACATGCACATAAGCATTCAGCATTGTTCCAGATTCAACTTTTTAAGCCATCACAACCTTGTACTCCCAGAGTGTCAGATTATGAAATATCAATATAACATTGACATCTACCTAAGTTTATGTCAGTTCTGAACTCACCGCACTCTTGAAGGTTATTTAGAAACAGAAAGAAGCAGGTACTACAATAATGGAGTTTTTTTATCAGATTTTAGTTTGTAAATTGGGTAGAAATAGCCCTTCAACTACTTTAGCATGTTATTTTACCACTCTAAATCTAAAAGAAAACCACATGGGTTAGTGTTTTCCCCAACTGATCTTTACAGTTTTCTTCATCTGTGCTTTCCACATTTCCAGCAAACACAGCACGATACCAAGCAAAAATGCAGAAAACTCAAACCATGTACAAACTAAGTGTCTCCTTGGGCTGATATCACAGGTCTGTTTATTAATCACATATTCAATTACACATATCCTCAGCACCTGTCCTTGTGAGATCATTTTTTATTATCAGTGGACTCAATTCAGTATTTGTTTAATTTTTAGTCCATAGAATGTAAAAACTCCAGCAATACAATGGGGGAAGTGAATAGAAACAGACCATTGCAACCCAAAATATTCTATGACTCAATGTTGCAAGCGTTCTCTATAGTTTGAGAGCCATCTAATGGTACATGATTGCTCAGGACACACTGGTGGGCTTTGCAGCAGTGAGAGCAAGGCTCTGCTCCAGACTTTTGTGGCTCTTTGTATGTTGGATGCATCTGAAGCAAACCTGGAACCCCAGCATTCTGAAGCTGTGCTCCCCTGTGACAATGCAGTTCACAAGCACCAGGGCAAGGACACTCTCAGTAAGAGCTGAGAGTGTTCTTCCCTGGGCATCTGCCTGGAAAACAGTCTTCAACCATCTGATTCAAGAGATCAAGTGGTTGCTGCATGACATTCCAGAAAATGTTGTTTCTCTTCTGAAACATCTCGTCTACCACAGGAATCACATTAACAATACTGAGATCCTAGTCGGTTCCTTAAAAACCAAATTTTCCCAGAAGAAAGAAAACAAAATAAAAGTACAAAAAGCTAAAAATACCCAAACCCAAAACCCACCACCACTAAGGAATGGTTAGCCTATTAGCTCTGTCTATGCTACATAAATACAAATGAGGGATTTTACGAACATTACCTATGCTATATGGAAGGTTCTCAAGGAATAGAATATTTTCTGTACATGAAAATCTGAAAGTACTGAGAGTACTTGATTTTTCCATTTCCATGTAAATCAAAAATTTCTTTGTGTAGTGCTGCTTCACGAAACCAAAATCCTAGAAATGCTGTATTTAAAAGATTCATAAATGAACCTTTGAATGAACCTTGCAGAAAAAAAAATATTTTAGTTATTTTATTGTTAAATTTTTTTATTGCTATGCTAATATTTATAAATATAAAAATGTGATTGTTTTTTAACTGTTGTGACTAAAAATTTGGTGGTCTGGTATTGAAAGTCCAGGGATTGAGGGTTTCTCAAAATTTCTACTATGCACAAGGCACCAGCACCCAGCAACATTACTGTGTCACAGGAAAAGCAAAGCTGAATGACTACTACAAGTGCAGAGCTTCTGACAGGAGGATTACACAGCAGAGGGAGCAATTGCTCTGAGTCACTTCTATTCCTTACAGCACTAGCATTGCTGTAGCTGCAAATTATTCTAGGATGAGTTTGTACACCAATGTAGTAGTTTTTATTAGATGAAAGAGGAGAATTGAAAAATAATAGAAACCCTGCAAGATCAAAAATCCTCTCTGAGTACAGTTGAGTACAAGAACTCTGCATTGACTTCGATAAGCATTGATAAAGCATCCAAGAGAAAAAGCAGCTGGTCTCTTTCTGTTCAGGAAAAGAGACAGATAATTGCTAGTGTGAAATAATGAGAATTTGTGAGAAGGGAAATTACCATTCATTATAATAATTATGCTGAGTCTACAGTTTACAGTGACAGTTTAACATCCTAAGATATAGAAGGTCTTTTGAGAACAAAAGATGTGAGATCAGGGGTAAACCAATTGTGTATGTGTTTATTGTTCACTAGTTTTCTGTGAGAGTTTATTCTGGTATGTAGTCATTTCTTAGTTTGACCTACCAAGCTTCCAGGATGCCATTTGGTGCAAAGGCTGAACAAGGTTACATTCTTGGCAGGGAGAATGTAGCAGCAAGAGACATGGGAGATTGACTCTGGGGAGCATTATTCTTACGAAGAGACAGGAAGACACTCCAATTCAGAATGCATCTAGAAAAAGTGCTGCAGGTTTCATAGCACTGTGTTTATAGAACCTCATAGAGAAGATGTTCCCTGTGCCTTACACAATTAGAGTCACTGCAATGCAAAACACTGTTCACACATGAATATGGCAAAATCAGCAGTAAGGTGAGAGCAAGTGGACATGTTCAGTGATTTGTATTAATACCTAAAAGCAATACTTGCTCTCATTCCATCTTTTACATATTTATTTTTCTAAAAAAGAAAAAATACAGCAAATTTCCATTTGCAGTCTTCTGCTTACCAGACTAGTCATACATGTTTAGTTAGACCAAGTGCCAGTCTTAGCTATCTTTTCTTTCACATCCTTTGATTCTTACTAATATAATAAGATTTAACATTTCAGCCTTCCCCTTGCTATTCTGTCAAATCAGTTACAGGATCTAAAACTGAGAAAAGGATCTTTGCTCACACGGGCTCCCAAGAAGAGCAACTCAGTCATTCATAAAAGAAATAATTCATAAATTTATTAAAATTGATTGATTAAAAAATTATTTGTGTCATTTTCAAGGAACCAAGACATCTTAATATACAGTAAGCTGCCAGAAGTCAAGAATGATAACGTATAAGAACCAGTTTTATCATAACCACATTACTGGAAGCTCACTTCCACCCTTTCCAGGGACCAGTGAACTGATAGATGCCTGCAGCATCAACTTCCTCTAAAGATCCACTTCTCAAGATAGAGAGTATCAGTGTGCTGGACAAAATCAGTGCAAATGCCTCCAAGTTTGGCTGCTACATGTATCTGCCCTGCAGCTGACCCCATTCTTACCCTGGCTATCCTGTCACATCCAGCAAGGGTACTAACTACCAAGTAGAAGTTACTTTGCTCATTCAGCACTGAGACCAGCAGGAATCACCACAAAAAGAAGTGTCTGCATGGCCAGCACTGTAACCCAGAAACTCCAGAAGCAGCTAGTGAGGAGCTGGCCCTTTGTAACAGTTGGTTTCAGGCCAAGAAAAAGTTGAACATCCGTAGGGATGGCTGTGAATTGGCCAGTCTCCACCCACAAACAGAGAAAGCTGCTGCCATTCATCCCACAAGCCTTCTTGGAATTTGCTTGCTACAGCTTTAAAAAAGGTCAAATAGAAGGTGCTCAGAAACGAGTTATGCTGTGATCACTCTGGCTGTTTTAACTGAGCAGCCAACTCTGCCTTGTGACAGACAGCTGGGAAATGTAGCTACTGAGAGGCTGAATTGTGTCTGCATTTAAGCACTCATGTCTCATGCAAGCACATAAATTATACAACAGGAATTTAGTGGATGGAGCAGCTGCATTATGAGCAGAGATTTCTCTCCTTAATTTGAAGACATGCAGGCTGAGGGGGATACAACTGAGAACTGCAAAATCATGAATGTAGTCGAGAAAGTAAGAGCAGATTGTTACTCACCAAACCTTCCAGTACTACAAGTAAGGGCATTCACTCAAACTACATGCAAGATAGGTTTCAGACAAACAAAAGAAATAATTTTATTTTGCAAACACAGCTGTAGTGAAATCTTGGTGATGTGGGACTAGGGAGACCAATCATATCAGCAGGCTAGACAAAAAAGCTGGTTATAAAAAGAGAATTTATTTATGAACAGCCATTCCAAAATGGGTAAAGGAATGGCCACAGGTTTACCTCCCAGAGATTTTAATCCAGTGACTGTGGATGCTGAGCAAGAACAAGGGGAATGCACAGATGAATGGCCAGGATCATGTCCTAGCTCCGTGTAGTATTGCCTGCTGTTACTGTCCAAGGCAAAGATACCAGTCTAGGTGGGCCATAGGTTTGACACAATAAGGTATTTCTTACACTTTTATGCATGGAGCCATGACTGGAGAAAGTGATTGCCACTGTAGGCCTAAGAGTCCAGACTCACTGCAGGAAGGGCAGCTGGTGTGGCTTCCCCTGTAATCACTGTCAGACCCCATGTACTTTAAAAACCTGTGCAGAAGTATTAATGCCATAGGCATACATATTGAAGGACTGCATCTGCCCTGTAGAGCATTGAAGCTAATTTCAGAATTGTTTCTGTTATATCCCAGTAGCTATAACTACTTAAGTTTTGCAAAAAATTCCCTTGCTTTTTTTTCCCTACATGCAGCTCCTGTCCATAATACCCCCCACTCCAGAGGAACTCAATGATGGCACCAGGCTTTGTCCCGGCTATAGTATGAATTTCTCCCCCAAACTTGCAACCAAAATGTTAGCTCAATTTACAGCTTCATAAAGGAGGTATCTAACAATGGCATGCCTGTCCCACTCTCACAATATGAGAGCAGAGATTTTTAAAGGAAAAATCTGTCATTTGCTAGCACTCAAACACGTGCTGGCTTCCTCTGAGCACAGCAGATTTCACCTGCTTCCTCCTTCCTTTTCCTTTCAGATCCCACAGCTGTGACAGATCTGTTACACACACAGCACATGTGTCACATACCCCTTTATCTTCCTGAGTCCATTTCTGCACCCCTGAAGAACTGAGAGGAAATAGAGCTGGCCAGAGTTGTCTAGATGTATGCAAGGCCAATCAGGCTCATGAGATCAGACAGGCTGATATCACTACTGCTCCTCCTATGTATTAAATGCCACCTCTTTTCCCAGAATTTTCCATAACTGCATATGCAGTGGTCACTAGTCTAAACTTGACAAAACTTACCCAGCTTCATACTATAATGGACGGGTGGGCAGATTTCTGAATATGCTTGTGACTTCCCAGGAAGCCATAAGAAAGATGGATCTAATTTCAGTGGAGCCCACTCCTTTCTCAAGTCTGAGGAAACATCTGTTTCCATTTTCTGTGAAGCCTGCAAGGCAAGTAGGAAGGCATCACTGAAATCTAAAAAATATGACCATACACTAGCTCATTTCTCAGCATTCCAAATTTAACCAGAAGGCATAGTGTTGTATAATGCAAGAAGCCAAGCACTGCCCTAGAGTGACAGATTTTATCTAGCTCCCATTTCAATGGCAACTGGCCAGCTGGAATTTGTCCATAAGTATTTATTTGATAGCAAGAGGACTTACACTGGTCCAGTTGCCTAGGAAAGAAAAAAATTGAAATTACAAGAGGAAAGAAGCTATTAAAGCCATCCATTTCCTCCAGGCATCATACATGTATAATCCACTCTGTACCCTGAGACAGAATCGATTCGACCAGGTTGTCTGAGATAGCAGAGACCTGGACTAGCCTCCTTCCCAGTGGAAGTGAACAGTGTCAACTCTTCTAACATTGGCAGTAACACATAAAACAGTTGGGTTCTCAACAGTACAAAACCATAGATTTTTACCAGGATCAGTTTCTCACAACTGAGCTATTAAAGAGATCACCTCTCTCCAATGGCCTAAAAAAATGTAATAATTGGAAAGTAATTCTGGCTGTGGCAAAGAGAGAGTCATGTAAAAATATTCCTAAAACCAAACAAGCAATGAAATGGGCAAGAGACACAAGAAGGCACTAGAATGTGTTGAGAGTAACCGGGCCTTGGCACCAGATATCAAATTCATTCCTTGGCATCAGACATCATTCAGAAAAGCTATGGCTTACAGAGGCTGGCTGAAGGAGTTGCACTTATTGGAAATGTTGTCTAAATTTCAAGTTTTCTAGATCCTAAGTTAATCCCAGTCCATTTTTAGGAATTCCTCTAGTTTTCATTGTCCTGCAGGAAAAACACTTGATCCTCCACATTTTCGTTCCTAACCACTAGATGTCACTCAACCCATTTCAGTCTCATTCCCACCACCACGGTAATTTACTCCCGAGGGAAAAAAACCAAACCAAAAATAAAAGCTAAATAATCACTACGCAGAAATAGAGAACATGTCAAATACGGCACAACGTTTTCCCAAACACAGACTCTTTGCAGGCCTGAAGTAGCTTTCAAATACACATAGGTCAAGATGTTTTGGAGCTGAGACTCAGATTCAGCACCACTTTCAGCTGGAGAGTGTTAAAAGATGAATTCTATTGTTACAGGCACTGACTTATTAACTGTTCACTTAATTCAAACAGCAACAAAGTGAACAAACTGGGTGGAAAGCAACACCTCTTAAGTCTGCAAAGTCCACTGTACTCACAAAGTGTGAGCCTTGATCCCCGCAGTACATTCCTTATCATAGAATCTTAGAATGTTTTGAGCTGGAAGGGACCTTAGACGTCATCCAGTTCCAACCTCTGGCCATGGGCGGGGGCACCTTCCACTAGAACAGGCTGCTCAAAGCTCCTTCCAACCTGGCCTTCCCCAAACACCTCTGTGGATGGGGCAGCCACAACTCCTCTGCTCCAGAGCCTCACTACTCTCATACTAAATAATTTCCTCCAGTACCTAAACCTACCTTCTTCTTTCAGTTTGAAGCCATTCCTCTGTGGTCCTGTAACTACATGCCCATGTCAAAATTCCCTCTTCCAGCTCCCTTGTAGTCTTCCTTTGGAAGTATCAGAAGGCTGCTAGGAGTAGTCCCCAAAGCCTTCCCTTTCCCAGGCTCAACAGTCCCAGCTCTCTCAGCTTTCATAGGACAGGTGTTACAGCCCTCTGACCATCTTCATGGCCCTTCTTATGTTGGGGCCCCAGAGCTGGATGCAGCACTTCAGGGGAGGTCTCACCATCTCAGCAGAGCAGAGCAGAGCAAAAAAGTCACTATATATAGGTATATACCACATCTCTGTGGTGCCAATAAGATCATAACCCTGCAGGCACACACACATCTCCAATTCCTCTCATTTATTGTACACACTGCATGCATAGATGCATTTAATTTAGGCACCCTGCCCCTATCCCAATGAAGCTGACTACCTGCCATCTCTCTCCATGTCTTATAAGATATTCCCTTGGAAAATGTACCTTTTTAGTTTACAGCCAGTTAAAAAAACGAAATCAGCTCTTTGTACTACACCTTCACTTTCATGAAACCCCAACCTTACCTGCAAAACATACAATGATAAATTCCCTCCCCTGTATGAACACATATCACTGTGTGGCATCAAGCACATTTCATATGAGGACTAAAAAAATATAATGCAAAACTGAATGTGAGTATATAATTACTAGATTAGCAGGTTTCAGCAAACCAGAGAACATATGATAAGACTGTGAAGTAGGGAAAGGGAAGGAGGGGGAAATCAAGAACCAGGAGATTGACACTGACAAAAAGAATGCACCATTTGTTTATAGTTATAGACCCTTTTATTCCATGAAACTTTTTCATACTCTTCTAATAGATTCCTCAATGTATTAGAATATTAACAAATTCCTATACTCTTTTCAGTCTGTGACATAACCAGATCCATGCATTTCTACTCTAACTTCAACAAAGTATTTCCAACAGTGAAAATAAACTATTTCTTTAGCACAGCTAATCCTTTTGCAGTCAGTCCTCTCCAGTCACCCAAACATACCTTGCTGTAGGAATTACCCTACTTTCAAAAAAATATTGAAGTCTTTCCACATGCACAGAATTTTTATTCAGTTACAATTTATGTAGCTTAGAAATCAAAATAAAGAAGGTTGGCTTGCTGCTTAGGGAAAGATTCACATTATGTCCCTCCTCTGCCACTGTCTTCCTGTGGGATCTTGGACAAGTCATTCAGGAGATGTTTACTGTTCACATCTGCAGAGAACAATGCAGAGTGCTCTGAGCTGCAGATTCCCAAGCCAGGAAACACACGTGGCACAGCACTGCCGAACCTGTGTGCACCAGTCCGTACTGGTCCATTAAGGTGTCATTGCATGGAGGTGGTTGCCTGGCTCATTAAGTCAGTGATCACACACCTGCTCATGTGTCTTTTTACCAACAGTAAATGCACTTGCTGGTTCTTTATCCCTTTTCTCCATGTGAAGAGCAACAAGAGTAGCCCTTCCATGTTTTGCAAAGATGCTGTAGGCATGCAAGCAACAAAACTGGGGAAGTACAGATGAAACTGAGTACCAAAGAGGAGGGAATGCATGCAGAACTCTAAAACCCATGCAGCACTTGAAAGTTGCTTTCCTGCAATAATTTTATCATAGGCATCAGGAAAAAAAAAATTCTATTACTGCTAAGTGACAAAGTTAGAACTGGAGACACTAATGACCAAGCTGTGAAAACTTCTCAGGACCAATAGGACTTGGAAAATGATAAAAAATGTCTTAAGAAAATACCTTTGCTCTTGGAAAGTGCCACATTATTGACATTTCTTGAAGAAAAACAAATTTCTTCTGAGAAAGGTTCAAGGAGGATTTTTTGAGAAAAGGGAGAGGCACCAATTCCAGAATGTACTGACAATCTGCAGCATTAATGATAAGAAAGACAGAAGTTCAAGCTGCATGCATGAGCCTTTAGCACTGGGAATTAAACCTAAGTCTCTACATAAGTTCCTGACCTGGCTAGTACAGGAGTAGTGTCTTTTGTAACCCCTATAAGAAAGACTCATAGGCTAGACCAAGCTCAGCACACTTGTTTGGATGTGAGGAATGTTCCATTTAAATTTCTATTTCACACAAAGCATTGTTGGGACTTAAAAGCTTAAAAGTTCTTTCAAAAATAAAAAATAAATACCCTGTCTGTTGGTGTATTCATTATTCTGTTTCCAGTTAAATCTTTCAGAAATATCTGCTCTGTACCAGTTGAACAGGAAAAAGGTTTTATGGGATAGGAGCCTGTTTGCTCTCCATCTCTAGAAAAAAAATACCAGATAGACAGAAAGGAAATAAAGAATTTTTTGATAAAATTCTGCCTTTATCCAAAAGCTCACTGGAGAAGTTAATGAACTTTAAAACAGGCACAATTTTTTGCAATTTGTGTTCCACATTCTCTTCAGAAAAAAAGCCCTTTTCCTTCCCAGCTAAGTACAGTGCTTTATATCTGTTATATATATAGCCATATTCCTTTCACTGAAGTTTGATGTGAATTCACATTCTGTGGTCTTTCCTGTAGGCCCACTTTCAGTACCCAAAGGTGGGATGGCTACAAGAGAAGTGGAGAGGACTTTCTACAAGTGCACATAGTGACAGGATAAGGGAATGGTTTCAAACTGATAGAGGGTAGGTTTAGATCAGATATTAGGAAAAAATTCTTTACTGTGAGGGTGGTGAGGCACTGAAACAGATTGCCCTGAGAAGTCATGGATACCCCCACCCCTGGAAGCGCTCAAGACCAGGCTGGATGGGTCTCTGAGCAACCTGGTTTAGTGGAAGGTATCCCCGTCCATGGCAGGGGAGTTGGAACGCGATGATCTTTAAGGTCCCTTCCAACCCAAACCATTTTATGGTTCTATGATAAATAAATACAGAAGTCTCACGAATATTTGCTGACATTTGAAAGCTTGATTGGATCTAAGTCTCCTCTCTCTTAGGTGTGATCTACACATGAAAAGAAATCAGAATTACTGCACCTGAAGAGAAAAATGTGTGGAGTCATTGTATCAGTCTCTGTTGAAGTCATTCTTAGCTGCCCACAAAATAGGGCGGTTCCGGCACTGCGATGCCAATTGATCTCCCAGACGGACTAAACATTACATGTGCTGTTATCTGCAGAGGTAGTGCTGATTAGAGCCAAGGCAAGAACAATTTTAGGGGCAAAGGTAGAATTCCTGCTCGGGGCAAAGATCTACTGCAGCATATGCATACAGCTCAGCAGCACAGTGATCTCTGCAGGGGCTTCTGCACAGCAGAGGATTTCACTGCACATGAAGACATTTGTATAAATAGGCTAAAGGCAGTACTGTGAGCTGGAGAAAACCAAACACAGAGGAAAAAACACAACAACACCATTTAGACAATGAGGGGAGGGGAGGGAAGGGAACAAATCAAACACTTCAAAAAGGTAGGTCACCTAATTTGTTGCAGGCTAACCAGTGTGATACAGAGGCACTGAATGACTCAAAGGCAAAAAGTTCTGAAAAATCAATTTAGAAAAACTACAGATGCCTTTGAAAGAAGCATTCCAAACACACAGAGAATTAAATAGAATTGATACATTAAAAACACTGAAAGAAATCTAACAAGTTTAGTTAATAGCCTCAAAGCTAAGTGCTCTGGGAAATAAATTCAGAAATATGCTGATTTGTCACATGAGGCTTTTCACAGAGCGCTTTCAGGAATACAAAAAAAGGGAACCCAGTCCAAAACAGTTACAAAAACAGAAGTTAGTGGCACAGAGAACCTTAGATCACAAAAAGTTAGGCCAAACTGGATAAAGACAGCACAACCCCTACTCATGCTCTAAGCAATATTTAGTGTTACACAGAATCATGTAGTTTGGAAAATCCCTTAAGATCATTGAGATGTTCTGGTTCACACTAAGAAAATGTAACTAAACAGTGGCCTAAACTTGCTATCAAGAAAAAGAAATCTCTGCCAAGTGTTTTAATTGCTCTTATACAAGATCACAAAGACACTGCATTTGAAGATTTAAAATAAAAACAAACAAACAAACAAACAAACCCACAAAATGACAGCATAAGAACAAATGATTGTCAGAAGTAAAAAGAATTAAATATTAATAAAAATCTAGAAAGCATTCTAAAACAAAGTCAACACTATCACTCACTATCCATGTTCACAGAAACTAATTTTGGATCTTCTCTAATAGAGACAAAACTCCCACTTCACACAGAAGAACAGAGGAAAGAATTTATTTCTCAAGTGGTCTCTATACCACTTGCATACTTCTATCAAATATTTTATATCTCAAAAAATAACTTATTTATTTAAATAACTTCTGCCTTGATTTCAATCCTTTACCAATGTTATTTATTTTTTCTCCAACAGCAAAAACAAACACTGTCTTAACGAAGTTTCACCCATTTAAGCCATTCTCAGGTGTGATACACACAGAGTATTTGCACAGTCTTACTCTACAGAGCATAGGTAAATGCAAGATTTATGTTGTTATTAAACATGAAATTGCATGGCTTTCTGGTCCCTCATCCTAGCCACAACAGTGTGCTGCCAGAAATGAAAGGCAGTGTTTCATGCCCATTACACAGCCTGCACTGTGGGCAACAGCAAGGAAGCACAAGCTGTGTAGAAGGGGAAGTGAAGTTTCTGTCCTCTGCTGTCACCTCAGTTGTGTCCAGTTCCCACTGCAGGGGCTGGCTCCCTTGGCATGGCTCTGCTTCATCCTTTTTCAGCCAAGCAAAGCTTAGCTAAGTGCCATGGCAGTGCCTTAAAATACAAACCCCCTGTTATGGACCAATTATTTGAGCGATGGTCAGAAGGGAGGGATGCTACCTAAAAATTATCCAATATAAACTGAAACAAAAACCCCTTGAAAAGTTCATTTTGAGGCCTGCTGATACTTATCAGCTACATTTCCTCCAACTGCAATTTGAGAATATGTTTTAAGACACGAAACATACAAGAATTGTATTTCACTTCTACTACACACACTATTCTTATTTTAAAGAAAGAATAGTTGTTAATGTACCAAAAATGCCAACTAATCGTTACAAAATCTCTGTCTGCCAGTCAGGGTTATTAGCATTTCCTTCTAACAGGTAGAAAAGCTGAGATACAGAAGGCAATATGAACTACCAGCCCTGAATTAGTGCTGGAGCTCAGAATCAAAACAAGCATCCTTGCCTCTATGGACAGCTGTGCCTAGTTTCAGCCAGGGAAGGCAATACAGCTCTAAAAAAAGAGTTTAAAGTTTTTGCACCCTGTCCTTTCCCCAGTGCTGTTACTGGAAATACACCTGCCCCTCAACCAAAATGCAGATGATGTGTCCCAATATGCCTGTGCCTTTTCATGACTGCCACGCCCCCAGTCCCATGATTCTAGAGGGATTGAGGGCCACTGGGGCAGAAGAGACTGATGACATCTTGCAAAATGCGTCCATTCAGGGCCTGTAGAGTATTTCCTGTTACAGGCTTTGCTGCCTCTTTAGACCTAAGGAGTCATTTTCTACCAACCATCAATTGCTCACAAGTAAAAGGCAATAGAAACAATAAAAATCTTACTGAGGTGATAAATCTGCAGTGCTTAAGGTCCTCATCCAAGAGAAACCCTTATTCAGTGACTTATATGTTTAAGTCTTACAGAAGTCAGTGTAGGCTATATGAAGTGATGCTGGTGATTTGTTCGGAAGGCAGAAGCAGGGATACACATTTAGCTTAATTTTCCTTAAATAAAATCAACCTTTCAGCATCTTGGGCAACGTTGAGCTCGACAGCAAACTGCGTTCAAGTATTTTGCCTTCAGAAATGATCTCATGTGAGCAACTACAAAAATCGCGTTTCTCTCTGAAATCCTCTACGCAGCTCTGTAAATACTAGACCCAGTTCTCAGGGCACATCAAATTCCATGGCAACCGGGATGCTTTTCCCCTCATTTCCCCACACTGATGCTGAACCGCAGCCTTTTGTTTAGAGCGCTAGATGCAAGTATTTTGAGATGGCCTTCAGAGGGCTCCGCAGCAGCTGACCCGGTAATTTGTACACATTTCTTGTACTTGGTACTTAAGTTACAGGATGCTTTTATGCTAGAGCTTTCAAAACTGATTAATACTACAGAGTGGTGAGAAAACACAGCCAGTAGTCCTCTCTACAGCGAGACATAGCCTGGCTTTTACAGATCAGGACACAACCATTGTAGCAGGTAACCACTAGAGAATAGGCTTACAAATCTCCTGCAGCGTGTGGAGAACCTCCCGTGAGAGTTCACACCTCTCAGCACTACAAGAGGGCTCAAACAAAACGAGACGATGAAGCAGAGCAAAACGCTCGGTCTTTCACTTGTGGTGCATCTCCAGACCTTAGGTACGTTGTATTTTGCCTCTTCCCAGGCAGAAGACCCTTCTGGGCCCCTCCCTTGAGAGGGTCGGGCTATATGTAGCACACCCGTACACCAGCTGGGCGGTTCCAGAAGAGTCCATCCTTCACCATTGCTTTGTGCTACAGGAGCATCCCAATACGCTCTCCATCCCCCCACTGCTTCCTACCTGGAAAGTTCATCCCAGCTCTTCCGTTCCTCAAAACTATATCAACAGGAACACCTGCCCCTGCCTCCCAGCGGTGCTTTATCGCACGGGGGACCGCCCCCGAGCCCGGCCAGCCGCCTACCCCGGCCCTGCCCGTCCCTCACGGCCCCGCAGCCCGAGCGGAGACCCC
>VZTN01022326.1:173720-204203 GCA_013400515.1 Erpornis zantholeuca | reverse complement strand
AGGAGGCCGGTCTCCCCGGCTCGGGAGCGATCCCTCGGAAAAACGGGCCCGGGAGTGCTCTTGCAAGAAGCAAAGCCACGCTCTAGCTCGGAGTGCGAGAGGGTGTCTGCGGGGCTCTGCCCTGTCTGGTGCGCCAGCAGCACCCTCTTCTTCTGCGNGGGGGGAAATGGGCAATGCCTAAAGAGAAAGACTGAATAAATGATGAAAATATGAGGAGAGTTAAATTTAGGAGAGTCCAAATACTTGAGGTGGGGGGTTGAGACAGGCTGAGGTGAGCCTTTGAACCTGAAGAAATTCGATTTGGGTACAGTCTCTCACACCAAAAGGCCTTCTTGAACAGAACTGTGTCAGTCAAAAAAGATTTTTGATGTCAAGCATTTTAAGAGGAGTTAGCAAACGCTTGCAGAGCTTATTGCTGGTGTAGGGTCAGATGTGATTTCGAAGCACGTTCCTGGCATTGCTGCAGAGAACTCTATGAAAGAGGAACCACTGACCATTTCACTGAGCCTTGTACCATACTGAAACATTTGAATGTGAATTCTTGTGATTGTTGCTATCTGTGTTGCACCTCAGACTGAGAAAAATCTGTCCCTTTCATTGGCATACTGTGAACAAAAGACACTGCAAACATTTGGTATGTCTCTTCACTGGCAGGTTGTAAGAGTACTCCCATCACTCTAATAGTGATAGGGGAAATTCAGATAGAAAAAGATGAAGCTTTTTCATCTCAGGCTTTTTTAGCAAGGACTTACCTCCTTGGGAAGGTATTTTGAAGTATGGAAGAACATGCTATTATATAGTGCACAGATGATCTATACTTGCTTTACATGAGGAATTCTGAAGGATGTGATGCAATATCCTTTCTGCAGTAAAGACTTATAGGCATCTGTGGCAGCAACTGGAACAAATCCTGAGTCCTGATTACAGTCCCTATTCTAACTCCATTAGACTTTTCATTCCTTTTCAGATTTCCTTCCTTTCCTCTGACTTTATCCTGAGCCTAGGTGAAGGCTCAAAACATGTTTCAGATCAGTCAGAACACATACTACCTAATTTCTTAACCATAAGGACTGATTTGGCCAAAAAAGGTGAAGGAAATGGAAGAAAGAAGCTGACAAACAAGACTCCAGTGAATCACAGGGGGGAAATACAGTGTTCAGTCCCTTGTTTTGGTCTTACGTGAAGAACTTCCACTGTTCTCACTTTATAGTCTTGATCCAAGTTAGGGGACACAAGTGGTCTGAGCTCTTGCAATAAGAGGTGAAATTGGGTTGTTTTGTTTTGGGTTGTTGGGGATTTTTTTGCATCTGCTAGCACCCCTGGGAAATAAATCTATAAACTCTATTCAGCACTCTGCCATCTGAGATCCCATTCCCAAGCTCACTGGACATATAGCGGGAGGATACTGGAATTCAGGAAACCAGAAGGATGGATGAGGTCTGTTTCCTTAGCTCCTTCTCCCCTGTAGGGACGTCTTTTTATCTTCGAGGGCTGCTTATCGCCACTTGTCTCCATGCCATCAAGTTTCTTTGAAAGGCTGGTGCAACAGATGAGAATCAGGGCTCTAAATGTACTCTGCAAGGCTAGCTCCTTTGAAAAGCCAGGTTCTCTCCATGTGCTGGATGGTGAATAGTCCTTTTTTTAGGTTTTGGGAATGGGTCAGTGCAATTTGCCTACTCCAAAATTTTGGCCATGGATCATAGCTAGCATTGGGCATTGGGGGAAACTCTGAAAAAAGCTGTCAATAAACAAAATACTATAAAATGATGACTGCAGGAGGCTGTGATTAGGCACGTTTACTTTAGGGACTGTGTCTCTCACTGGCTTCTGAGAGCTCAGAGATCTCCTCTAGTCTCCATTTCCTTCCAGTAGATTTGGGGTGAGTGGGCATAAAGTGAGCAGGCTTAAGAGGGCCACTCTCCTGATGGTTGTGTTCTTTGCAGGAACAGGGTGGGGTATTGCTTTGCTTCAAGCTGCTGGAACCATCAGATGGGTCCATGCTGGAAGTACAAAGTGATGTGTGCTTGGCTCATTAAGAAATTATGGATTTTCAATGAGATGGTTATGAGGGTAAAGACAGGAAGAGTCACATCTAATGGAATCAGACCGAAGGAGCCAGAAAAAATGTTTTTTTCAGTCAGGCTCTCAACCAAGACTGATATTGCTCCTCTGTTATTTGCAGAAGGAATAGTAGGAAGGTGCGTGGATGCGCCTAAGTACCATAAAAGAAACTGTTGCTAAACTAGGCTGGCCAGAAGAGCACCTCTGTGATACTGATAAGGGTGGAGCTTTGCCTGTGCCTCACACTCATCTGCCTTTCCTCGCATACAGTGTGGCCCACTTCGTATACGGAAATCTTGGTTGTTCTCAGGATCCCCTTTCGAAAAGCAGAGTCCCAATTCCATGCATATAGACAGCGTGCCAGGATGTGTGAATCTAGGAGTGGGGTGATACAACTACTCCACACAAGTGATGAGGGACCAAGGATGTGTTCATTTGGTCTGCTAAGCCTGGCAAAGGTTATATACTTTGGGAGATCTGGGCTCTCTTCCTTGCTTTCTCTGCAGCTTTCAGAATAACTAGAGAGAAGTCAAAATAGATCTGATTTCTTATGTTTTCTGTTATAAATAAATTCCCCTCTGCTTTCTGAAGGACTGTGAAAACTACCTAATATTTACAGCTCTTTTGAGATGTGCAGTGGATCATGCTGGGTAACAAAAAAGGAAAAAGTGTAAGGGTCTCTCATCCTGTCAGTGCGGGATTGAGGGATGGAGACCTTATTCCTCTCCTCCTGCTTCTATTCCCCTATTAAAATGCTATAGACCTGATGCAAAAGAAACTGTAGCCCAGTCTGGGCTGCAGGCCCAGATCTGAGAGAGAGCACAGTGTACTTTCATCAGTTTAATTATTTGAGGTGCAGGAGGCTCTTCCGCATTAACTAGTCCCCTGCTGAACTGATTGCCATTATGCTGTCACAGTGTTGCACAGTCCTTTGAGAAAAAAGGGGATTTGGGGGTATTCACTAGTAAGGGGAGGAGGAGCTACCCAGAATCATTAGTCTGTGCTGTCAACATGCACTTAATCTGTCTGTCTCCACTCAAAAGCTTGAGAGTCTCCATACTGAAGAAATGAAACAAAGTTAAATAGTCAGCCTGTCCTGATTGTTACCTCTTTCGTTGTTTCTGCCTGGAAATTATTTCCTATGACTCAGTGTGTCAGCTCACAGCATCCAAACTGACTCAGCTCATGCGCTTCCAGAGATGGCTCCATTCCTGTGCCACTCTCTGGAGCCTTCCCTGTTCCTGCTGCAGCTGAACAAACCCAGTTTCACATCTGCTCCCACTGTGCCTGTGCTGCCCCCTGTGAGTGAGGCAGCTGGTGCCTCTGCTTGAAGTGAGAGGCAGCACCAGCCCATCTCAAGGTGAAGCGATCTCTGGTCCTTGTACTGTGGGGGAGCACAAGCAGAGTGCAACCGTGTGGCAAGCCAGGACAGGGAACTGATCTGGCTGAAAACTACCCATGCTTGCTGGCTCAGCTTTCAGCCACTCCAGGTGCCTGACCTGGTTCAGCTGTCAGTTGTACAAACACAGGACAGAAGAAGGAGGTATATGGAAATGAGTGGCCACAGAAATACGTGTGAACGGTGCACTAAGTAGTGCCACTGGCTACAAAACCCTGTCCAGCAGAGGCAGTTGTGCACAGCAGAGTGGAAGGCTCAAAGGAAGAACTGGCTCTGACTCACTCTTCCATAGCTGTGGATAGGCTGACTCTGGGGGAAGTCTGAGGAGGAACTGAAACGCAAAAAACAAACTGCTGAGAAAAGATGCAGTCTGATATCAGCAAGGTGCATGCAAGGCATGAGCTATCCTTCAGAGAGAAAATATTGGGCTGTTTCTCCAAGTCTGTCAGTCATCACAGATTGGTGTCGTCTTTTTATTTGTCCTGTGGACAGGTCCCTTCTCTTTTTCTTAGACACATTTACTCAGGTGCTGACAAAACTACAGTTATCTCCTGTGGAGCAAATGGTAAGGAAAATCTGACTGGACCCATAAGGCTGAAGCCTCAGACTGGGACAGCAGTCTGAAAGGTGAACATCCTGAAGTCATTCTTTGACAGTGTAATTCAAAACACCAGACACTGCAGGGCAGGGAGTCATATTGTCAAGCCTGTGTCGTACTCAGTGCGAACTCACCTGAAATGCCAGGAAGCAGCAGAAGACCTTTGTATGCTTGCTTGCAGGACTGATCCATCCTCTGGTGATATTGGAAAACTCATTCTCCATTTTTGCCTTTCATTTTTGTTTTGTGCCTTTCAGTTTCAGTACTCAAATGAGGCCAAGCTCCCTCAGGTGATAGCTTTCCTGTCTTGTATCTTGCCTTGTCAGTTAATTCTATCTATTTTTTTCCAGTGTAACACTGCATAAATGGAGGACCTTTTCACATAGTTTCTCTTGCAGCTCTGTGGTGATGCTTCATTCTGAATACCTTCCCAGTTCCCATTGTGGAAATAGAGGAATGTTTCTGTTGTGGTCACTTCGGGCAGCAAAACGGACCTGGTTTCAGAGAAATATGTTCCTGATAGCTGTGGGCACTGATTTCAGCAAGAAGCTGGAGAGGTTTGGAAACAGTGATGTATGTTCTGCTCCTCATTTCAGATTCCCATACCAAGTGTGCCTGTGTTCCAGCCATCCACCCCCATCCCTGAGCGCCTGGAAGCTGTACAGCGCTACATCAGGGAGCTTCAGTATCCTTTGCTGTTATCTTACTCACTGGTGTGATAACCCAGGAAGAGAGAGCAAGGGGGTTTTCTTTCCCTGTGACAAACATAAAGGTTCCTTCTATTGTAGCTGGAGGAGAACTGAAACTTGTTCCCTGAAAACAGGAGGCTGGACTGGGGATAATATTTTGGTTTGCTGCTCCATTTATTTTCTTTTTTTGCCCAAGTTACCTTCTGGTTCTGTTCACTCCATGTAACAAATGGGCATGTTGTCAAGGGCCTTCTCCCACTACTCACTCTTCTAGTCAGTGGCTTTATAGTGGAATTCTGTTAAAAACACACATATCTGAGATCCTGACATCCAGGTGTCAGATGTACCACAAACTGCATCACCTCATTGTTAAGATGTGAGTGAGTTGTAGTGATGGGAAAACCTTCTCAGGTCCTCCTACTTGATCACTCTTCTCTGTAGCTGTCTAAATAACACTCAGCCAACCTGCTTTTGTGCATCTGTGGTATCCTGCCCCTTTATATGCAGAGATATGCAGAGCTGCCTGTGTGCCTGTGTTCTGGGAATGAGATTTCTCCATTCCTGTTGTCCTGGAGAGCAGGTATATGCCATGCAAACAGTCTAATCTCACTGATGAGACACAGATCTAGCTCTGGCTTCAGCCCTAATTCAAGATAAGAAGGCTGACCTTTGGCACCTCTCACCCATCCCGGGTGGTTGTGCTCTTTATTGGATCCCAGTCAGTCTTAGATTAAGGTACCACGAGTGTTTCATTGCTCCATGTATTATGTGCAGATTGGAGCAGGAAGAGATTTATCAAACTATTCTGCCCTGGTAACTGGAAATGAGCAGAACATGTGCTGTCAGCATGAACCTTTGGGAACTGGAGTGGAAACCAGTGTGGGTATGAGGAAGAGAAGAATTGACAAGTAAATACAGTGGAAGCAAGAAGGGAGAATGTAAATGGGAGAAATGCAGGAAAGGGAGGTAGGGATTTTCTTGTGTTGCTGCTACATTTGTGGGATCATGACTTTGCTGTGAGAATAGTAAATAACATGAAAGTCCTTCAGACAAGCTTTCTTCAAACTCTACTTTCCAAACTGCCAAGCCCTTAACTTCTTGCTTCCAGGTACAATCACACTGGGACACAATTCTTTGAGATTAAGAAGAGCAGACCTCTGACTGGGTAAGTGCTGACAGCCTCTACAGCACTTAATCCTTTCTTTGTTGTTGGAACCCTGCTATACACATCGCTTTTTCTCCATCCCCTGGCCAAGGTTAGTGGCACTTGGGGCTTTCAGTACTGCAGCTCCATCCTGCTTTAGGTAATGTTATTGTCTGTTGCCTGGGGCATAGCTGGGCTGTGCTGTGTCTGGTCTTTCTCAAGAATGAGAGTAGATTCATTTTGTCATGAATCAGTAAATCCAGTAAACCAACAATAATGTATTGTAAAAATGTGCATATTCTGCCTGCTTCTAATTGGAATGTAACTATATGAACTTCTGAGGGATTCTGAAATTAGGTCCTGCTCTAAAAAAGCTTTGTGGAAGCCAAGTATCTTTACAGGTCTGATTTCATAGTTCCTATGAGTGCGTCTGCAGAATCTAGGCTCACTAAGCTTTTGGTGACTCATACTTTGATTGAGAAAGGGTATTCTCCTCACTGCAGATTTTGGGAACTACTGTGCCCCAGAAGTTCCTGGCAATAAGCACCTGATATTCATTGACTCTCTTGAAGAGCATACAGAGAATCTCCCAAGACTGGCTTCTTACTATTGGTCTAGTCCATAGATTTATGTGACTTTAAATGCCTTGTTTTATCAGTTCAATGTCTCCTCCATGGTACTCATTGAACAGAGACTAGGGTTAATGCCAGAGAAGGCTTTATTGTCCTTGAGCCTTGTGAGGCAAACACTGCTGGCTCTCAGTCCTTTGAGGGTTTTACTTGGATGCATTGGTGTCCATCCAGAACTCGCAGAGCCAGTGCAATGGTCTCCCCAAGAGCCCAGGTTGGCCTAGTAAGCAGTTTCAATACGCTGAAATTAATTCAGTAGAAGCAACAACAGCATGTGGCAGAGACCTGGTTTGGATTTAATATCTTCTTAAAGAAGATACTTTGTTCTGTTCCCTATCCTCTGTTGGCCACCATCTCTCCTGGAAACCTACCTTACACATATAGTGCAAAAGGGCTGAACTGGCCATATTGCATAGCACAAGCCCTCTAACTGTCCTAATCTTTCCCTTGTCCCACTCTGCAGGCTGATGGACCTGGCCAAAGAAATGACCAAAGAGGCCCTGCCAATAAAATGCCTGGAAGCTGTGATCCTGGGAATGTATCCTTTCCTCTTGGAGTTGTGCATGTCTGCCCATCCTTGTGTTTTTGCCTCTGCTCTCTTGCTTGTGATGCTTTGAGGGTGATGATAATGTTGTCACCAAACCCCACATTCCTCCTTTTTTCCTCTTCAGTTCTCCCACAAAATCCCACCAATGAAATACAAATCCAAGCAATTCTCTAAAATATCATAACTAGTTCTTTGGAGTTGTTCCTCCTTCACCAAGAAGGATGGTGCTGCTCTGGTCAGCTATACAAGATAGTAAAAGATAAAAGAACATCTAAAGAGGGGCAAAAGCACTACCTAGTTAGGTCAGAAAATCCTTTGTGGATAGCATTGTTCCCTTACAGCCTGCATGTGTTCTGCATTAAAATAAATTATGGATCCTCCCCAGTTTCTGATTATGGTGTGTGTCACTTACCTGCTTAGGCAATACCTTTATTAGTTCTAGATGTGTGTTGTCCTTAAGTACACATCTTTCCTAGCTGTCTTCCAGGTTTAGTTTGTGGTACTTGGGCTATAGGTTCTTCTTGCACCTGGAGGGGCAGAGATGGTGAATGAATGGTTCAAAATTGGAAGTTGGTGACTTTTGATCCTGAAGGTGTGTGAAACAGTAGCTAGTGAAACATATTAAAACAAACTGAGGAATAATGCAGCAGTGTTAACAGTTTGGGAGCTATGGAATACAGTACACTTAAGGTGCTAGCATAGCAACTTCTGCATCACAAAACTGCATCAAAATTAACTTCTCTTTGTTGACTGTCTCCTTGAAGAGGCCAAGTCTGCCTTCCCCATAACGCACATGAAAGCTTGCAATGAGCTGGACCCTTGACCTGAAGAACAAATCCTGTCTATGTGGTGCCCGAGTCAATGGGGAGTCTGATAAGCAGGCTGGGAGGGTCTGGAGAAGGTAGGAAGTGTCTTGTCAGAAAACTGTTATCACCAATTGTTTCCTGAATAGTGGCTGCTGTCAGTTACCTCACCAACAACATGACCACACTGGACCGTTTCCCCATCAGCTTCAAAACCCACTTCTCAGGGAACTACTTCCGACACATCGTGCTGGGGGTGAACTTTGGAGGCCGCTATGGGGCACTGGGCATCAGCCGACGTGAGGAACTTATGTACAAAGCACCTGTCTTCCGCACACTGAGCGAACTCATCTTTGACTTTGAGGAGGCGTATCGCCGCTGCTGGCACACTCTGAAAAAGGTGAAGCTGGGCCACTGTGTGTCCCATGACCCACACAGTGTGGAGCAGATTGAGTGGAAGCACTCCATCCTGGATCTAGACAAGCTAACCCGGGAGGACTTTCGCAAAGAGCTTGAGAGACATGCCCGTGATATGAGGCTGAAGGTAAGCAGCAAGGATGGAGTAACTCACTGCTGCATCCACTGTCTTGCCTGGCTACTGGTGTACTGCGGGAGAGAAGTGACGGGAAAATCTTCCAGATGCATGGAGTAGAAAGTGAATTGGAGGCTAGGTCCTCTTTCTCACTGGATACCATCCACTCTATACAGGCTAGTTCTCTAATGAATGCTCGTGCCGTGCTGCAGTTGTGATTAGCTTGGACTGAATAGTCCTTGGAGTCACAGCTGTCACTGTAACTTGCTTTTTCTGGCTTTTGCATTTTTGATGCACTTGCCTTGCCTTTTTGTCTTTTTTTCCCATATAATAAATTATGGAGGCAGATAAGCTTACCAGGCCTCTCCCTTGGAGGGATGTCCCTCAAATGTTGGGGATAAGCTGTGATAAGTTTATCTCAACTATTCCCCTGGAGAGATATCCTTGGATGGAGCAGACCTTATAGTCATGTGAGATCCCATGGTGGCCATGCAGATTCTTTGTAACCCATTGATCTTTCTCCCTTTGGTACCACTCTCGCTTTCCCCATAAAAACCCCAGCTTCTGCCCAGTTCATTAGGGGGCTCTTGTCCCTGGCCTCCCTTTCACACAGTTGCTGGACAATAAAAGCTACCTATGTAGAACTGCCATACAAGGCTCCTGTGTCTCTGAGTCAGCCTGGAGTTACCTCGCAAGGCACAGCTGAAATCACTGCTGAGAGCTCACTGCTTGCAGCCACAGGCTGTCCCCTTGCTGAGGTTTCCCGGCAGCCAGAGGATTGCCAGAGACTCCTAGAAAGTTGTCTCTTGCAGGACCTATCTCTGGGAAAGTTGCAGCATCCTGGGTCAGACCAACAAACCCCCGGCAGCTGCCATCAATAAATCATTGTTTGTTTTTGTGGGTTTTGTTATTACTCATATTGGTTTTCTGCTCATGTAGCTCTTAACTTTATTTTTTTTGGCAGATTGGGAAAGGAACCGGACCACCATCTCCCACCAAGGACAGAAAGAAGGATGTCTCCTCCCCACAAAGAGGTCAGGCCAGCCCCCATCGGCGAAACAGCCGTGGGGACCGACGGTGAGTGGGGCTGCTGGGCAGGAGATCTATCTAGGACATCTGTTTTACTGAGACTCCACCTTGATGTTTGGTTTTGGAGCCTTCTGATGCCCTAGTGGGTTTCTTTAGAACAGTGGATATTTCTCTGACCTACAGCAGCATTCTTCCCTAGTCAGTACCGCTGTGAGTTTATCATTGCTTAGGGAGTTGAGGGGACAGCTGGGTTTTTTTTGCTTGCCTGTTTTGGCAGGGAGGAGGAAAGCAGCTCAAACAGATGGTTCTTTTGGTAACTGATTTTTAATCTTATGCATGGGTCTGAGCTCTGGTGTTTCACAGACCTGTGCCTCAAAGAGATTCCAAAAATTATTCTGCTGTCAGCAAGATTGTTTTCCTCATAATAATCTGGGGTTCCAGAGTGGACTTTCTACTTCCTAACTTGCATTCTGTTCTGTTGAGATCATTGGGAGAATCACTGGAGGCTGCAAAATAGTCCAGTCCTCAGCAGTGCAGGATCAGTCTGAAGCTCTCCTGTACCTTTTCATGTGCTGCCATCTCTATGTGCTGCATCTCCTCATTGAAAACAGTTTCTGAAGAGTTATTACCCTCTTTGCTCACAGGCCATCCGGTGAGAAGAAGCCTGCCGATTCCAAAGCCATGCCAGACCTCAATGGGTACCAGATCCGGGTGTGAAGAGAGCTGTGCCTTGTGTGCCTGGCTCCACGGACTTCTTACTGGCCACAGTTGGGACCTGGATCTACCTGCAGTGATTCTGACAAATGGGACAGGGGAGTGGGAGCAAAAGAGAGTGCTGATTTTCCCAGGTACTTACTAGTGGGCCAGTCCCAGAGCTGGATCCCATGGGTCCCAGAGGATTCGCCTGCCTGATTCTGGGAGAGGTGACCATCTTAATTCACTTGAGTATTTTTAAAAAAAAAAAGAAAAAAAAAGAAAAAAAATCTGTACATTAGTGTGAGTTTGCTTCAGGAAGAATGTGAAGTGAGTGGGGTCAGTGGACTTGCTATCTTTACCCTGACAGCAAGTAGATGAAGCATCTTGTCAAGAGTACTTCTTCCTTGTCTGCACAGGAGTCTCCCTGCAATGCCTGGAGGGCTGAGGGAGAAGTGATGTTGAAATGGGATGGCCCCTGAATCTTGTACAAAAACTCCTGGTTTTCTCATTATGAACACTTTGTTTATCATTGCTCCTGTGAGAGATAGGTCTGAATTTGCTCAGCCTGATTTATTGACCATACAAAGGCTTCTCATGCAGAAAAAACATATCTCGTATGTTTAGTCCCACCTATTTCAAACCATTTCATTGTCTCTGAGGGGGTAGACAATGGGATGATGGCCCACTGCAATGCTGGTGAACTGTTGCTCTAGGTCCTTTGGTGGTTGAGTGGATCAGGATATACCTATAACACTGCTATATGAAAACAGGCTTCAATTGTTCCATCAATGGAGATGGGGCAGGTGGGGGCTGGTGGAAAACCTGAACTTTGCATCATCTCTTCATCAGCCTTCTCTCTATTAACTTCTAGTGACTGCTATTCAGAAAGCTTGTGGCAGGCACTTCAGTCACTGAGGTACAAGTTTCAAGAGTAAATAGTTAAAGAAGGATGTAATAATGTGAACAGGTTTTACAAGCATTTTTCCTGTCTACAAGGGTCTTTCTCTTTTCCCCCTGTAGTGTTAGTGCTAGAGTTACATAACCCGTTTGTGTGAAGACCTGCTCAAGGAAATTGCAGCTGCTTTCCTGACAGCTCAGCCTGGAGCCTCCTGAAAGCAGTTCCCCACCCCAGGGCCAGAGCTGCTCTTGTGTTCTGGCTCTTGGGGTAGCTGCAGTACCTAACAGCACCAGTTACACTGACCTTCCCCAGAGAGCTGGGCTGAGCCTTTCTGCTGCTTATGGCCTTGACTCTTCCTATGCCTTTATTGAGGGGAGCGTTGCACCACTGATTAGGCAGTGTAATGCTTGTCAGAAATCTGGAGTGTTGTCAGACCTCTGTTTGAGGCCTAGGGCATGGGAGCAGTGGGATTTCCAGAAGTCAGAACAGCATGGTCTTGAAGTGGTTTGGATGCATGGATCTAGGGGATGCAAAAACTGAGCTTGGGAGTGGGAGTATCCTTGAGAGAAACAGTCTTGTTTTATCACAGCACTGACAAGGAGATAAACTTTCTGAAATACCACCTATTTAATTTTGATAGAACCGGGCTTATTCTTTCCTTTCTTTCTTTGTTAGAAACATGATGGAGCTTAGCTCTACTACTTTTTTTGTTGCAGTATTCCTGTGCCACGTCCTCATAATAAGGAGAGCTATTTTGGTGGCAGAGAATGGGTTCTTAACCCCAAACAAATCAGCTCTTAAAGCAGTTAATCCTCGAAGCACCACCCACAAGCGATTTAACTCAGGCCTTACAGGTTCCTAATTGTACATCCTTAACTGTGATGTAATTTGCAAGGCATATCCATACCCCTGCAGTCCATCCTTCCAATCTGCCTTTGTAGTCTGTACTTTCCTGCTGTGCTGCACAACCAGGAGGAAAATCTGTAAGAAGGTGGCAGAACTTGCTGCTGAGCCAAGAGAAGGTTAATCCAGAAGAGGATCGCAGTTTCCACAGTGCAATGCAACACCTGTCCACTCCCTTATATTCCAGCTTCATGCAACAATTGAAATTAACAGCCGTGGTGAGCCAAGCACCCATTTGAACATGTCCTCTGGTCATTTTTGTGTGGCTGTAAATTAACATATTTAGTGTCTTGATGCTAACGATGATGTTAGCTGTAAAGGTACCACAGTTACATGTAAATAATATGGGCCACTTGGAAGCCACAAACTGCCTTTGCATAATGTTTGCTGTGCAGCAGACTGAAAGTTCAGATGCCACTGTGAATCATATGATAAATACAAGCAGCAGTCAGCAAGGGGAAACTGCATGTCAGGTTTTATTAAAGTGGATGAAATCCAGAATTAAAAAAAAATTATAAAAGGTGACTAGAATGCATCCTCGCTATGACTTTGGTTAGCCAATTGGTTAATTAATTCAGAGTAACTGGAGAGCTCTTGAGAGTAATTAGTAGCTTAATATAGAGAACATTCAATAACTGGACAGACTTGAGTTTTTTTAGATGGAAAAGGAAAATACAGGGGTGGGAGGAAGCTTTTAAAACAAATGGGACAAGTGAAGGGTCAGCTGCAAGTTAATGATGCTTCCTTGAGAGGAGGGCAACAGGGGTGTTCAGCAGTGTTAGATCACCAGGGCAAAATGGCTTAAAACAAAATGCTTTGTTTTACTATGTAATTCAGTGCTTTCCTGCAGGATGTAACTGAAGCCAATAGCTTAGAAAACCAAAGGAAATGGATGTTTAAGATATGAATGACAGGTAGAGTTCAAGGTCTCTTAATCCTCAGCTGCAGCTACACAAGAACATCCTCTTTCAAGATTTAGTTGCACAATTATATATGTTAGGAGGTATTTAATTCTTTGCATGTATCTAATACTGATAAACTTCTCGAGGTGGACACAGGAGCAGACAAGTACCCTCTGCTAGGGTTACGATTTCAAACCTTCTGCTGTGTTTCTCTGTCGTAGAATTCCTGCTCCTTACTGTTTCTGTATCTCCAGTTTAGCAGATAGTGCAAGAAACTGGAAAAGGACCACAGAGTTCTCCCCTTCTTGCTCTTGCTCCCCCATCTTTGTAACAGGATTAATCACTTCAATACAAAGCTTTGCTTCCTTCCTAACAAACAAGACCACATCCTTCCATGACAAAGAGCAATAGCAATCTAGCTATGCTGTAAGAAACCTGAGGGTACAGTGCAAGACAAACTTTAGCACTTCTACTTCTTTCCTCCCCCATCTATTTACTCTGGTTTCTGGTCTGTCTGCCTTTAACCAAGAGGAAAAAAGGCTGGTGATGAGAGTCTTTTTCACTTCTTCATGCTTTAGAGCTACAGAGAAGGAACGACAATGTAACTCATACTCCTTAGTGCCTGCACAATAAGAAAGATGGATCTCAAGGAGTCCTATTAATTTTTTAATGTTAAATATTAATAGGGTCGCTCGTGTAGCTCTGTGATGTAAATGTCACTGTTCAGTAGGTCTCACCTGATGTCTACTTGTTCTGCAGTACAAGTCCTGTGACCTCTGTGGAAGGGAGGTGTCTTCGTACACTAGGAATGGATAGACACTGCCTGCATTGTATGTAAAGCTGTGGTGAGCTTTGAAAGACTTCAACAAATGCTGACCTATTACTGGTGAAACTATTTTAAATGTAATGCAAACCTTGAAATAAGACTCCCTCTTTATACTTTTATGTAGACAAGTCCCTTGATACCTGGCCAACTGCAGTTTTTTTTATGGGCAGACTCATTAGTGAGCAAAACTTTCTGCTACAGCATCACTCTGATACAAACTTTGTATATTAAAGAGCAGGGTTGGGTGTCCATCAGTCTGTGACATACTAGCCTTTTCTTTAACTGGTAGAAGGTAAAGGAGTCTCTAGGAATTTAAGGTATGTTAACAAGTGTTTTAGGTGGGAGTGAAGTGCTTTCTTTTCAGTTACTTTTTTACCTGTGTGCCAGGCTATGGGTCAGTACCTAGTATCCTTGGATCTATCAGAATAAATGATTACTGAAGTGTAGTTGAAACATAGTTTCTCTTCATGTAGTAGCTGTATTGCTGTTTGCAAATCTGCACAACAAAGAATTTTCTTTTAAGTATTTCAGGTGAAAGCCTTAATCAGGTGCCTGCCCCCTAAAGTAGGGTCATGTGTGGTGTTGTATAGACTGAAGCATGACTGTCCTTAAAATTTCAGAGTTTAAGAAACCATAATGAACAGAAGAAAGCTCCTGTCTGCCAGAGGGCAAGAGTCTGCATTAGATGGGCTCGACCTTGCTCCAGTGGCTCTGGGTAATCACTTCAGGCGGTTGCTTTTGCTACCTGCTTCTTCTGAGTGAAGTGTTTCAAGTGTCTTGATGATCAAACAGTAGATACAGGCAGGGGGTGTCCCAGGTGTACTGTGTGTGCAAGTCTGGCTGAAGTAACACCACACATTCCAGTGGCCTTGCACTGTTGTCCTGACAACATTTAGATCTGCATTATGGATTTATAATTTTCTGTAACAAAGCAAGTGCTATTCTGGCTTGATGTTTGCCCTCCCAGAGCAAGGTGGAGATGGCCCCTCTACAGCCAAGCTGAACTTCTTAGGGAATTTAATATTTTTGTCTGTCTTCTGGGCAGGTGTTTACTTGTTTCACAGCCACTCTCCTTCAGTGGTGCCCTGGTCCCTTCTGCTCAAGAGCAACTCAGTTTAGGCCCAGAAGGCTACTGAATCCCCCATAATCTCTGCAGAGCAGAGCTTCCCTCCAGGTCAGGGTTGAGATGGTGCTAGCGGGACCAGAGCGGTCCCCTTCCATGCACATCAGTATTCTACTGCAGCACTGATAGGGTGCTCCAAAACCATTTACGTCTGTATCTCTGGTACAGCTCAGAACTAACAAATGGAAAGTTTCTTTCTTTAAGAACAGTATCATGTGTGTCTTTTTGTAATTAATCAGTGTGGTTTTGTGTTCTTATGTAGCCAACACAGAATTTTTATTTAGATTTAGTTCTTACTGCACTTCCCATGGCCCTTACGTTGATACTTCTTCCTGCTTCCTTTGACACTTAGACAATAAAATTCCTTCTGTACTGCTCTCAGCTTGTGCAGAGAAAACAAGTTGTCTGTACTGTCCTTCTTTCCGCTTTAAACCTTCCCATTACATGTCAGCTGAGAAGTCAAAAGGGACAGCCTTGAGTCATGGTATCAGGCAGATTATGTAAAGATGTCCCATACTTGCTAGACTAATGGACATGGAAGAACCCTCATTTTCCTTTAATCATCTGAACAGGTGAGTATGTCTGTGCACAAAGAGGCAGCTGCCAGAGAGTAAGTAAGTATGTATGTAGGTATGTATGTATGTGGCTGTTTAGCAGAGGCCAGAACTCATGTTTTCCTTTTGAACTGCCATCAGTCGGGCTGGATGGGGAAAAAAAAATCAGTGCAGGCAGCATCAAAAATTTCAGCCTTACAATACTGTAAGGGTTAATACAAACCTCTGCTTGCACTGCTCAACTCTTCAATGTACAGTTCAGTCTCCCTTCCTGGCCTGAAAAGCAATTCTGCTCCAGGTCTGTGTTCAGTGACCTTCCAAACTAATGACCTCACCAGGACTTCTCAAGACAAATGCTGGGTTAATAAAGGACAGTCAGCTGCAAGATTCAGTGCAAGGATCCCCAGCCAGGGGATCCAACTTTATTCAGGCTATCATCCTTCAGGCATAACATACCCCTTCTCTCTAGGGAAATGAGTAATAGCTGGGACCAGGGCCAGGATGTAGGCAAGCCTACAGTGTGTATAGGAAAGGAATAAACATTCTCTGACTTGTTCCTCCAAAGAGAAAGGCACATGCAATAGTCCCTCTTAGCCAAGTTAATTATATGAACAGCTTCTGCCCTGAGGGAAAGTAATTGCACAGTAGTAAACATCTACTTCAGATGCTTGCTTAAAAACATCCTCTGCCCCATGTCTTACAGATTTTGCTTTAAATCGGGTAACTCCTATATCCCCTATGGATGTATAGATCAAGGTGATTGCTAGAAAGTGGAGTGAGAACAGCAAAACAATGATGTGGCCACAGACTTCCTGCTCCCTCTTACATCAGGCTTTTCCCCTGCTACTGGTTATTCCTGCAGTTTTAGGTTTTCAAGTCAGTTAGAGATTATGCTGCTTGGATCTTAAGTGGAAAATCTTTATTGTGGGAAGGATAAGCAATATGTTGAAGCAGAAAATTTAAAAAAAACAAAACCACACCCTGTCAGTTTTTACACTGAGGGGCCCAAGACCTAAAGTTCTCACATGTCTAAAAGCACACCGAAATTCATTCATGAGAGAGTGAGACTGAACCTTAAGAGCACCATTCATGCAGAGACTGTAGGATTATGGTAAAGGCAAAGGCATATGACATGCTGTGGATAGCAGGCCATTACAGAATTAAGTTAACTCAGCCAAGTTGGCTTACTGGATTATATTTTTATTTTGGCAAAGAGTGAGGGCCATCCTATCTCTAACCTCATTTTAGGGGATGAAAGGAGGAGAGGAATAACTATAAAATAACTACTACATTCATCTACTCCCAGTTCAAGAGCAGCTTCAGACACTGGCCAGTAACTGAATACATAGAATAAATATAATAGAAGGCTTTGCACCCAGAAAAGAAAAGAATAAAGAACTGAATAAAATTGCTAAGGCTTGAAGTCAGGTCTTTTGTGTGTGTGTGTGTATAAATGAAATATTGGATGGAACAAATTCATCTTTTGTTGTAGCACAAGCCAGTGTCTAGCCTAGTCCTTCCCCCATTTACCAAACCCAGACCTTGAAAGCTGCTGTGTTTGTCATATCAAAATTACAAATAATTTTCCAGTTATTATACGAGAGCACAAGAATGTACAGTCTAAATCTGAAAGAAAATAAATAAATTTTAAAATAAATAAAAAGAAAAATAGCTTCAAGACTAGAATGACATTTTCAGTGGAAGCCAGAGGAGAACTTGCCTTGACCAGAGAAGCCAGATGTGTACAGCTGACAAAAGGAAGGCGTTTGAGGCATGTCACCTGTTACATCTGTCATCTTGGTTATCATTTTAACAGGTGAATACTCTACAGAAACTCAGTATCATACTTTGAAACAAAATGCAGTACATTCAATTCAGCCTGTGCATTTCAGCATGACAGTGCTATGGGAAGCACTACAGGCCAGGCAGCTACAGTCTGATAAGATGTAGGTGACAGCCAGCAATTCAATTAGTCTGCACAACAGGAAGCCTGGAAGGAGATGGTATCCCACTAATGCCTGTGTGCTCCCCCTTATGTAAGCAACAAAAGGGTTCATCTGCAATTGGAAGACCCATGGATATGTCTGCAAATTTCTAAACAGTACATCCAATAAATGTTCAGTATACTGAGGTGGTGGCAATGGGAACAGATACTGGACTGTAGGAACACCTTGCTTTGCAGACTGATCTGCAAACAACATCATCAACACATTCTTAAGTGCAGGATCCATATCTTGATCCACTCTTAAAAGAGATTCTGAGATGCTGAACTTCACACAATCTCTTAGGGACTCCTCAGAGACGAGAAACTAAGGTCAAGTACATTTCAGAGTTCTGCCTTCACAAAGCAGGTGGCATACAGAGCACTAACAATAAATATGAAACTCGGGGTTTTTGTTTTATATAACAAGTGTTACCCCCATCTAAGTGTTCGTTTCAGAGCTCCCACTCCTCCTACCTAATTCTTCAGGGGTGAGGAAACCCACTATCTTACATCTTGACACCATTTAAATGTTGCATTTATAATAAAACTTAGACCTAGAGAATTGAACCCATAACTTTTAAATGAAGAAATACAGCTGCAGAAAAAATAAACATCAGTAACTCAGAAAGATAACTGGATAGAGCAGTCATGGGAAAACAGCTGCTGGAGAGAGAGCTCATAAGAAAAAGGCATGGAGAAGGAAGATCTCAAACAGCAGCCAAGTTTCATTTATTAAGAACAGGAAAGAAGCAACTATACTGTTTACCACTCCTTCGATCCCATGTAATTGGGAAAACTGATTATGAAGGGCAACCTCTTGAAGCAATGAACTTAAAACTGAGAAAATTAAGCAAGTCCAACTTGTATCTAAATAGCATAGCTAAATACAGCCTAACAGCTGTGGTGCAACTAAGCTGTTTTTTAGCAAAGATACTTTGTCAAATACGTGTTTGCCCCTACAGCTGCATGCTCCTGCAGCTTAGGAGGCTGCTAACAAGGAATGTACATACATGCCAGTGGTCTCTGGCATCACTTCCCCTAAGCACCAGTCTCCCCAAACCTTACATCACTACTAAGGTGATGTAGTCGGTAATTACCTCTGTGACACCGTCCCTTTCTGAGCATTGCAGATACTGGTGTTCTACTTTCATAACCATTTACAGATCCCTCTGTAATTCATCAGAAAGCGGTGCTAATGACAACTCATCATGCATTTAGGTCCAGAAACAGTGCTAAGAGCTACATCTGGAATCTCAGTTCTGCATCCCATTACAATGCTCATTACCACAGGCTCTGATTGTATCTCTGGGTGCTATTCTTAAAGCATCACAAAACACATTATTTTCTCCCAACAACTATATGCTAGTCACTATTTTACAGTTAGGAACTTGCTACCCACCCCACCTCCAAACTTCTCCTATAATCCCACACAGTCAGAGGCATTCGCAGGTCTCCAGATCCATTTGATATTAACCCCAAATTGCTCTAGAACACAGGGGGTTTATTTTCCTTAAACAGACAACCTCTGTAAGAGTCTATACTAGAACTTCTGGGACAGTGGTCAAAATAAACAGAGACTCTGCCTTCAACTCTGCCTTTGTGTCTCTATGCAGTCACTAGCAATGGTCCTGCATTTCTGACATAGTTTTACCTCTGAGTGCCTAACAAGGCAGGGCTTTGGGAGCTGCAAGTCACCCTGGGAGCACTATAACCTCCAGAAAAAGAATAAGGGGACTTGTAGGCATTGTCCTGGGGTTTCTCAGCACGACTCCATATCTAGTGTTCAAAAACTTAACCATTCCAAGTGCATACCATATTATTTCATTCATGGAAAGGAAAAGCATTAGTTTGACCAGTGCAACGTTAGATTTTCCAGCAAAGTATAGCTGGAACCTTAAAACCTCCCTGAGATGCTTCCATGCAATTTGCCCACAAGTCAAGGCTTTGGTTTCCATAAAATGGAAAAAGCACTTGTGATATTGGAACACAGGTCCTCCACCTGAGTTACAGCACAGGACTGGCAGGGTGCTTCAGGCAGTGCAGGGGCACCCAGGTCATCTGCTTAGGGGTCCCAATGGGGGGGCAGGCAACTTTCACACACACACACACACACACACGCACACTCCCCCATGCACCCACACCTCCTCATCAACTGACTGTCAGGCCCAGCCAGCAATTACAATGGAAGCAGACAGTTCAAGTTCTAAGTGCCAACACCATGTGTCACAGAATTTTTTGTTGCTTGTTGTTAAACCTTTAGCATCTTCTAAGCTTCCTATTACAATGTTAACAGCAGGAGGGAGTCATCTGCAACCACGCTGCCTTCTGGTAACTTCTTTTTGAGCCAGACAGAAAGTAAAGCTCTCGGTTCACCCTTTCCTTCCCTCTCTTTATAAATACAACTGCTTACAAAACAGAGGAAGAGTACTTGTGGAAATCAATCAAACTGTGACATAAACATAGTCATATAAATGGACACCTCTGTCTCCCTCTCCATGTCACACTGCCATGCCAGAACTATTACCAAAAACTATTACATCCCCCCAAGACTGCTGTTCACTTACAGAAACTCACAAGTGGTATCAAAAGCCATCCACACATCAACAGACAAATACCACACCATCTGGCAGGGCAAGAAGGGAATATGCAGTCCTTACATACTCATAAGGGCACAGAACACAGCCCCTCCACACACAGCCTTAGTTCTGGAGTTTACAGAAGTGAGCTGTAAAAGATAAGCAGTATTGCTTTCTTTGGGAAGAGGGCAAGGGTTCCTGAATGCAAATCTTTCTTTGTGGGGAAGAGCAGGAAGCAGCAGGGAGAGGGGGCAAGACAAGCCCAAGGCCAAAGAAGCCACCTCTGGGATTTAGAGATGTGTTGGGAGATAACAGTTAGACTCACTTCTTCCCTCTCTTCAACCCTCACTACTTTCTTGTGTAGCCAATTTGCCTTTTTTCACCTTCCAACTAGCAAAACCTTGTTGAACAAGTCCTCAGAGGTTCAGCTGCCAGAAATAAAAGGTGCTGCAGTTACTTTGTGGTATTTTCTTAGATTAGCAGTATTTTATTTTTCAATAAAGAAAGTAACATTTAAAATATCTTAAGTACCTCAATATAGACCATGAAAAACAAACAGTGTTTAACGTCTCCTGTACCTTCCCCCAAAAACCTGAGGTGGGACCAGATTTCCTGCCTCCTTTGTGAACAGAAGATTGATAATATTTCTGCCAATATTGGTCTCATCTCTTGGGGAAAAACTGAGCACCAAATGTCAGGCTAAACTGGGGAATTTACTCTAGGAACAGGTATGGCTCAACTGCTTTTGTACTGGCCAAGCTACTGCTGACAAAAGCACACCGATAGGACACCAAAGGTACACTGGGATCCGAGTGACTGCAGTCTGGCTCCAAGGTACACAGCCTTCCCCTCCTCCCAGTGCCTCCAAGTGCATGTCAAGAGACAGGAGTTGATCCTAAGGGTTCTATCTACCTAAACATGGCTGTTTATAAGAAGGATGCAGCATGGCATCCTGGCGCAGGAGATGGATGCTACAGGTTGGCTACTGACCCCCGGCAGGCTGAATGCAATAGGGAGTGCACAGAGTTAAAAATAGGGCAACTGACAAGATCAGTTCTTCCATCTAATGGCTTTGCTGACTCTCACATGCCTTCCATTTTCATCTCCCTTTTCAGAAAACTGGAGTTATAGGCTTCCGGGGTTTTCATGCCTTACAGGGTAATTTTTCCACAGGATATTCACTGGGAGAATCCTAAATATTTTTTCTAAAAAAGACTAATTAGGTACCATTCTGACACTGCTAGAACAGAAGGAAACCTTCCCCAAGGCCTCTAGGCTTTTGCTGCAGTTCTAGAGCAACTCTGGGTGACTCAGTAGAACCCCTGGTTCCATTCCTGGCAATCCCATTCCCTGGTCCATTAGTCACAGCAAACAGTTTCTTGTAGAAACTGTTACACCACACAAACCCTTCTGTCAGCAAGTCAGCCCTTACAGATTATTAAGTAAAAGACATTTCTAAGCAGTTAGCAGATCCAATCTAAAAAAGCAACACAACAACTAGCCCTGAATTTAAAAGAACTACTGTTTTGGTGTGAAAGAGTATTGGTGAATACATCCCATGCTCTTCGGTAGCAATTACTCTAACCAAAAGCAGAGAGCATTGCCCCTCTCTTTTCCAGCTCCTTGAAAATCTCACACAGGGACAAATAAACATGGGAGTTACTTTGGTTCCTGCAGCACAAAAACGCCTGCTAAAACAAGGCAGTGGAACAAGGATCCCTTTAAAAGATGCTAATGCCTGAATACACCTGGCAGCCCACTGGGATCGCAGCTCAGGTTTGCAGAGACCCAGAAAATACCAATGCAAAAAGCACTCCAACTCTCCCATCCCCGCTTTTAGTGAGGGAGTGAGGGGAGAAAAGGACTTTTAGGGCATGACAAGGAAAAGGGTTTTCTTGCAAGCAGGTTGTACAATCCAGAGCCTCTACTGCTGTATTCAGAACAGCTTTTCTTTAGGGAAAGGGAACCAACACTAACTCTCTCTGAGGCTGGAGATCTCCAAGCCAAAGCTAGCCAGCAGGCAGAGATGATCAGATGAACAAAAAGGATTTGGTAAGCCATTTGCCATCAAGAGGACATCTTCAGAGAGAAGAGAAAGACGGCCAAGCAGCTTCAGGGCTCCATCTTTGTACAGCCTGCGACCTGACAAAGAAAATGGAAAGAAACATCAGGCAGAAACTGGCACTGTAGATTATACACTCACAGAGGGACGCTTGTCAATCCTTTCCTGTTCTTTCCCTGATAAACAAGGACAGCCTGCACAAACACTACATGGACCTTTGAGCCTAGATATGAAAGCAGTAAGCATCTACAATACTGCTATTCATGCTTTCATATACTTGCAGGCATAGGAAGCAAGAATACACTAAATTCACCAAATAGATGCTTATACGAGAAGTTCCTTTCATGGTACTGTGCCCTAGCAATAGCTTCAGATTCTCCCCTGAGGAGAAATTAATCTCTTCATTTCTAACCTGTTCCCCAAACTTGATTCTGACATGACCCATATCAGCTCCAAGAGAGTTCCTGGATACATTTACATGCAGTCTTTCATCAACCGAACTCCTGTTTCAGGTAGCAGAGAGAAGGTACCATTGTCAGGGAACCAGAGTCACCTTCTTCCAAGAACACCATGTGGTCTCACACAGACCAGAAGTCTTTAAGTCCAGTTCAAGTCCAAGCCTTGAATTCAGGACCCAGCACTGTCTGTTACCAGGAGAACAAGTAAGATATTTATAAAGAAGAATCCATTCTGTTCTAGCTTCCTCAAAACTCTACATGAACCTAAGCAGCCTCACTTTTTTTCACTGCAAAGATAAACAGGGTCTTCTCATGGTACATGAGCAAACATTACTTCTATCTTGTGTATTATTTCAAAGAAGCATCCTTTAGCTCCACTCCACCTTAACAAAATGCACTGCCTATCTGGCCTGTCTCACAGTCCTCTTCCAGTGTCACAGGGATAAGCCCTGCACTGCCACACTCACCCGCCTTGCTTTCCACAGGCTCTGCTGAGTAGAAAATGTAATCAACAGTGGCTCCAAGCCCCATGGGCATCGTTGTGACCTCTGGGCGTCCCCTCTGTGGTAGGAAGTGGCTGTAGACAGAGGTCAGATTGAGGCCATGCTGGATAACACCTGAACACCTGCACACAAACAGCCACTGTTTAGCAAGGAAGGAAAGAGAATTATGCCTTTTCAGTACTGCAGTCACAGCTGAATGTTCCCTTGCTGATGCAACTGTCTAAACTATTCCTACTTTGTGAGCACATAAAATCTTTCAGAACTATTCACTCCACTTATACCAAAGCAAGACAAATTGTGAACTTCCTTTGTCTTCAATACCCAGTCTTGTATATGTCTATACCCTTCATTCTCGATCTCACCAACACAAAGCTGACAGAGCAGCACCCAGCTGCTGGGACAGTACTGGGTGGACCTAGCTCTTCCAGATATCCCTCCTTACTCTTTCACTCTTACACTTATTTCAGTCTTTACTTAGCCAGATTTTCAGTGCTGACAAAAACAAGGCTGAGTTTGAAGACTGGGGCCATTGAACATGCACCAAGTTACCTTGGGATGAATGGCTGGGGATCAGGGTCTTTCACCATGGCAGCAGGCTTGGGCCAGTGTGCAGGGCGGTCTGCAAAGGAGCAAAGAGATTCCAGCCAGACCTACACAGATCCCAGAACAGGCTGCTCATCCCAAGTCTGAGAAGCTTCTCCTGAAACCAAATTAATCTTTTTGCCCAAGAAGAGCAGATAGCTTCCAGTCACAAGCATCTTAAAGGAAAATACCCAAAGGAAACACCAGCTGTAAGACTAACAGGAACATCCTTAGAGCAGATCAGTGCAAACGACTGAGAAGTCATATTCTGTCCTGCTGACGACACGTCCTTAAAGCATTTAATATTATCAAAGTTCAGGGTATTTCAACCTTTGCTCTCAAAGAAAGTTTGCTTGTCTTAGCCTACAGCTTACTCAAAGGGTGTCTAGAAAGGCAGAATAGAAATGGAACAAGGCCCAGAGGTGCAGCAGTGTCTACTGGGTTCAAGTTTCCAGAGACATCTATATTGTGGACATTGTGTATCATTACAGTCTTCAGGTTGCTCTCCTGAAGAGAGCAAAACCTTCAAAATCTTGAAGCAGAAAAAAGAAATATACCTATGTGTTTCACTTCAGCTTAAAAGAAGTTTGTAAGAAACAGCCTCAAAAAGAAGTTGAATCTCAGTGCATCTCAAAGAACACAGTGAGTGTGTACGAGGGAGCTAAGAGTGAACTTCTCTGAGCTCTCACAGAACCCAATCTCAGCCACAGAAGGCACCTTTCTGCCTTTCCCTTTCCTTACTGGTCATTACCTTCACCTCATGTTTTCCTTGAAATCATAGAATCATACAATTAAAGAATGACCTGGGTTGGAAGGGACCTTAAAGATCCTCTAGTTCCATCCCTCCATCCCACGGGCAAGGATGTCACTCACTATTTCAGGTTGCCCAGGGCCCCATTCAACCTGGCCTTGAACATTTTCCAGGGATGTGGCATCCACAACTTCTCTGGGCAATCTGGCCCAAGGCCTTACTACCCTCTATGTAAAGAATTTTAGGAAGTTTAAAACCATTTCCCCTTGTTCCACCACTATGTGCCTGTGTAAATAGTCACTGTCCCTCTTTTTTTTATAAGCCCCCTTTAAGTAGTGGAAGACCAGGATGAGGCCTTAGTGAGACCTTCTCTTCTCCAGTCGCAACCCTCCCAGTCTGTCCTCAGAGGAGAGGTGCTCCATTGAGCTAGAGGTGCTCCATTACAAGGTGAAAAGTGTCCTGTTAATACCTAGTTTAGCATCTGTCACACCTTCCAAGAGGACCAGATGTGGTGGTCGTTCACAGGCAACATCGCAAAAGCGGAACTGGAGCAGGAAGTCACGGCTGTATTCACGTCTCCCTGCAGAGAAAAGTACAAGTTAGAAGAAAGCAGCTGCAGCAAAGTCACATCTCCAGGGGACACCTACATATATTTTAGACCTTTGGGCCTCTTAGACCTCTTTTGTTTGAGAGAGGCTTGTGTGCCCAAGAACCCTGACACCATGAGAATAGAAATCACCTAAAAATGAACATGTAGAACAGAAGAGATGTGTAAAAGTAGAACAGAGCACAACTACTGCTATCCCTTTACAGATGCAACTGTCATGGTCAGCACAAATTATGAATGTCCTCTCTGAGACACCACAAGTTCGAGGGGTTTTCAAGCAGATTAGCTAATGTGTAACTCAAGGAAATGTCTGCTGAAAAAGAAAAAACATTTCTGGAGATCAGGCTGAATACAAGTTCCACATTCAAGATTTTTTAAAAAGCTATTTTGTGTGGGCTCCATTTTTTTAATCCTCTCTCCAGACACAGAAAACAGATATGATTTTAACTGATTCTTAGGAATGATTTCGTAACAGTAGTTTGCAAATACTATCCAAAACCACACCCTCAAACACCTGCAGATGAAAGCTGCACCTACTGAACATAGTTTACAACTGCACAAAAGCGTAAGTCTAGGAATATGAAAGAGATACATAGAGCAATTGTTACCAGTAGAGGAGAGAAAGAGAAAGAAAATGGTAGAAATGAGGCTACAGCACTAGATTCTGGAAAAACTGTATTTAATTCGTATACCAAGTAGAAGGAGCGAATCTTTGTTGAGTGCCTCATGCACCATATGCCCAAGCTACTCAGAGAAACAGCAAGGCCCACAAACTGCCCATCCTCAGCAAACTCATGTTGTCAGTGCATACTGGAGCTCACCAAGTTTCTTTGGCTGGCACAGAGTGACATACTGGCACTTGTCTGTTATACCCAGTGAGCTTGGCCACAGTGGGGCCAGCAGTTTCCGTGAATACAATTGATGGGAAAAGTCTTCCTGACCAGACACCTGCAAGAAGGCCAGAAAAGGAGAGCAACCATCAGTGACACAGAGCAGAACTTCTGCAAGCTGTAGACAATGTACATATATACATTTGCCAAGAGCAAGACAGGAGAATATCCTCACAGAAAGGCAAGAACTTAATTAAGTGGTCTATTATCACAAGTTGGCCTCAAGAGAAACCAAAAGAGCAGTGGTAGAAACAACAGGTACACACTTGTCTGCTTTGTTTCCCTGCAGTGCTGGAAACATTGGGAAAGACTGCTGAATAACTTTATTCAGTATTAAGACTATTTCCTCACAAGAGAAAGAATGCAGCCCATGCATTTCTCTAGCAGCATGCAGTAAAGAGCTATCCAATCCCAGTTCTGGCCGGCAACTACCTTCCAGGCTGGCATCCCATGGTAGGAAAGTTCACCATTCCGGATGAATTTGTAGAGTGGAGAATCAGGTACAGAGTTCAGGTCTCCACACAAGATGACAGGATAGTAGCTGCCTTCAGCAGTTCTTGCAATTTTGTCAATCTCTGCTAGCAGCAATGCCACCTGGGCCAGTTTGATATCTCCTCGACGTGGATTGAACAACACGTGAGTGTTGGCCACGCACAAAGGACTGACTGCCTTCAGACCTAGGCTCTCTGGAAGCACAGGCTGTAGCAGCAGCACCAAGCCCACATTATCCCGGTTGAGGACATCCAGACCAGGCCGGAAGTATTCTATGGGGCTGAGGCTGATCAGCTGGAACCTGCTGTGCTTGTAGCACACTGCACACCCATCCGTCTTCGTCCCAGTTCTCCGTTTATAGAAGCATGCAAAGCCTGAAAAGAAACCGTCACCTATTAAAAGGTTTATCCAGTCACTACCTCAGGCTCAGCAAGTCTATATAGAAAAGATTCTTACTGCATTTTGGTACAGCAATATACCCAATTCTGTTCCAAAAAATCACCCTTTGTTATTAACCACTAGGGGTATTTTCTCTCTCTTTGTTCTCCTAGGGCCCTCTGTTTTGTTACTCTGATCTTTCAACTCAGAGACATCAATTGCAAAAGAAAGGATAAAGGTCTAGGGAGATAGTTCAGAAGTAGGGTCGGCAGCCACCAGGCAAATAGGAAGAGGTCTCTCAAAACTGAGTGCTTTGAAGACGTTAAGCAGGAAGCACTGCTTGGCCAGTCCCATGAGCAGAATGTACAGACCCACAAAGGCAGAACATACCCATCTCCTTGAATGTTGGTTCCATTTGCTCCCAGTAATGGTTCTCTTGCACCTCTTGGAGACACAGAACCTGGAAGGAAGGCAGAGACCTCATTCACTCCACAAGGATTTGCTAGTTACCTTTTTTGGGGGAAGGAAGAAAGTGGAAAAGTACACTCACATACCAACCCTCCAACCAGAAATGTCATCACTGCAACTCTGTCCTGTACTTTGCAGATGAAGAGCAATAATTTCTGGGTCACATTAGCTTATCATTCAGTTTTCCAGTGATGAGGCAAAAGATCCTCCATCCCACAAAGAGGACTCAAAGAATAGAGAAATTAATGGAGTCCTCTTCTATGCAGGCTTCCCCTCCTGTGCTGTATTAGAAAACTGGTCCTTCTTCCTCTACTTCTGCTGTTTATAGAAGTTAAGCCCTGCTATCAGAGTATGACTAGTTTCTACAATCAAAGCAAGACAGACACCAAAAAATGGTCTGTGAAAGTCCTCAAACACTCTCAGAGCAATCAGTGTCCAGTTACCAAGCAGGTACTATCTTCCTAGGACTTGACCCCATCTTTTTCTTTTCTTAATACTGTTAGATCAGACAAGGAATTCAAATTCTGGTAACACTGAGATAGGGAGGGCTCAGTCATACTTACATCAGGATCCCAGTGCTGGATCTCCTGCAAAAGGTTTGGAAGGCGGTAGTTCCAGTTCAGGATGTCTGGATGACAGTGTACATAGAGATCAAGGCCCTGCTCCACCAGGTCCTGGGCAAGGATGTTGTAAGACATGACTCGAAATTCAAATAGAGGAGTGTTCTTTGAGACTTGCTCTAAGACACAGGGCTGGACAGAAAGATCCTCCCAGTCTCTCCATAAGATCTCTATATGCCAGAGACAAAAAGCAAAGTTACAGCCACACTAGGTACCTTGCTGATACTTTGGCTCCCCTGGGACCCAGAAAATAGCCATTCTCATTCCCTAAGCTAGAGCACTCTAGCCTCTGAGCAAACCCTCACCCACTCTGGTTTTTAGATGCTCTTTCTGGACACCTTTGGATAATTGTCTGTAGGGATGGCATAATACATGACCAGAGACAAGCATACCAAAACACCAGATGCACTTTTCAGTACTTTTTAGAGTATAAAGCCAGCATTTGGCTAAGGAACATATATTGATATTCAGACCAGACAGTCTAACAGCACAGCAACCACTAGCTGTGACCAACCCCTCCTCAGCAAAAACTCAGTTTTCACTAGCAGATCCTGTCAAGTCTGTAGGGACAATTCAGTATCTTAGTGACAGCAAGCTCAGGCACAATAACTTGACCACATTCACTAAAATGCCAATCCCAAGGTAAACATCAGATTCAGAGCCATTACTGACCATGGTAGGGCACCTCTGTGGGAAAAGGATAAAACGGCACTGCATCCTGAATGGGCTGGGCTGGGAGCACCGGTGGCACTGTCTGTGCATCACATGCTAAACTCCAAGCCAGCACAGCTGGGTCATCATTCAGCACTTCTGCATTGATACCAGCAGAGTTGGCTGTCTGGTGATCTGTCTGTGGCACCACAGCTGCCCAAGTGGCACTGCCTCCTACAGTCACTGTTTCCTCTGCTGGTAATCTTGCCAGTTCAGCCACTGCATGATCTTGCAGTTCTGAAGAAGCCGAGGCGCTTAGCTCTGAGAGCTGCTGATCAGCACACCAGGTGACTTCTGGAGACGTATTCAGGTCGCTGAGACTAGTCATCAATAGCTCTGAACCTTCTAACCAGTCACTAGTGAGCGTAACTGACGCTTTCCTCACTGCTGGAACACTCTCACTGGCTGACAAATTCTCTACTCCTTCCTCCAACCACTGCTGGAGAAGCGCTTCTTGCTCTTCTGGGACCGATCCTCCTCTGGTGGCAGCAAAGACACCTTCTATCTGGGTGGACGGGCTCTTCGCCAGAAGCACATTCTTTTGACAGGTAAAGAAAGCATCTGTCATTTAAAAACAAAATCAAAATAAGACAGCCAGAAATGCTTATTCACTCATTCTTTTCTTATTCCAATGCATTTGCTGTAACTCTGTGCAATACAACCATTCTGTATAGCAATTCTTCTCTGAGGAAAAAGAGTTACAGTCTAAATAACTTCCCCTGCCTCCTCCAGAAAGCTAAGCCACAGTCCATGTCCAGTTATGTTAGTCCACGTCACTGAAACTGCACACAACAGCAGTGGCTTTATCGAATCTAGGGAATGCAACTCTAACTCAGGCAGCACTGCAGACAGCCAAACTGAAAGGCCTTGTGCAAACTATCAGCTCTCAGCAACATATGTAAAGGCACAGTCTGTACAAGCCAGCTGATCAGGTGCATGGGCTAAGAAACCAAGGTCTTGTACATCATCACTTGGAGCAAGCTTCTTTCCAAGGACTGAGTAAGAAATAGCAGTCACCTAAGAGAACAAAATATATCACAATAATGTGTTGTAGAAGAAAAACCATTCCTGTTACTAAGAGATGAAAAATGAAGACACAGAGGGACTAACATATGCCTGATTGGAGAAAACACATGCACAGAAGTAGTCCTGGTGAGAATTACAGATATGTTGGAAAAAAAAATAAAACCACTTTAAACTGCTTTTGATGTAACACTTGAATATATCGGTATTTGTAAAGTAGAAAAAGACAGAGACTCCTTTCACTTGCATCTATACAAGAGATGGCATTTGTATTTTGCTATGAATTCTGCACAGACACTAGTCCCTACTGTTAACTAGCAATTTCTGTTGATTACAAACCACTTTTTTTCTCTGCATCCCAGTCAGTCAGCCAGAGCAGTAACGTACAGGAGTCAGCAACATCCATGTATAGTTTTACTATATCTTTTGTGTCAAAGTTTTCTCTGTGTGTCTGGAACAGAGCTTAAAGAACCATACACCTCTCTGTCGGTTTGTAATTAGGTTCATGAATGTCAGAAACACCACTGCACCATGTTTCCATACACCACTGGCCAGGCACGATGAATGCCTACAAGAGCCCGTTATTACACAATAGCAGCTAAATTTGAGAGGAGTCAGCTGGCTGCTTTCTATGAAAAAAAACAGCGTGCCAATCCAATAGTTGCTACAGGGCCGGGGACAGGTTCAGGCTGGAGGGTGGCTTTACCTCAACTCAGTAACCAGGGACTGTGAAGTAGCAGCAGGATGTAGGAAACTAAGTGAAAGAGCGATGCACACAAAACAGAAGTCCATCCATGAAGTCACCCGCAGGTCCTTGGGCGATCACAGATCTCTGAGCAGCCTATCTCCAAGGATATCCCCAAGCCTGGAGATCAGGTTCAGGGCAGGAGCTAGAGCCGCTGCGCAAGGCGCAGTCCGCCTCTGCAGCACAACAGCCGGCAGCTGTTGCCTCCAAACACGCAGCTCCCCGCGCTGCCCGTGGCCAGCAGCCCCGGCCCAGCACAGCAGTCCCAGGTCCCACCTGCCCAGGGCCAGCGCCTCGGGG
>VZTN01022326.1:62446-173537 GCA_013400515.1 Erpornis zantholeuca | reverse complement strand
CGCGGCCCGTGGAGGGGCGGCCCCGGCCGGGGTGGGGCCCTGCCTGCCTCGCTCTAGGGGCAGGACCGCGGCCCGGGCCCAGGGCCTGCTTAGGGGCTGGCAGCCGTACTGTCCCCGAGGGGGTCAGAAGCAGTGACCCTGGGCTGAGTCACGGTTGCTTTATGGCCCTGCCACCCTGAAATTTGTGGTATCCAACAAAAATATTCACCCCCTGTTCTCCAGAAATCCAAACAGGACAATTTCCATATTTTTTTGCCTCCAGGAAAACTACCATTTGCTGCAGGTGTTACACAGGCTTTTCGAACACCACTGATGATAGCCAGGGTTTTCCAAAGCACAACCTCTATGCAGCAGTGCCGATGGTGAGGGGGAGACAGCAGAGCAGGAGCGCCCCCTCACCCGGTGCTGCTGAGAGGTCATCAGAGGTCTGCAAAATCAGTCCTCACCTGTCGTGAGTACTCTGGCATCTGCAAGTTGAGATCCATGACATGTTGAAACCAGACAGTTGCATATGAAAAGCACAGTCCTGGCTGAAGTCCAGAATTTCAATGTTTACTTCCCAATCAAATGTTTTCAACATCTAAAGGCAAACAGATTGAGCTGAGGATGTTACAGCTTTTTACACCAAATACACATTTCTGATGTGTAATCTCAGTAGCATTCTTCCAAACTCCAGGATGGGTACCTGCAATGAAGTCAAGATTCATGTTATCCCTGCCTTTTGCACTGATGAGTGCTGCCAAACGGTCCCCTTGATGGTGACCAGCTGCTGTCTCATGGGCTATAATTAAATGAAACACTAGGTGATGTGTGGAAAATCACACTGTGAAAAGCCAGTGTCCACAAGAGACAGAGGAGCCTGCAACTTTATTCAAGTAAAGGGATAGAATCCACTAGGCCATACCCCCATAGGGTCTCTCAAGTTTTTGGAGGACGCCACTTCCTTTTATCCTAAACTCCTGGCCGCATGTTGCCCTCTTCCTTTCCCCATTAGCTGAGGTACTAGGAAGGTACAGACATCCCAAACCACCTGTTACACATTGTCCTAAAGTTTAGAAGCTCAAATTATCTGGGTTCTGCAAAAAATGCAGCTTGATGTTCATTAAGAAATTAAGACCCATTTCTAAGACATTAACACCCATTTCTCCTAAAATTCCCACAGCCATTCTTCCAGAACCTGAACATTTCTTTCAGATCAAGTAATTTGTGAAGATATTAAGACCCATTTCTCCCATGAGTAATTAGCACGAGTGTCCATGGCTAGGATCTCAGATGATGTTATAATATATAAATAATAATCCTACCACTCTCTTTTTCAAATCCCTGTTATTAAAACACCACAGACCTTAGAAGCAGGGACTTGTCTCAAATCTCACAGATGTCTCTGGCAAAGCACTGGACTGTAATATCTTGTCACCTGTTGCAGTAACCAATCTATCACTAGATAGATTTCTAGTCAGAGAATGGAGGGTGTTCTCCAGAGGAAGAATCTGCAATATTAAGAGCTCATGACTGGGTCATTTAAAACTAGCCCGTTCCTTATAAGGAAAGATCTAAGAAAATATCTGCAGACCCAACCCACATCAGAATAATCAGACTGAAATCAGAGAGGAATGTTAGCTGGTGCTACAAACAAGCAAGCAACTGTGGCCAAATAGCAACAATTGTTTGGCCTACACTAGAAAAATATTTACAAATTTTGGCAATAAAATCAAAGCTGACAATGGTCATCTGCTTCAGGGTCAAGCCTTCCACTGGGCATTTTGTTCTTTATCCAAATATAACCCTTCCACAGTCTCTAATGACTGGACTATTTGAGAGGTCTTTGTAGAACTTAAGGGAATAAAGCCACTAAAATTATCCTATTCTTGGGGAAGTGGAAATATTTCTAAGTGTATGAATTAGTTCTGCTCAACCTTTATCAGAAAGCCTCTTCTGATACAGTTTTGGTTTTAGCACCTTAGGAAAAGTCACAAAGTCCTCAGTAAAAAAGATGTAAAATAATAAGCACTGAACCACTTTTGGCACCAACAGTAGTTGGTGGGATGAGTGAGTACTTGATTCAAGGCCCCATTAAGTGTTGACATGTTTACAAGCCACACTTTATTACTGAACATACTGGGAATTTGGCAGTAGGGAAGTCTGAATCTGTTCCAGACTAAAAAGGTGAATTCATTCCGATCCTCATCTCATTTAAGACTGTAACTGCCACAGCCTGACTTTATAATGAAATTGTACAAACTGGTATATGAACTTAAAGGAGACAAGAACTCTTAGCAGCAGCCTGGCATGACTCTGATACATCTGGGGGGAAGGAGTTCCCCAGCCAAAACCATAGCTGTTCTCAGTTATTGTGAGCTGACTGGATCCCAGAGCCATGGGGTTTCCAGCACTGAATGGCACCCTTAGGAGTCAGAAGGTGCAGGTGAGGTCACATAAGGTAATGTATCACAGGACAACCACAGGCTCTGCAGGACTTTCTCACAACACCAGGACAGCCCCTGCAAGCAAGACATAGGATTCTCCTGTTTATAAGCAGTATCAGAAGAACCTATGTCTTACAAGTGGCACTATTCCTCATGGAGATGTTTTAATTGACTCCAAGCAGCTGTGCTTTTAGTGTGTAGGTGTGAGAAACTTATAGGATCTAGGAGGTGGCTGTGTACTCTTCATTTACAGAAGAGAAAAAGCAAATGAACCTGTGACTCACTGGTGGTGACACAGAGAATGAGTCTGAGAAGGATGCAGGTGCAGGGTTTATTTACTAGCAAACTCACTCCAGAAATTGTCTGAAATGGCCAAAGAAAAATCAGCAGCAGGTAAGAGGCACTGTGGTTGCAACAGACTGATCACCAGCTGGGAAGGCTTCTCTCCCTAGGCCAGGCAGCAAGGAGAAGAAGGGTGCCAAACAGGGATCCAGGGTACCAGTGGCCAGAGATGGGAGCTGCCATCTGGGAGCAGCTTGGAGAAAACGGAACTGATCATTAGAGGATGTGCCAGTACCAGCTTCCAGGACACTCCACCCAGCTGCCCCTAATGCCCATAAGAGATGTCAGAGCTCAGCATCTTTTGAGACCAGATCCTGTTTGAGCTCTTCATTGCCCAGAAGGATAGGCAGGGCATGGGGGCAGCAGGGTTTTCTGAACCAGCTGCTCTCAGGTTCTGCTTGTACACAGCAGAGTCGGGTGCCAGGGCTGCTGACAGCTCTTTGGCCTGACTTCCTAGCTTAGCATAACAGTTCCTTTCAAAGTTTTAGACCTCCTTTGGCCTGTCACTTAGTCATTATAAGTTAATTTCTTATTTTCCTTTGTTGTTATATATGCAATTATTTGCTAAATAATGCAATTACTGTACGACATGGACATATGTGGGACAACTCCTCTAGGCTTGTTTTTCCATATTTAAATAGTGCATAATGCAATTTATGAAGTGCAGGAGTCGCTTCTGAATCTACCTCAGAAGGCTCAATCCACACACTGTGCAACTGACATATATTGGGCACACGACTTGTCTCATGAGTTCTTTACATTGGATTTAGACCTATTTTTATCCTTCCTTTTGTCTTCCTCACACTAGAGTAATGCAAGTAAACCCATCATTTGACAAATAAAATCTGGCAGAAGGAAAGGCTCTTAATAAAGGAGATGCAGCTGCAGACCAGGTTGAAATGTGGTGACATGGGTGCCAGCTGGCCAGTCTTTCCTCAACACAGATCTGAATGAATAGCAAAACTGCTCCACATCACACATCAATGCTAGGTGACACCCAGGAAGGGTGCAAAATTACAGGTTAATAGCCTAGAGCTCTAAAGGGAAATGGAGAGTAAGAGAAGAAGGCAGTAAAAGCAGTGACAGGGAATAAAAAAGAAGATTCAGAGTAGAAAAAAAAAATGTATTATGCTAATAGCCAGAAATTATTTTGGCAAAATAACACTTCATTAATTTTTAATATTTTAAATATTTGGTCCCCTTAAAAGGAAATTTCCCAAATTCTCTTTCTCTATAAAATAAATTAGTAATTGTGGGCAAGAGAAGCTGTATCACTTCCAGTGAGTCTACTTACACTCAGTCCCAATATACAGTAGCATTCAAATGCTTTTTTTCTGCCATGCAGGAAGAGTATACTGCAAAGGGTTCCCAGAGTCTGATCACAAAGTCAGCCCCTGTGCCTGGGGAATTGTGAGTCAGTTCGAAAGAGATAGGAGCAGCTGGTATGGGTTTGGCCTGCATCTCTGTGGGGAAATGGGATGAAGATTAAAACACTGCTTTGCTTGGTGGGCACAGAAACTGAGAAAGGGGACAAAAGCAGCTTGTGAGGCAACAAGAACCTAATGTGGGAGAGCTGTGGGTTCCCTGCACATGGCCTGAAGAACTTGAGGAGAGCTTTGTCCATCACTGCCAAGCCCCAGAGTGAGCCCATCCCCTCACTGGGGCCAGCACCACATGCATACAGTGCACAGGGAATGCAGGGCAGGAAGCAGGGATGAAGAAGGATTACATACACTGCATGTGTAAAAGGGCCTTCAGTGAGAGGAACGGAAGATCTATCACATCCAGGGAATGACATCTCTGCTAGGCTTGCACTGACAAACTGAATCTGTTTCACAGCAGACCAGAATGAAGTGATGTCCAAAATGAGTGATTCCCAGGAGTCTGTGTCACTGGCTGATGCCTCAGCAGAGAAGGCAAAGCAAGCTCCTGACACGGACTTAGGGGTTGAAACTGAATGATTTCTGACCATCTGCCCTCACTAGCCTTTCCTTACAGTCAGAGCTGTACTTACCAACTGGTATGTATCCAAAAAAGAGACCAAGGACATGATCCTGCCAGAGTTCTGACAGCCACATGTAATCTGGCTATTGATAAAGGTAGGGGAAGGGGATGTGAATTTCCTTTAAGAGCTCTCCCTTTGATGTCAAACATCTTTTTCAACTGCTTTCTACACACCAGGACTATTTCTTTGTTCCTTATTGTCTCCTCTAACAACTCCTCCTAGTTGTTAATAGAGCAGGAGGAGCAGCTAGCTGAAACCAGGGATGGGACTGCAGCTCTGTTTGTGCACTCCTGATGAAACACTGCGTAGCACTTGTGGTCTGCACACTACGGGTTTGCCACAACTTTTGTCCTAGTCTTTTCTGGTGGCTCTCCTCTTATTTTCTTCCTCATGAAGTCAGTCATCTGATTAAACAAGTTTTGCACTCATTTTTGTGACAGTAGGATTTATCCATAATTTAGGAAGAGAACTTTCTAACTTGTTATAAATGGAAGGAAAATCAAAAAACATAGTAAGACAAGAACAAAGACTATTTTGTTAGAGGCTTCAAGCTGAACTGGAAAATGGCTTTGTTGAGAGGGGAGTTGATTTTGAGGTTAGACCACTGAATGCATATAACAACATGGAGAAATATGAGCTCTAAGTATGGAGGTTGATGAAGGAATTCCAAATGACAGGTTTTTGTGGAAATACAGCCTCCAGCTGCACTGATATGTCTCATTGCAGCTGTGTCAACAACACCCAATGGCCAAGATGAAAATGCTGGGATTCTTTCTGCTGGTTGTAAGCCAGAATGTTTTGAGCCACCCCACCTCTGCTGGCAATATCAGCTTCATGCTTCAATTAAGATTTTTTTTTTTTTTCATTTTTAAAGAAAGTTTTTGCCTGATGTCAAAAGTTCTCAATTACACCAAAAAAGGTTCAGTCACATTGCAGACTAGTGAGAAGCTGCAGCAAGTCACTGGATGTTAAACAGATAAACAAGGAGGATACATTTACTCCTGGAAGTCTGGGATAAAGGGATGGGGGAGAATCAGGGGATGATAATGCATAAGGAGTAAAATTGTACTGTTGTTGCATAGTGTTACTTAATTTTATTAAGTAGTTTAATTTATTTAATAGAGGAGGGGGGACACAATGTACCACTCATCAATGTACCTTCTCTGTAGATCCTGAGAAGGCCTTTGCAGACATTATGGGCACAGAGCCCATATACTTGGAAGCATGCTGGCTGATGGAAGTGGTGCCCGTTCACACTTTATTCAAAATTTGGCCAAGCCTTATGTAAATCTGAACCACCATGGTCTGGGACCTAGAGGTATCAAAGACACTGTTAGTGCTATGGTGAGTAGCCAGTAACAGTGGGGGTGGTGTTCCCAAGAACAATGGGAATTTCAGGCCTCTCCCAGGCCTGAAAGTACACAATGTGGGAGAAAAAAACATAGGAACTCTGAGCATCCCTAATGTTTCTCATCCTCTGCACATGAAAGTTTTGTGTGGCAACTGATGGACAAAAGGACATCTACAAAAAGTAACAAAAGTTAACCCCCAAATCAACTGATGTTCTTCCATGGGACACAAGCCCTCAGTGCTTCTAACCCCTACAGGGCCACAGATAAGGTAGAAGGGACTCATATCCCACTCTGGGTTCTGCATAGGAAGGTGCTAGATTCACCAATGGACAGGCCCAAGATGCCTGAATTGAAGCTCAGACCTGAACCTGGGTCTCCAGGCTGGCACAAAGCAACAGAAAGTCCAATCCAGTCAAAATCAGTCCAAGAAAACATTTCTTTTGAATACCAATTCCCACTGCCATGGCTCTGTCACATCCCCTGATCACTGTCCTGCTCAAGACCTGCAATGCTTCCTGAAATTTGGTGGAAATGGCCAGTGTCTGAACACTGAACTAAGGAAACTATCCTCCTTGTGGATTTTGCAGTAATTTTTTGTATGTCTCTGTTTACCTTTCTGTCTTCCCAGACCAACATAACCATTACACAATTAGAGTTGGAAGACAACTGCATTTTGGTAGAAGGAGCCATATGCATAGCAGAGATGTTGTGAGAGAATCATCCCTTCAAGAACTGGTACCCGATCTGACGTTGTTTGTAGTCATAATTATTGCTCATCAAGTTCAAGCATCTGAAAGAAAACCAATTTTAACCAAATAACTGTTGTTCTCAGGCAAAACCATTCACATTCTGAAAGCCATGATATTTTCTGCTGCACTACTTTTAAAATGTACAAGCTTCTGAAAAGCAGAGGTGTGGATATAGTGGCAGTCTGGTAAGTCTGGAACTGTTATCTTCATTAGCAGATGTGACAGTAATTACCATAACTAAGTCATTCCAGTTTATGCTGGAATGCCAACAGAAAAAATGTTTTGGTCAGGAAATTTCATTCTCCAATATGACATAGAGAAACTTTTCTAACTAGATTAAGGGAATAATGCAAAATGTTCAGATATGAACTGGTGGAAATGTTCCTTCAACTTGAAATTGGGATATACAAAATGCATTTTGATAGGCCATGAGATCCATGTTACATTGAAAGAAAAGATTCTCAACCAAAGGCCTGTTGGTTCACTGAATACAAAGATCTATGTGAAACTGATGACTCTAGGGCTTTATTTGTGTTAGGAAGGATACAGGGTTAAATACACCCATAACCTACACATTAATTACTGTCTGGCTAATATTTCTCATATTGCTCATCTTGCCTTATTCCCTTGGTATCTTGGGCATTAAGAAAACAGTAAAACCAGTAAATTATTTGGACTCATCATTCTTATACTTCCTTCTTTTCTTCCAAAACATCTCTAAGAAGCACCTTATATCAGGAGCTGAAGCCATTGCCACTTTGCTTTTGGATAATGTGTCCTACATCAGTGTTTTTCAGCTCTTGGAGGGCTGTATGCACACAAACACTGATGGCAGTAGAAGTGAAATAATATGTGTTTCATTCCAGGCTCTCACCCTGAAAATATTACTCAGACTATGGGCAAAATCAATTTCTCACCTATATCTCTGATGGAAACCCAGAGTAACAGTGGAAATCTAGACTCAAAGTGATGTGATTGAATATTTGGCCTGCTCAATTTCCAACATCTCTGAAAACTAGTCCCTCAAGAGAAACTTATTTAATTTCTGAAGCATCTCCCACATCTTTGGGTAATTCCACTCCATTGAGCAAAGTAGAATAGTGACTAACTTCCCTCTTGGGTCTGGCTGAGATGGAGTTAATTTTCCTTAAAGTGTTGTGATTTGTATGGTAGCTAGAAAGGTGTTGATAAACACAGGAAAGTTTTGGCTCCCAAAGCATCAAGCACTGTCTCTCCAACATCCCCCCTCACCATAGGCTGCTGGTGGGCAAGATCTTGGGAGGGAACATAGCCAGGACAGCTGATCCAACCTGACCAAAGGGATATTCCATGCCATATGACATCTCCTCAGCAATAAAAGCTAAGAGAAAGGCAGGGGGTAGAGGAAAGGGAGCATGGGAAGCGGCAGCACATTTGTTGTTACAATACTTGTCTTCTGGACCACTATGTGTACACACCATTATACAACACTGTGTACTGAAGCCTGACTTTCTGGGAAGTTGCTGGACGTCATCTGGTGAAGGGAAATAGAGAATAAATCTTTTTCTTTTCCTTTGCTTTAGTGTGTGACCTTTTCTTTTGCCTTATTAAACTGCCTTTATCTTGACTCAAAAGGGCTTTTTCTATTTTATTTTCTCCCCCATTCCACTGAGGAAGGGAGTGACAGGCTTGGTGAGCACGTGGTGTACAGACAAGGTCAACCCACCACAACTTCTTACAGCGAGGTATGGACTGTGATGGACTGGAGGTTCTACCTAAAAGCACGACTTTCTGCAGACCCCAGCACAGCTCCAAAGGAGAGATCAGTGCATTGTTAACATACTTTTCTTCCCCAGGAAAAACTTTGGAGAGGAGACTGCACCGTACTTTGATAAGGCATTAATAGTGAGTTACCTGAAATCCAAGGTCTTTTGAAGCCCTCACTTGGCATGATTTCATTTGGCAATGCCCACATGATTTCCTGGCATAATTCCGCTAAGTGCTTAGTTCAGAAATAAGGGAGGACGAGAGGACACAGAACGGGATGAACTGCATCAACACTTTTTCAGGACAGCTGTGTGTGTCTGGCTGAGGAACAAACCTTCAGAACTGTGTAAGAGAACACAACTTCATAAAAGTTTGCAATTCTCCAGTAAATATTTTTACTGGAGAGGCTTGACTTCTCTGGATAGTTCCTGTCTCAAAGCCTCTTAATCATTTGGTACCTTCAGAAGCTGCCCTGAAGCAAGAGCTCTTGGTCAAGGGACAATGGTGGGAATGGAACACAGACAGGAACAGAACTGCAGGATGTGTTGCAGGCAAGACATGAGCTGTATGAGAGAAGTTTGCACAATACAAAATCCTAGTGCTTTTGCTGTTTCAAGAAGATAATCACTATGATGTTATATGCCTGTTTGAGGACACACAGTGCCACAGTGCTGATGTCCCTTGCACTGAAAATTTCAATGTGTCTGATATCCCTCTTTTTCATCCTCACTTGGGGGCCTTGGTATGGCATCTGGCTGCAGCTGGCTGGAAGATCACATTCCCTCTGCACACTTGTCTCTCTGTAGGGCTATTACCAAGTGATGGAGCTGAAACTCAGCCACAAGGAGTTCTCTGAGAAACGAGGACAGCTCCTGGGACAGATGCGTAGTAACTTATTACTCTTGAAAAGCCAGGATGTCATGGTTTAGGAACAGCACAAAAAATATTCTGGTTTAAAATACAGCATGAAAATTAAACACTTTCTCCTGCTTCCTTCCAATAATGGAGAAAACACTAGGAGAGGTTGTAAGATATAATCACTATTTATTGAAAAATAGTAATAACCACAACAATCTTAATAAAAGAGTATATAAAAGAGAGAGTATTTTACCCAACAAATAAAGAAAGACACTTTGCAAAGACAGTTCTCAGCATGGTTAACTTTCCAGTTAACCAGCCCAAAAAACAACAGAAAAACAGGGACAAGACAAAAGCTGGTGGGACTTGACAGGGTTCTGAAATAGGCTGGGGACTCTTTTCTTGGGCCTGACCTTGTGGGAGCAGAACTGGAATGCTCGGCAGTTCTGGCTGCAGCGTGGGCTACCGCTGCAGCTACAGCTGTGGTTATTGTGACTGCAGCTTGGGGTCCACATGCGTCAGCTAGGCTTCACTCCCTGTGGCCACTGCTCTCTCCCTTTTTTCGTTTTTTTTTTTTTCCCTTTTCTCAGAGCACAATCTCAGGTTCACCAGCTCTAACCTACAGAACCAAATCAGAAAAGCTGCAGCTCAGAGAAAGGGGAAGGCACCACTGGTGGCAGAGAGGGGCTAGCTCCACCAGGCTGACCCCTGAGCCCAAGCCCAGCAAAAGATGGTGACCCTTCCACTTCCAGCTCCAACTTCCTGTTGCTGAACCCACGCCCCTGCCAAGATGTGGGTGGTATGGAATTGCACAGTGATAGAAACTCCACCGCTTTTCTCTGTGACCATGATAAAAACACAACCTCTCCACTGAGAAAGAAGAAAACAGAGATTATGGGTTGAGATAGGAACAATTTACTGGAAACAGCAATGAGATAAGAAAATGAAGAATAACAGCAACAATATTAATAACAAAATTATACAAAAAAAGGATGACTTATATGCAAAAATGCTCACCAACTGACTCGACATGGTGTGACCCCAAGACCCAGAATGATGGACTCTCTGCACCCCTGCTTTTCCTGGACCGCAAGTCACGCCCACCTTCCTCTGGGAAGTGAGAGTCCTGTACTTCCAGCCCTGGCAGTGACATGAGGTGGTGAGAATAACAACCTAGAAATGCCCGCGTGGATCCAGGCTCTGCCCCCTCACGGCTACTGTGAAAAAATTAACTCTGTTCTGGCCATAAACCAGGATATAGAAGTACAGGTACCAGGGAGCTGGATAGTGTCAGCACAGTGAACATGTGTTTCCTTCTCTAGCAAAAATGCCCCGTGACCTGTAGTACAAAAAACAGGCCACCCAGATCCAGAGCTTTCTGGCTGGCTCACAGGCTCACCCTCATCACCACAGGTGACTCTAGCAACTGTGAGTCATGTATGGGAACACACATGCAGCATGAGAAACCACAGTAACAGAGCAGTCTGTCAGAGAGGAGGCAGCTGAAAGAAAACCCCAGGGCATATGATGCAGAAAATTGCACTCCACTAAAATCTCACAGGATGAGAACTGTTTGTTTTAAGCTTTTGATTGCAAAGTTCAGGAGCTACTTCAGTTTTTCTTAAGTAGCCCAAACCTAATGATTTTAGCCATTGCACAATAAGAAGCAAGAGGCACAGACTAGGAAGGAATAAAATTAAGATGCCTAATCTGTCTGTTCAGACAAAGTGAGAACCCAAGTGTGCTAGTAGTCCTTCAGAGGAAAAGCAAACAAAACAATTAGCATTTCAGTAATCTCAGGTGCTATTACTACACTGTGAAAGACTTGCATGAATATCTGACTGTCCTTCTTCCCTCAGTATGTTCAACACACCTGCTACCATAATGGCCACAAGCATGAGCTGTGAGCATTCAGTGTTCCTTAAGCATCTCAGTACCACAATGCCGTCTGTTTCATTAATGCCTTCCTTCTCCTGGTTCAGTATTTCCACTGATATGTTATCTCTTTCTAATAAAAGTCTCTATTTTTAAAATATGGAGCAATTAAAACTGAAGCGAGGGCAAGTCAACATGCCCCTGCCTTGAAAAAATCTGCAGACAACACAAAGATCAGTACTAAAACATTTGACCTTCCAAGACCAGAAAATTGCTCCTCCAAAATTCAAGGTTTTACATCACTTCTCTCCTTCCAGCTCACTTGAAGCAGGAGCAGCAGAGATTACTGCAGAATCTGTTTCTTTCTGTTTTGTTTCTTAAAGGAATATTTTTAAGTCAGCTAAATTCACCATCTGCCTCCATCCAACCTTCCATACATGGAAAATTTGGATGAGAAATTATCTCTGAGGATGTGAAGCAAGTGTTGGCATCAAGTCCTATCCCTCCCAGTGTCACAGCAGACACAAATGAATTCACACATACCCTGCTCTAAGTAGAACTTACACCTTGAGGTGTGTGATGCATGTGAATTGGCACTGGCACGTGTACAGATGGGCAAAGCCATCATACGAAGCTGAATTCCTCTCCTCTGCTAAATCAAACATAACCTGGGTGAGTCTTGATATTTTAGATGTGGCAAGGAGAATGTGTCCATTTTTCATAGTGAGAAAAACAGGCAGTGTCTATTAATATAAGAAATCCTCCCTCTCTCTACCTTCCTCCTTCACAATGTAAATGATTTGCTAAGAATTTATTCAAGCACAGGATAAACTGTCATTGCCAAAACAGGGCAATGCCACAGCACTACCTAAAATAGAGGAGTATTATCAAGTCCTGGAAAAAGAAAGCCAAAACTGTCTTCTAGTAAGATAGGGATCAATAATCCCTGAGAAACTGAATCACCAGCTAAAATGCCCCCAGAGGTAAGGATTGAGAGCTAATGCATCTTCTCAATCCAAGATCAGACTCTAGGAATTCAGCTCAGAAAAATCAGCTTGCTTGTGAGCAGCAGTCTCAGCTACATCTAACATCACCATCCTGAGAGCCTGCAAATGACACTATGGTGGTTGAGGGGCATCTTTAAAGCTGATAATGTAGGCGGGTCCCTGAACACCCCTGTCTTTGTAAATCACTGCAACCACACCAGTCTTTGGGACTGTGGTTTCAGATTATGTAAATAAACATATTTAAGTCTGCATGCCTTGCTCTTAACCTGGCTTGAGGTAAAGTCACTGGGTCACCCAGAGGCATTCCTCTCTCTCTCTGCAGCCACTCTTGTCTTAAGAGCTGATAGCACAAAGGACCTAAACGAGGACATGTCTTCTGCTGGCCAAGGTTAACAAAGAAACTTTTCTTTCTAATTGTGGGAATGGGGACAGCACATGAGGTCCAAGGTGGGGGAGAGATGATGTTCATGCACTAAGAGAGGCACATGGCAATGCCAATCCTGTAACTCCAGATAGCCAGAGCTTGTAGCAGGCTGGAGGCAGAGGACCAGCCTGAGCTCTGATCTGCTGTGCTGCCAAGAGGAGCCAAGAGAATGGGAAATGTCCCGAGGGGCACAACCCCATCCAGAGGGGCCCTACTAGGAAGTACACATTCAAATGCAGCCCATTGCCTCAGCCTCTCCCCATCATATGACTGAATATGATCCACATCATATCCTTCTGTATGACAGATGTAAAGGACCTGATATGTGGAATTCCACAGTAGGAGGCAGAGAGAAACTGAGAAGGTAACTCCACTTGGAAGCTTGCAGACTTTTGTGGGACAGAGACAAGATATGGTGAGATAACAGACAAACCCCTTGAAAGGGGCCACAGTTTTTCCATGTGCCTGCTGAAGAATGGGAAGAAAGGTTCATCCTTGAGGTTACAGCAGGCCTTCTCCTAGACATGACATCCTCATTCTCACCATGTCTAGATCTATGTATCTTCTTTAAAACATGGCCAGTAATCCCCTGACCACAGAAGATGCCACTGCACTAGTCACAACCATCAGAAAGATCTCCCTCCAAATTCAAGACTCCAGGACCATAAACTCTGCATTTTTAGGAAGTGGGTGGATCACAGAGCTGCCCTGTTCCAAGACTGTTTTGCCACTTGCTGTTTGTTTCATTTATTGCACAGTCCTTAATAAAAAAAGGCTAGTATTTGACAACCCTTCCAGGAGCCATAAAGAATTTGACTTTGGTCTAGCTCTGGAGACATGCTTCTAGGTTCATGACATTTCACTCCCTTCCATTTTGTAACAGCAGAACTAGAACAAGCAGCGAATTACCACTGGAGGACAAATTCTATTCATCCCCTGAGCTGTCTTTTTCCAGGGTAGCCTAAGATGCTAGATAGTGTGAAGTACTTTGATACTCTGTTGGTATGTCTGAGGAATAGAATATGGATGCTTCAGGGCATTGAAAGGAAAGCAGTTCTGTTAAAAAAAAAAATCCAAATCAAACATTAAAAGGCTGGTAGGAAAGAAAAAGGAACCAAAGAGACCAAATCTTAGTATACTCTGTAGCAAGGTGGGAGCATGACACATTGTTGTAACCTCGTGTGCTGCGTCTATTGCTTCTGAAATAGGAGACTGAGAAATGCTCCTAAGCTCCTGAGTGAGGGCAGAGGTTGCATTGCAGACCAACCTTGGGAAGAGACCTAGGTATATATTAGTCCAGTCCTGGCCTTCCTATCCATCCACTGGTTCTTCATGGGAGCAGCTACAGAAGGGCCCTCCATCCACGTTTGGGAGCACCGTGATTAAAGGAAAGAGCGTTTTCACAAAAATTACATTTGGGACTTGGAACATAAATATTACATTCACACTTGAAACAAGCTAAAAATAAAGTTCATGGGCAGTTTTGGACACTCCTGTAATGGGTTGTATCTAAGTTACATCTGCATGTGCTTCTTTGTTACTATATTAAAGAAAGAAACTAAAAATAAGCAGAATAAATAATAATCATCCATAGTCTTTCCTGAGAGTATTGAGTACTTTCAGCAGAGATCATCTGAAGAACAGGCATTCCTCTAAGGTAAAAATTTTTTCCTGCATAAATTAAGATCAAAGAGAATTATTTTCCAAGTCTGCAAGGAGTCAGGCCTCATTCTGCAAAGGAAAACTAAAACAGGCTGTATGGGTGTAAAGGACTGCATTACAGTAGATGTGGTCCGGCTAGTTTTATTACTAATACCCTAAACAATTAATAAAATCGGAAAGAATAATAAATTTTAGCTAAATTCTGAGACATTAAAGGGATTCTCAAAATGCATTTATTTAAAAGGAAACACTTCAGAAACTTCGAGGCAATGAGTTAATCTTCAACCTAAATCTCACTATGAATTTGCTTTTTAGGGTTCACCGTTCTCTTCACCTCACCCTTGAAAAAGTCTAAATTACCTGGCATTTCACAAGATAAATTGTCAATGGCATAAATTTACAATGACATTTCAGTATCTGAATTAAATGCTTGTAGGTAAACATCTCATCTGTCTGACAGATTTCATTCCACCTGTGATGTAGGGAGTCTTGCCTTTCAGTTCTGAGTAATTGTAAATATACAGTGCTGAAGACCTTACATTGTCTTAAATCTTTAAGAAATTAGTCAAGGTGTTAATCCTTTACAGGAAACTTAAGGAAAGACAAAAACAAAAGCCTCTTCTGCCCCTTTTCTCAGTGATGCATGCTTATCTTGACTTTTAAAGAATGAATAATTAGTGTGTCTATAAGAGGAATTTGGAATATGGATCATATCTAGAAACCTTTGCATGGGTTTGACAGTACTAGCAATGGTGAAGCAATAGAAAGGCACATTTTTAACAACAGTTTATTCCTTCTGACAACATTTCTAAGCATGAGTGTTGCCCACATTCTTTTTATAATCTACTCTTTATAGGGTTCCAACTTGCAGATACTGGCAATCAAGCATTTTCACAAATCATGAATCAAAGTAGCCGGCACATGCTTCTCTTCAGCATCACAGTACAAAAGAAACTACTGTTGCATTTCAGCTGCCTGAATGTTGTTTTTCTGGACTGGACTGTGTCAAACATGCAGAAATACCCAGGCTGGCTCCTTCCACGTGCTGCCCAACCCTGGCACAGTTTGTTAGGCCAGACATGGTGATTTGGCTATGCTTCTCCTGAGGCTGCACTGGCAGTCCCCCAGGTTTGCCAGGGGGTCAAACCAGGCTGGCAACCCTGGGGAGAGCCAGCAGCCTTAAAGCCAGCTTGAGCTTTCCTGTGCTGCATTCCCAGGACTAGGTCACTCTGCTACTGTCCATATGCAAGGATGTCTGAATGGCTTCTTCAGAAAGCCACTCTGCGTCCATCCGACCCTTGGTGCTGAATGAAAGTTAATAAACCCAGCTGGACCCAGACTAGTTCAAGACTGGGTTTGAGTAGTAACAGTCAAGAGCTCCTTATCATCACAGTAGATGATAAGCTTCTAGATGGATCTGCAGAACAGTGGATCTTAAGTTTCCAAAAAGAAGCTGTAAGAATGCATTGTCAAACTTTATAAATAAACTTTAGGGAAACATACAGTGCTTGAACCTCTGACAAAGACAAAAACAAAAGCCTTCATGAAGTTCCTGAGCTGCCTTGAAACTTTCAACAATTAAGTATATAACTAACATAATACATGAACAATTCCCCTGTCATCATGGGTATGAACAAAATCATAGTCATGTCTTTAAGAGATCAATCAAGGCAAAGTAAAATTTGTCATAACTTAAATTTAGAAGAATAATTTACAGTGACATCAATAAAATTTGCATTGATAGCTTACTTTCTAATATTCCAAATCCCTGAATCAGGACACTGTGCTGCTGCCCATTCAGTAAATGTAAAAACATAAAACTTAAAATGTGAGCTCTGAAATGCTGAGCTGTCACTACCCCATTTGAAATTCTTAGGAGAAAACAAATGTTGGGCCTTCTTCAGCTGACTGGAACTTCTTCTTAGGCTTCCACAATGAAGCAGAGCTTTGCCAGAAATTCTTTTCATCTGGAGACACCCAGCCTATTCCCAGAGAGGATCATCTTTCTTGTCTGGGCTATAAAGCGCCATTGCTGGAGATACTAATTCTTTGAGGTCTTGGGTGATTTTTATTTTTAGTTTTTCATAACTCTGTGGCACAATGTGGCCATTAACTGTTCAAGTTGCAGTCTGCAAGTCCTAACAGAATGGAGAGGAGACCCATCTAGAACTGTCTAAAGGATGAACATGAATCACTTGAAATGCTGAAAATAAGAAGTCTTTGGTGTTCATTTACTAATGAACACCTACCTTGCATTAAGCTAATTTCTACACAAATAAGATCTTTTTCGTTCTCAGACATGGAAAAAGAGAAAGATGAACACTTATTTACGTTTGGGTCTCTAGGGGTTTCCTGAAAATGAAGAGCAGAGATAGCAGAAGGCACCAACCTTAGGAGAGAATGGCTAATGTATTTATGAACACAAGAAAGGCTTTGTTGTTCTATGGGTGCCCATGCTGACTGCACTTTCCATGCCCTCTGTACCACGATGAGTTGGTGAATCAAACTTTTATCAAGTTGTGGAATTTGGTGTGTTAAATGCATCCTGAGCTAGATGTCATCTACAGTGAGGTCAAAAGCTGTATCACCAAGATCCCCAACAGCATCCAAATCCCATGGAAGTGATTCAGGCAAGCTGCTAAATTTGTGTCCTTAGCTCCCTGTACACAGTACACATGCTCCAGATGCTTGGAGGGATGGAGGTTCAAAGGGATAAGTTTTCTTTCAAGTGAGAAATTAAGCCAAGTTCCTTCAGAAAAGTAAATGCACAAAGAGAGTCACAATGTTCACACATCTCAGTACACACAGACTGACTAAGAAAAGCCTTTGATCTTCTGGAGAAGCTGTTACCTCGGGATCTTAGAGCACTGAGAAGAAGAAACGGAACGTGAATAGATACTTGCTCGCTGTGCAAAGCAAACTGATTGATTTCAGATCTGATCCAAATGAGCGTCCATCCTCATCACAAGTCTGTCCCAATAGGTGACTTTCATAGAGCCCTTCACTGACAGTTTTGGTTTAGCATCAAAATTAAAGTGCTTCATAAAAGTAGGACACGGTATTACAAGGATACGGTATTTACTATCTGAAATAGACATTACGCAGCTTTTCAAGGTCTGCAGTTTCCATGGATAGCAGCAGATGGTGCTGTCCTCCTTGCTGGAAGCCAACGCAAGCACGTGAGCCTTGCTGAGCTAAGTAACACTTTTGCACTACCAGCTTCACCGTGTTTCTTAACTGCTGTGCAGATTTTCAGCTAATTGGGTGAGACTTAGCTGTGGATAAGGTTTCAGATGAACTTAAGCAAAAGCTTGGGCTGTTAGCTCATATCAAAAAATGCTGCTGTGCTTCACAGCTAGTGACACTTGCACTACCATGCTTTGCAGTTTTTAATAGCCATTATGGTATTCAGCGTATCCTCATTGAAACAAAAGCAAAATTCAGAGAAGAGTAACTAAAGTGATCAGAGATCTGGGGGACAGAACTGCCTGGATTAGACAGCCTAGCCAAGCAGCGGCTGCTGGGATGAGGACCAAATAACTATATGCGATTATAAGGAAAAAAAAAAAAAGAAGCCAGTTTTACTACTGAGTCTATTTTCAAGGTAGGGGGAGAAGGAGGTGTAACTGAGAAGAATGGAATCAACCTGAACAAAAGGTCTTTGTTCTGACAAAAGGCTGACTGCACAAGGAGTCAAGAACTCATATCTGTCAGGGATGGGCTGAATTAAAGCAGGGTGACAAATGGATAAATAGGAGGAGAGCTGGAGGCAGGTATCAGTGGCTGCTTCATGGTCATGCCTGTGTTTTATCTCTGCTTCCAATAGAACTCTTTGAAACAACACAACCTACAACTCTGAGAACTTTTTAGGAATATTGATAAGGATGGAAACATAAAGATTCCTGTGGCAGCCTTCTGGAAAGCCATGATGCAGGTGTGCCTCTGAAAGCATGGCCAGAATGCTCTTCTGGTATGGTACTGCTCTAGGGAAACTTCTCTGCTGCAGCACAACCACCAGCCAGCTTTGCTGGGAACATGATGGTGCTTATGGGTCCCTTCCAACTCCAGACTATTCTGTGATTCTGTGACTGTTCAGGCTAAAAGGCTAAATTCATTCATAGCAAAAGTTGAGCCTAGAATGAGACGAACAGAAATGCCAATAAATACTGCAGATGGCATCAGTGATAATGGGCTAACTTTAGAACATCACAGACATCCAGTATTTGTATAGGATATACAGGATCTTGATAGATTCTTATGTCTTACTGCTATGGGAAAGTAAAAAATATACATCTAGACCCTTGCCTGTACAATGGAGTAGATAGTTTTCTGCCTGCCAAAACCACTCTGGTGCTTGGGATTAGTAGCAACGGGCAATGATATTCTTTTACCAAAAAAAAAAAAAAAAAGAAAAAACCAAAAAAACAACAACAAAAAAGACTTAAATTCCCTCCCCACCACCATTCTGGATTTTTTTTGTCTCTCTTCCTCCATGCACCAGCCCATCTGCTTGCCTATTAAAAGACAGCCAGGCCCCACTCTGATAGGGAGGATTTTGCTGCTTAAAATTACCCAGGTTTCCTAGCACTTCTCCTGTTACCAACAAAGCATCCCACTGAACTGAGTCCACATTGGCGAACTAGTGCACTATCTCGACCACAGTGAGATGGCAGTTGTGGAGTACAAGTGAGTGACTCCTGGTGCATCTTTCTTTTTTTTTAATTTCACTCAACACCAAATAAACATAACCTTATTTATCTTAGGATGTGAAGGGACATATGTTTTCGGCCAGGCCCTTATATACGTAAGTAAAAGGTAGATGAAAAAACACCTTGTATGCTTTGAAGTTCTGCTGAATCAAACTACAAGTCTTATTTTCCTACTGGATAAACTTGCCGTGAGAATCTTGCAGGAATCTCACAGCTGAATGGCATTTTCATCCATTCCAAGCCTAAGATGAGAAGCATCAGCTCAACACTGTCCCCCCTGAAGCCAGAGTAGGATTTGCAAAGACAGCATATCTGTGCTGTCAGAACTTTTCCTCTGTCCTCAGGGACTTTTGGTTTTTTTTCCTTCTCTCTCTGATTCCTCTTCTTAGGAGACCTGCTTTTCCCTGGAAACCTGCCTTCAAACTACAGAACTTTTCATTCTCTTGAAAGTCCCTCTTCCTTAGTGCCTGTAGCAATCATGTCCAAGTTCTGAGAGCCTGAGCATTCAGGAGCAAACTCCTAAGAGGTTGTCAGTCGCTGCAGGCTAAACCGCTTGTCATTGGTCCCAAAAGTACCCCTAGATTTTCAGTCAGTTCTGACATGTGACTCATTAGCTGAAAGCCCTGCTAATCATGACCAAATATTCCCATCCCTCAGCACATACTAATGGGTTTAAATGTACACTGTAGTCTAGTTTTCAAGCTAGAAGCAATGAGTCAGTTTTGCTCTTAGCCTCATAATGTTTTTAAAGAGAAGCAAATTATTTTGTTGGGTCCAGTCTTTATTCCTTCACATATATTGGTGCCATACTAAAAGCATCCATGCTCAGACGCTAGATGTGCTTTTTAGCCTGGTTAATCTTGAGTCAGAGGTTACATGGGGTTCCCAAGTATTTCAGGCACAACTTACAGAATTGTGGTTAAGCAGTAAGCAGATGAAACTGTTGAAACCCAGTGGCCAGCAAAGACCTAATCTGGTGTTATTAATGTGGCAGAGCTGATATAAGGGGAAAAATAGATACAGATATATACCCCTTATCCAGCTCCTTAATGTGTTTTAGCACTGTAGCATGTGTGAAATGGTAATATTCACCTTGTAGACGAGAGTCAGAAGAGTTGTGACCTTTGCTGTCCTTACTGTTCCCACCTCAGGCTGTTTCCTCAAGATCCTCCCAGCAGCTCTAAGATATCTGACAGAGAAGATTCACTTTACTAGATTAATACTGGTTCACTTCTTTTCAATCAGTCACTTAAAAGAGCAGGAGCCAACACAGAAGCCTGTGGAAGGGGAAATTGAGGAGGAAGAGAGGGAAGAGCCATAAAAATGAAGCAAGGAGGCAGGTAAGACAATGCAAGATTGTATGAGAACCACTGAAAGAAAGCTGAGGGGCTCTAGGCTTGGGAAAGCCCAACACTGGGGAGCTCTGATAGTCTAAGTTATTGAACATAAAAATGATGCTGATGTTCCATTACACAGCAGGCTCCTATACAGTTTGGTCTTTTTCTATTAAGGAACGATTGGTCCTTTGAACCTGGCTACCAAATCTGTCTTGCTCTGTATGCTGACAGTGATGAACTTACTTGCAAAGATGAAGGCAAACAGTGGGAATTGGGAAACTAAACCACTCATATATTATTATTACCTCCTTTTGAGGTAAAGCACATGGACAGAGTGAGGTAAGGTCATCCCCTGCCACCTTAACAGAACTGACAGAGGGACCTTTGAAAGAGGAAAAAATAAATTTATGAGAAACTACAGCTCATGTTGCTTAAAAAGTTATGGGTGATAGAAATTTTCTTCAATATCTCCATGGGAAAAATATACTAGAAAGAGGAAGACATAACAGATTTTAAATGGCTTAGATACCATACTTTTTTTAAACTAACAATAAAAAATACATTTTAATGGTTCTTAAGAAGTAATTAAAGCCTTGCATATATTAATATTTATTTAAAAATAGAATCTAGAAAATCTTAGTATGTATGGGAAGTACATTTTGCCATGTGAGCAACTGCCAACATGGACTTTACAACAAAAATCTTTAAGAACTGGGAAATGTTGGCCACTTTGGGATGATCAACCTTCTGTGGAAAGGAAAAGAAGCTAGTTGCAATCTGATATGTTTCTCTTTTCCGAATGGAATTCCCATGTAGAAAAAATCTTTGAAATATCTTGAAAGCTTTGATAGAGTTCAGGTGTCTCCAGTGCCTAATCAGAGGCCAAGATGACTGTTGGCATGATAGCATTGGTAATCTGCTCAGTAGTCACCTTCAGAAGGCTTCAGCTCATTACCCCAGCAGGTCTGTGTCCTCTGATGCCTGTGACTCTTCCAGAATTGACTTGCGATTGCATTCAGTGCCCCCTTCACCTATGCAATATGTGGGGGCCTGAGAGGAAGAATCAGAGCAGCATTTGAAATGCTGGCCAGTTTGCACATGCAGGGGTATAAGACCGTGGGGTTTTCTGTTCTTTTCCTAATCCTTCCTGAAAAGTCATTAGTGTTTCTTGACTATTGCTAAACACTGAGGTACATTTTCATAGAAGCTGTTGTGGTTTAACTCCAGCCAGCAATCAATCCCCAAGCAGCAACTTGCTCACTCCCCCACTAGCGGGATCAGGGAGAGAATTGGAAGGGTAAAAAGCTAGAAAACTTGTGGGTTGAAATAAAGACGGTTTAATAGGGAAAACAAAAGCCACACATGTAAGCAAAGCAAAACAAGGAATTGATTCACTGGTCTCCATGGGCAGGCAGGTGTTCAGCCATCTCCAGGAGAGCAGAGCCCCGTAATGACAAGCACCATCACTCCAAACATCCCTCCCCTCCTCCTCCTTCCCCCCACTTTCTATACTGAGCATGATGTCACCTGGTCTGGAATATCCCTTTGCACACTTGGGGTCACCTGTCCTAGATGTGTCTCCTCCCAGCCTCCCATGCACCCCAACTTCCTCACCAGTATGGCAGTATGGAAAGCAGAAAAGGCCTTGGCTCTGTGTAATGCATGCCCAACAACAACAAAAATNGTGCCCGCGCCGGCCGCCAGGTGTCAGCACAGCCCCGGCCGTGCCCGCCACACCGTGCCACGGAGGCCGCGCCCGGAGCCTGCTTTCATGGAATCATCCACCAGCCTGGGCTGGAAACGAGCTTAATCATCATCTGCTTCTAACCGCCCGTCGTGGAGGCACACCTTCCACTAGATCAGGTTGCTTAGAGCTCCATTCAGCCTGACCTTAAACACTTCTAGGCATGGGGCCTGNCCATGGGCAGGCAGGTGTTCAGCCATCTCCAGGAGAGCAGAGCCCCGTAATGACAAGCACCATCACTCCAAACATCCCTCCCCTCCTCCTCCTTCCCCCCACTTTCTATACTGAGCATGATGTCACCTGGTCTGGAATATCCCTTTGCACACTTGGGGTCACCTGTCCTAGATGTGTCTCCTCCCAGCCTCCCATGCACCCCAACTTCCTCACCAGTATGGCAGTATGGAAAGCAGAAAAGGCCTTGGCTCTGTGTAATGCATGCCCAACAACAACAAAAATATCTATTATCAACCCTGTGTTCAGCACAACACAGAGAAGGAAATTAACTCTACCCCACCCCTAAGCAGCACAGGAGCGCACACCCAACCTGCAGGACCTTGCACTGGGGCTCGGAGAGGGCGGGGAGCTGTGGTGCCCGTGCCTGCCCAGCAGGCCCCGCTCAGGCNAACACTTCTAGGCATGGGGCCTGCACAACTGCACTGGGCAACCTGTTCCAGTGTCTCACCACCCTCACAGCGGAGAATTTTTTAATAATGTCTAATCTGAACCTATTTGCTCTCAGTTTGATGTCATTCCCCCTTGTTCCATCACCACATAATCTTATAAAAGGTCTCTCTCCAGCTTTCCAGTAGGCTCCGTTCAATGGAAGGCCAATTGGGTCACCCTAATGCCTCCTCTTTTCCAAGCTGAACAGTCCCACTTCCTTTAGCCTTTCCTCAAAGGAGACGTGCTCCATCCCTCTAATTAACTTGGTGGCCTTCCTTTGGATTCGCTCCAACAGGTCCCTGTCCTTCTTGGGCTGTGGACCCCAGAACTGGATGCAGGTGGGGTCTCACCAGAGCTACTCTTCCCACAACTACTTCATTGCTGCTTTCCTGTGAAGAACTAACAGCGGGAGCATCGTTTTAACTGTTGTACAATGTTCTTCCAGCACCATGCTCCAGAGGCTGGTGTGTCAGTGAGCAGTGGCTGTGGCCTGTTTTGTGCTGGACTCACTGGGGCTGTGGTCAAGGAACTGAAGATACCTGACAACTGGTCCATATCGATGTGACAACTCTGCCATTGCTTGTTGGCCCACATGTGTGATGTATACAGAGAGGTGTCACCACTGCAGGACAGTCTTAGTATCTCTTGGACCCACTGAAGTTACTGCAGCTAATCCACAGACCTGAGTGTAGATACTCTGCATTTTTGGGGCTGTTGTTTAAAACAGGTCATGTCCTAGGATGTTCTTCAGTGGCTTAAAATCTGTTGACCAATTGTTCACCATTCCCTGGCTATAACAGTGAAAAATATCTGTGCCTCTCTCTTCCCCTCGGCCCCAAGAAATCCTTTTTTGAATCTTTGTTTTTCAGCTTAAAAGGCATAAAATGAAATACCAACATATGCAGACTGTGAACATCTAATGATTTTAAATTTGCACAAAAAAAAAAAAATAGGTGGGGTTTTTTTTTGCATGACACAATTATTGTTATATAACAGAAAACAAGATTTGCAGCATCCCAGATTTTCCTTTGAAATGAGCTTCCTGGCTTATCAGCAGGCAGATGCTCTATGGTCAGTAAAGCTGGATCAGGAGAGAGAAGTTTCTCATGTATTTCCAGAGTGGAAAATAAGGCAGAAAGAACAATGGGATCTCAAGGGTACCTGATGGCAGAGTGAAGGTCCTGCTTTGCTGTCCTTACAGCACCATTTGTTGTACAGGAAAAGGGTGCACTTTGGAATAGAGGACATACATACTGTTCAATATCTTTGGTGTTTTTTTCCCACAGTGTCTTGGGCTTGCATATGTTACACACGGATCTTTATCTTATGCAAAGTACTGTTGTGTATTAGTCACGCATTACTATTCCACTTAGGTTTGCACAGAATCAGATACCCAGCTAAACTGATTTGTTCAATTATCGCCCTTAAGTTTCTAGATTAGCTACAGCCATCAAAAATCTTCTCTAAGAAAACAACATAATCAAATAGAGATGGGAACTGGCCTGCAGCAGGTGTCGCTTTCATTTATTTGAGTGCCCACTTAAACTTCAGAGCAGCAACAATGTGGCAGCTAGATTGTACCTTTACACCAGGAAAAACCTGCAGGGAGATTGGATGGTTTATTTCAGCTGAAGAGTTTGAGACCATATTTTCATTCCAGAAGGGCTTGATAAATAAAAATTATTTATTTTCCTGAACACAAAATTGAAAGAGATTGAATTTCTGGGAAGGAACTAGATGCAACCTTCTGTCCTACTATGTGGCCTGATGCAACTAAAATTGGGAGTGAAGATTTTGATCACATGCAAGTAGTGTGGCAGAGGGATGTGGTTGCAGTTTGTATTGTGCAGATCTCTGAGCATTCTCAGATCAATAAAGCTTTTTTAAGCTTGGTGGCAGCATTTGTCCCCTAGCTGGAAATTCAGGGATAAACTCTGATAAGACACTGAGCAGGGGCGGTCGGGGAGTGGAACATGAATTGCTCTGCTGATCCTGCACCTGTGAAATGGCGCAGAAGGAAATGGTTTGGCTAGCATAAATTAAGGCAGCTCTGAGACTCATCTAACATACCCCAGGAATTCAGCATGCCAGCACAAAATTAGACAGTGTAAAACGCTGGCTAAACACTACGTATCTTCCATAGCTTCTGAGAGTGACACAGCCAAGTGACATTGTCAGAGCTCTTCAATATTAGAAAGAAAGAAACAGTTTAAGTGCTACGTTTTGAAAACACAACATGTACACCAGGGTATTCAATGTGTTAGCTAGTTTAGATGAACCTTCGGATGTCTTGCAAGGAAAATAATCTTTTTGTAATGAATCCCATCCAGCAGAAAGAGACCCAATTCAGACTAATTTCCTAGGCACCACCACAATACTTAGGACAACATATAAGACATTATAAAGACATCACTAATTAGAATCTCTGGAAATCTCAGAGTAAGTATAAAGACTAATATTTTATGACAAACTATCTCAGCTTGTTCACATTGAAGACCTTTGATCTGTCTAGCTGAACTGGCCTGCAGGTTTTTGGCTTCAGTTGCAAAGGAGAAAACTCATGGGCTGCCGAAGCAGGTACACTGATCCTAGTCTTCCTCTTTTAAACTTAGATCAATAGTTCTTTGTTCCAGTAGCCTCCCATCCAAGGAGTGTTCAGTGTGTATCAGTGGACATGCACCCTATGCAATAAGGCTTCTTGCAGCTATGCATGAAATCAAGCATCCTAGGACTGTGAGAATGCCATGTACAAGGTACTGGTCAGTGCAACTCAGATGCTTCAGGCCCCTCACCTGAATCTGTTATAGCAAAGGAACAGAATCTGAAGAGATGATGGAGTGAAAATTTTCAAGGACAAAATTTAATTTTTTCAGCATGATGCAGCAGATTCAAGTTAATTGACTGGTGCTAATGGTTTTCACAAGACACTGGTAAAGGTCAAGATCATAATAAACATTTCTGCTCCTGAAGATTTATGTTATAGTTGTTCTTTTCTTCTTAAGTGGACGAGTCCTTATCTATCAACAATACTGAAGCTCTTCCATAGTTTCTTAATCCAGAGAGCCCAACTGAAAATATTTCCTTCTGAATTTGGCCCAGCAGAAAATTCAATCAAGCCATAGTTCATACCTTGCCACCCTCTTGCTTGTAGGCTGCTGAGATGGCATGTCACAGACATAACAGATTGTTCTTTCAGACGTTTCATGAAGACCTTCATTACCTCACTTACATGCCATTAGCTCTGCAGCTCTCACGAGACAAATATGCCAGCTTGCACAGGAAGGAGGTACCTGATCACTTTACAAGAGGACAAGAAAATAATGTTCTGCCATGTAACCTTATTCACAGGATCCCCCTTTCAGGAAACTGAGTACGTGCATCCCACGGTGGTCTGTGTTTCCATCTGGGGTCATGGGATAAAGTGGTCATATAATGGAGAAGGTCTTCAGGACATGATCCTCCATAAGGGACTGAGACTAGATCTAATCATGATCTTCCCCTGTAAGGGAAGACCAAGCCCTTTCAACCACCCTCTTTGCCAGTGGTTTCTCCCCACCCATCTTTTTGTGGATCTGCAGTGGGAGCCAGCTACACGCGGTCCGGTCGCTGAGGACTCGAGCAGCGAGCGCAGCTCGGGTGGAAGGCGTTGCGGAGCGCTCATCGCCGCGACCGGCCCTCCCTCGAGTCACCGCGAGGGCACGGACGTGTCCAGGCACAGGCGCCAGTGGGCAAATGTCTACGCCTACAGCAGCAGCAGGAAACTTGCTTCTCCATCCTAGAGCTGCACTTTTGCCTGCTTTTCCCCCCTTCCCAGCGAGCAGAGGGCGCTCCGCCCTCAGAAGTGGGACCTCGGCACATACCTGGGATGTAGTTAAACCACACGCACACATGCACACCCTAGGAGACAAAAAACCCGAGCTCAAAACTGCGAGCTGGGAAGAGGGTGGTTGAAAGCCTCGGAAACCCAGGCAGGCAGCAGCCGGCGAGGCGGGCAGGGTGCGGGGAGCCCGGGCGGCGCAGAGCCCGCGCCCCGCCAAGGGCACCCTGTGCCCGGTCCCCAGACCGCCCAGCGGGATATTCCCGCTCCCACCTTATTGTGCGGCGCAGCGGAGGAGCCACAATGCGAGCTACTCTCTGGGGGGATGGGGGTGGGAGGTGGGGGGGTGGAGACAGACACAGGCGGAGTCAGGGCTCAAATTCTTGAACCTTTCACATCCTTTCTGTAATTTGAAACATACTTGTTCCCATGCCAGAACCCTTTTTTTCCCCTTTTCTTTTCTTTTTTTTTTCTTTTTCTTTCTTAAATCCTTCCTTGAGGCTGTGGAAATACATTCAGAGAAAAAAAAAAAAAAAAGAGAGAGAGAAAGAAAGTAGGAAAAAAAACGAAGGGAAAAAGCAAGTCCACTGCTTATGAGAGGCTCCAAAACAAAACAGAGAAACGTGAGAGCACGGCCCTCCCCAAGCACAACTGCTCGCGGGCTCAGATTTCCTTTCAGAGGGGTCATGGCTGCTGCAGTCACAGGTTTGGAACGCAGCTGGTCCTGCCTGCAACAAGGAGAAAAAATCCCGGCTCTTCTGCAAATGGCATTTGCCTCCTTTCGCTTCACAAGCTCATTGCGCTCAAACGAAACGAAGCCATTTGCAAAACGCTTGGGGCACTGGATCCCCGTCATCTTCAGTGGTCATTCCCCCTCACCACTCCCAGCCCCTTCCATCCACCCTCCCAGGCCAGCTGGGAGGGAAGGGACATATGCATATCCCTGTCCTGTGCACTTCAAGTCAGACACCTATAAGCACTTCAATTTATCTCAGACAGTCCCCATGATTACTGTGGGGTGTACACATATGAGAGAGGAAAACTGGCTAAGGTACTGTCTGAAGCATTTCGAATGTCCCTAATCATCCAAAAGGCACACAGCAGCATGGAATAGCACAGAGCGCTCCCTTGCATCAGCCGGGCCGTACGGCCCACTCCTTTCCCCCCGGGTAAAACACAGCAGGTGATTGTGCTAGTGCAGCGGGTATTTTTGTTTGCTTTGTGTAAGGAAGTAACAATTACCAGTGACAATAAATGCCTCCTTGAGTCAGAAGTGACCTGAAGCTCTGAAGTTGCATACAGTTGCAGTGCAGCTGCCTTTCCAGTGCTGGAGGAGGGCTGCTAAACTGACAGGAGCAGCTATCCCTCTTCACTCGGAGAGTCAAATCCGGGTCTGTCAAACCAGAAAAACAAGGATGAGAAGAGAAGCTTTCATGTTTCACTGCCATTATCATAGGTCATAACTGTGTTAATGTGCTATCATGCTGTTTACATGTGGATGTATACGGATGGGTGTGAACAATCCTTAAGAAGGCATGAGATTTTCCGGGAGAGACTCAAGTGGGCACATGTACATCACGTGAAGCAGCTGGGTGAGTGCCCCACCAGGAGTTACCTCTGTACATGGGGGACAAGCCATCCAGAGGGAAGGGCAGTCCGTGTGCACAGAATAAAGTCCTTACGTGCTGTACTACTCCTCTGTCGCAGACCCTGCTCTGCAGAGCCGGGGCCAGTTGAGGAACTTGGAGAGTATTTATGTTTCCTCGTGTCTATAGCTAGAGAGGGTGGTACAATACTCTCTGGAAGACAGAGATGGGGCAGATAGATTTATTTATTTTATTGGAAGGGACAGTGTGACATTTCAGGGTTTCCCCATAGCCTTTCAGCCACGTGCCCCATGTAGGACAGCAATTAGATTATGCCCACTGGGGAACTCCTCTCCTTAATCCAGCTCCTGGCACTACAAGACACCACACTGATACTTTGCAGATTGGCAGGAAACACCACAAAGCCCATGTGTGCTTAAATACTTCACATTACACAGCAAATGCTGTTCTGGCTGCCTGAAACACTGCAGCATTTGGGCTCTCTCTCTCTGAGATAAAGCATCCTGATAGCTTAGCTGTGTTTATCCTGAAACCCTCAAGACAGTCTTTGTCTCTGAGCTGGTCATTTGGAGCTCACAGTTTCTTGTGAATGTTGCTCTCAGATGGAAATCATCCTGCTCAGGGTATCCCCACCATCACTCTGTGTCCATCCTTTGCTCTCAGTCTGGATTCCAGCCTTTTAGCCAATACAGCATAGTGTCTCGGTAATCACATTTCTATCACTTTCCAAATAAGCCTTAGCTACAAACACAAATGCTCTGCTGATTTTTTCTTAGGCATCATGGATACTAAAGGGTTATTAGTGCTCTATTCAAGCCTATGTTGGCAGTCCCCACCCTTCTGTAGATTGTTATGCAAGCCCAGTTGGAGTTGCTATTAAATATGAGACAAGACCTCAGTTAAATATGTATTAAGTTACAGATTTCTAGGGTGTTACCAACTTTCTAGAGATACCACATGTGACTCACTGAACTAGATGACAGACTATGAAATAAGTTATTTCATCTGGTCATATTTATCAGAGCAGGTTTGTCCTGCCTGGTTTTTTCAGGGATCACTGTCTCACAGGTAGCAAGCAGGCGAAATGAAATCTGTTCCTACAGTTCATTTTTACTGTATTCCACTCCCACATACTTGTTCATACCCTCGTTAACTGAAATGGCACAATTCAGTCCCCTCTTATACAAAGATTTTGGAGAAAGACACCTAGGTATCTTTGGGTCACTGTTCAATGGACAAATTCTGTAGATGGGACTCCTTTCCTAATCCAAATGGTGTGTTAAGAAATTATGTACAAAAATCAGTATTTGTTATTTTTCCAGAAAATAAACTGTCCTGGAGCATGCTCTTCCTCCCTGGCTGCTTCCCTGTACCCACCACAAGTCCCAGGCACCACCAGTGAACCTCTGCCAGAGCTCCTGACCTAAAACAAACAGCATGCCAAAGGTAAGTGGGCCAGAGCTTTAGTCTGCAGCTTGTCACTGTTGGGTGCTCCGGCACCTCTAAAGGGATGCAGGAGGGATGTAAGTCCTTCAAAAAGGTACCTGAAAATTCTCCTTACATAGGGAAATCTCTGTCAGATGCTACCCATCTGGCCATACTGCAGAGACAGGTGGCATTTAGGCCAGAAGCCAAGAGCTCCTTCGCTGTTCAAACTGGGGACCTTCATATCTTCAAGACTGAAGGCAAGTAAGAGAAACTCTTATCTCTCTTTGTCCCTATATCAGATCCTAGTCTTAGGGCATATGGCTGGGATAGACATGCCAATAGCTGCAGGCAGAAGAAACCTTCTGTTTTATAAATACCAGCTTCCACCCAATTGCCTTTTACATACTAGGCTGGTTTTTCAATGGTGAAGTGAGTTTGAAGAAGAGAATAGGACAGTAAGAAAATGCAGCCCACAGTGAGAGGCAGTGAAGAAGAAAAGACTAACGCGACCTCAAAAAAAAGAGCTGAGACTCTTTGCTGACAGAACTTTGCAGGGGTTGAGAGGAGACAGGTTATAACAGGCTGGCTGGAGTCACAGAAGTGCCAGGAGATGGAGGGTGCAAACTTGGGAGCACGTGCTCTCCAGTGACTTCAGGCTCTGTGCAGAGAAGTGTGCACTGCTTCATGAGGGGTGAATGCAGGAGACTGCTTTAGTAGACTTGTCTTCTCTGCTAACCTCTAGAAACTGGTTCCTTTAGAAGAGATCAGAGCATGTAGGCAGACTGGAAATGAGGACAGGAATCCTGAACTCAGCATGACTTCTAATTGCTTGTTCCAGACACAGGCTGTGACTCCATTCCAGGCTCTGGGAAGTCCAAAGTACAATTTAGCCACATAGGAGGGATCCTCCTGCATCCCTGCATAACACAGAAACGAGGTGGTCTCTGGGTGACAGCAAGGCTCAGGGTGGCAGGGATTCTTGACCCTTTAACACTGACTTGCAGTGAAACATTTCAGCTCATAAGTCTGTCTCTCCCTCTGATTTTATCTTGTCTTTTAGAAAATGGTGCAAATAAAGCTGAGCTGCCTCATAGCATGTGGGTATCTGTACTATACTAAACAGCCCTCCAAGGAGAGGAGTAAAAAAGGGTAAAGAACTACTATGAGTCTTTGCAAAGACCTGTGTTCATGCCAGGAAAAAGTATGATCCACAGTAGTGCTCCAGATCAATTCCCCAGCCTGTTCCAGTCAACTGTGACTTTTGTTAATGCCTGTCCTGGGGCTAGAAGAAAGCAAGGCCAACAGTTCAGTTTGCTTTGACAGGATTGAGCCCTGCCTGAAAAACACTAGGAAACCTCCTGAGTCAGCAGCTCACTTGCTCCTACTCTTGGAATAGCTGAGATTCCCGGACACAGTAACTTGACTCTACTCCTGGCTCAGGGCAGCCACAAGCTGAAAGGCAAAATAAAATCCCCTCCTGGCCCATTAACGAGGCCTATTCTGGGTTCAGGAGAAACCAGTCTGACTGATGAACTCCCCTGGCTCAGGGGCTCTGGCTGGGGCTGGGAGAGTTATTCTTTCCTTATTCAGCAGACAGGAGGATGTTAATGGAGAGCATATGGGAGGGGAGGGAGTACTGTGGATATTGCTGGAGGACAGCCAGACTGCATCAAAGCCCCAAGAAGCCTATTCTCCATCCAGGCAATGCTGAAACAGGCCATGGAGAGATGAGAAGTCCAGCTGTGATATGGGGGAGTTAGGAAAAAAGCCCTCTGCCTTCCCCAGCTTTTTCACTCCCACTCCTAATGGGACAATGGGGCAGTATTGTCACATAGTCCTGTAGGCATGGTATTCATAGCAGAAGCCTTTCTGGGGAAGAGCACGTTTCAGCCAGGCACTCTGTTCTGAGAGTCATGCTACTTCAGGGAAGCAAGAACTGCCTCTGTGCTTGAAAAGTGCCATGTAATTTATGGTGCTATAGAAATGATGAATTACAACAGTCCTACAGTATAGAGATGGAAAAGCCCTGTTAAGTCCTCCAGCCCATCTCCCAGTGCTGATGCAGTACTGTTGCTTCTCAAACATTTCCTGTGTCTGTCTGGACATGTTTAGAACAAGCAAGCAACTGAGGTTCATTTATTTTTCACTTCTTAATTCTACTTTAAAAATAACCCCCAATGTGATTAATGTAGTGTGGATTACCCAGCCACTTGGATAAGTCAATTAGGATGGAACAGGGTGCATCAAAGGTAGCCCATGTCTGCCTTTACCTTAAAGATAAAATGGAGACCTGGATAGTGAAGACTTGATCACAGCTTGAACTCAGAAACTTGCCATTAAGTAGGAGGGCAGCTAGAACCAGCTCTGGTAAAAATTAGGTGTGTCCTTTTTGGCTCCTGACAATCTTAATGTAGTCCTGACTGAGGCAGATTTTGGGCATCCATGATGCTTGGCCTTGCATCATTCACCAGAACTTAATTAACTAAGGAGCCTGGTTTGTTTAGCCTAGTGAAGGGGTATATAATTGCAATCTATAAATAAATACTTCAGGGGGTGAACACATGGGGAGGAGAAAAAAAGCTATTTACAGATAAAGGACAATGCTGGCACAAGAACAATTGGGTATAAAGTAGCCATGCATACATTTAGACTAGGGATTGTCAGGTTTCTAATGCAGAACACATTGATGCTCTGTGAAGGCAAATCAATGGGTTTAGTAAGGCCAAAAGTCAAGCTGGTTTTAAGAGGCAGCTAAACACATTTACTCAGCTGATTGTACAAAATGGCTGGCTGTGAAAGGAAAGGAGCTGGACTTGGGAAGCCAAGAAGCAATGTCCTGAGGCTTTTTTGGGCTGCAGTAAGTACAGGATGACTTCTGGATAACCAGCTGCAGGCCCCAGTAGGAGCAAGGGGGGAAAAAATAGAAGACTTGTAAAACCTGAGAAAATTAAACTGCACCTTCATACTGCCTTCCAGTTCCTGAAGTGGCCTCCAAGAAGAATGGAGGGCATGTAGTGACAGGACAAGGGGCAACAGTTTTAAAGTGCAAGAGGGTAAGTTTAGATTGGCTATAAGGAAGAAACTTTTTACAGTGCGAGTAGTGAGGCAAGGCTACAGGTTGCCCAGAGAAGATGTGGATGCCCAATCCCTGGTAGACTTCAAGGCCAGGTTGGAGCAACCTGATCTAGTGGACGGTGTCACCGCCCATGGCAGTGAAAGGCAAAAGTAATTAATTAATTAATTAGATGGTTTTATATGGAATTAGATGGTTTTTAAGGCCCCTTCCAACTCCAACCACCCTATGATTCCATGATGATTCTATAAAGCATAGCAGGCAGATTATAAACCCAGGTAAAACTGGAAACTGAAACTAACCCTTCTCCAAGGACTAGGCTGGCTGGCTTGGTTTAGAGGTTTATGGGGGCAGGAGGAGATTACAAACAACAGGCAGTAAAAAGTATCTGTGATTTGTTTGTGTGAAAACCTAGGCAAGAGAAAAGAAGAAAAGAAAATTATTGGTTTTCCTGTAAGCACTTGAGGTTGAGAAGCCCTTAAGTTTTGTTTTGCCATCCTCAGAGGCAAAAAGATCTCCTCAGCCAGAAAACCTTAAGCCATGAGAACATCTTGTCATGTTCTCCAGTGAAGTAACAGCTCAGCCTGACCTCAGGCTGAGACCAATACATGGTGCTTCTGCATGCAGTAATCCTTTTCTGTGAAGTCATTTGCCAAACAGACAGTGGGTGTCTTTCCCCATGGCTTTCCTGCAAAACAGAATATGAGAGACCTTGACCCTTGACTAATATATGCTGGAGAGGCAGATGTCCAAATCTTAGCTGTCTTATCCAACTGGGCGCTATAACAATAAATCACATACTCCAGTTTACACCACCAGTGCAAACAAGATAATGGACCTTATACCATAGAAAGATCTGTTGTAATATAGCATTTTGTTTTATCCTGTTCCTGCTGAGAGTAGAGGGACAGGCAGCAGAGAAGAGACAGCTATACAACTGGCACAGACCTCTTGTATTGAGGGAATTTTCCTGTGGGAATCTCCTGCCTGTTTGAGTTCTCTCTATGCTCCATAACCAGTGCAAAGCAAATTTAGCAGAGAGCAGAGAATCCATCTTAAAATGCCTTAGGGGGGACAGAAAATACAGTATAAATGGAACTGCAGTGATGTCTCTTCTAATTCTTGTAATCTGTCACCTAGCTGTGGCAGTGATAGGTGCTTTAGAAATCCATAGACAGTCTGATTTGATCACATTAGTGGTGGCCTATGCATCAAGAGATTCAGAGGTTTTATTCAGAAAGGCATTAAAATAAAGATGGTTGTGCTTTCAAATCTCTTTTGTCTGGGAAGAGGTTATCTCCTAAGGCTGGCTTTACTCCTGACATTTCTCATTCTTTGCTTTTCTTTACAGATCAGAAATAGAACATGAAATGCCTTGTCTTGCTATTTTCATCATTCTGCAGTCAGTCTCAGCATGAATCTGAGGCTATGAGGGTGGGAGGTGATGAGCTGAGTCAAGTCTAAAATATGGTTTCTTGCACTAGAAGGATAGAGATGTGGTTTCTGTGTAACTCACCAGTTCAGGTCTTCTTGGTACTGAAAGGTGACAACTGTTATAGGCTCTCTTGAAATGAGGTAGAGGGTTTCCATCCAATTACTAGTGAACTTTATGCAGTAGTCTAGGAAGCTGAGAACTGTGTGAATGAAAGCACCAACATGTTGGCTGGAGAACAGCACATAGGGGAAGTTTGTCCTGTCACTACTTGCATTTTCCTGGCTGTATGAAACTTAGATATTTTTCATCCTCCATGTTTAAAGTTCTTGGCCTGGTAACCTTCATCAGGTTGAATCAACTATAAAGACAGAAAAATTATTTTCCTTTCAGGGAAGGCTTTTATTTTAGATGCAAACCAACAGATTTTTTTCCTTCGACCTCCAAAAACCAAAGAGAATTTATGGGTCATTTTCACATTTTTAACTGACATTTTAATTTTGTTCACAAAAATACTTCAAACATTGAGGACCTCAGTAAATCTCTAAAGCACATGGTCAAAAGTGTTCACACAGACCATAAAATTGTAACTCTGGATTTGTACAATTCATGCTTATGGTCAGTCATGTCAAGCTTTAAAGAATCTACCACTTCAGCCATCACAAAAAGGCAGTAAATCTGGATTATGCATTGAAAGTGCTTAGGGAGTCTGGGTATTTATACCAATGAAATGCCAAAATATTTTACTGACACACTCCATTTTTTACATTCTTTTACTAGCAGTTAATTTTTTTATGTGTATATATATTTTAATGCTGACGGTTACATTTTGGCTTTTATTAGTTTGCAACTGCCTAGGCCTTCTCTCATCAAAACAGGAGTCTGAACAATTTCACACACATGGCACCTTGGGCAGAAGACAGTGGAAACCTTATAGATATGTACGTACATGGCATGTAGTTAGAGCTACGTCTTTGGAAGCTCTCCAAATGTCATACATAGAATTCCTGGCTGTTTCCATAGCAGTGATTCACTGGGGTGCTGCTGCTAGAGAACCTCTGTCAGTCCCCAGTGTCCCCACACGGGACCAGAGCTGTGAAATCATGAAGGAGAAAGGGGTGACTCAGGAGGGAATTGTTCTTCTGTCAGAAGCATTTTAAACCACCCGAGGGATGTATGCAGCTAGAAATATAAACTGAAGCCTCTGTGGTGTGTCCATCATATAGTGCCATTAAGAGAGATCCAAGTCAACCCTAGTATCCACAGCAATGCAGTCATGTTAACGTAGTGCTCTCAGCTGGGCTCCTTAGCTTCTCTTTTAAATGTATGCACTGAACACAGTTACATTTATTTCCCGACCCAAATTAGGTTTCTTACCTAATTTTGAGCACCTCTGTATGATACTGCTTGGTGTTACAAAGGCACTCTTTACTGGATGGGTGCCAGTAGTGCATTTTATTTACAATAGGAAATCACTTAAAAGAGCCCATATTCCTTTTGGATTGACAATGAAGTCACACCAAACTGGCACATAAAAGCCACTAGCCCTTGCTGTCCCCTGGTGCTGATTTCTCTATACTCAGTAGCTGCTGCCTGGCTCTTTCCTACAGGTCAGGATGTTAAGAAGAAAGGACAAACTCCAAAGCGAACCAGTTAATGCTGCAAAGCAGAACCAAACTAATGATCCTAACCATGGTCTCCTTCCTCCTCCTCAGAGCCCAGACTAGGTACTTAGGCATAATTGAACATAAATATAAATATATTATATAAATATAATATTGAATATAAATATAAATATTCCTGGCATTAAGAGAAACTGCTTTTGGATTTAAAAGCCCAGCTACCCTCTCAGGAAGGTTTAGTTTTATTGTATTGTCTATTCTCTCCTCTGAACAGCTCTCACTTCCCACTTTGAGTCCTTCTGGCAAGTATTGATATGCTTCTTTCTTGCTATGAAAAGGATACCATGAACCTGGCATCCTTCAAACTGTTTCTCAGCTCACTTTTGCTGTAGTGTCTCTGTGAGTTAGGTATGAACTCTAATGATTTAAAGATAGTCAATCAGCTATTCCTAAGTATTTACAAATATTTGGCAGAGCAAGTGAGAAAAACTCAAACAAATTACATGCCTAGGTCTGCATGTCTCTCTCCAAGTATGATATGATAGTTATGGATGACTTAACTATAAACCCCAGGGAACAGTTTAGATATCAAGCAGTTTTGGGAAAAAAAAACCAGAAATTCAGAGATTAGAAACCATTCGAAAAGTCGACTTCTGACAGATTATGGCACTAGAGGCCATGCAGTGAACCCTTCCATGCTCTTTGTCCTTGACTGCTCCCTTACAAGATGCTGAAATGAATCAGCAGATCAAATGGCAGATCATGACTGAGGTGCTTTCTCCAGGCATAGGAGGCTCAGGCAAAGCCAGAAGCTCAGCTGGCCAGGTTTAAGGGGAGGCTTCAGAATTGCCTTGAAGATTTTTCAATACAATGCTGGGCCTTGCCATTCAAAAGCCAGAGGGACATTATGATTACTTACTGCTGTATTTCAGAGCAGACACAGATGGAAGACTGTAGCATACTGGAATAGCTGCTAATATGGTCAATGGCAAAGAGGCAGGAAGGGTCTTTGTCTGGGGTCCAAAGGGATGTTTATTCCAGCTACGCTTGTGGGGGTTTAGTGACAAAGACAAAAAACTCATGGGCAAGTCCAGGGTTAAGTATGGGCTTACATACACAATAAGTACAGAGCCAGGGTTAGGGTATGGGAACCAATGGAGAAATAGAGGGGGGTGGCTGAGGGACAGAGGGACAGAGGTCTGTGGGGGGAGTAGGAACACTCTGGAACAGGGGTGGGGCCAACAGAGGGAGCAGAACTGGGATACATTAGCATAAGAGAACATCCTGTGAGAGAAGCCTCTTGTGTCTCCCTAACTTGGGAAATGCCTCTCAGGGTCCTTCCCTCCCAGGGGGTCCTCGGGGATCCATGTGTGGCAGGCTCACTGGCCTCCACAACTCTCCCTTTCTGTATTTGTTAAGAATGTTTCTCTCAAGGATTCCAAAATTAAATGTTTAAGTCAACCGAATAAACACAAAATGACAAAAACAATCAAAAGCACCCATAAGAAAATTTTCAAAAAGATGCAAGCCATCCCCTGAGTCCCCAGTGTCCAACAGATTTTCTGGAGTGTCCGAGAGCTGGCAGGAGGGAGACAGGGCTCTCTTGGCACGGCTCATCAGGGAACTGAGTCAGGAGAGGGTCTCGTCAGCAGGGACTGGTTCTCAGCTGGCTGTTAGCAATGAGGTCAGCTGTGATTTAGTCTGTGCAAGGTAGTGTGGGGCTGCTGTGCCTGTTGGGTCTCCAAATAGAGAGATCGCTCATTCTTAAAAGAAAAATGTTGTTATTTTAGGGGGCTTTCCTTTCCTTCCCTCCCTCTTTTCAAAGACTATTGTCTTCAAGACCTGCAGTATTACACAAACGTTTGAATAACAGCATCATGTGCTGCTGACCCTGAGGAGAAGTCTGCTCTGGCAGCAAGAGAGCCACTAATTCTAGGGTGCTGTAGTAACATCAATGTCAACAGACTCATGCTGTGGGAAGGTGGCCTTGTGTCCTGTCTCAGGGCACTCTGAGAGGCATTAAAAATAAATCCATACCATAGTAATGGTATGGAACATACAGGCGCTTGTAAGGGATCTTCATTATTTTCAGGCCATAGCCATAGAATCTGAGCCAGTATAGATGGCACATATAGCCATGTGGGAGATTTCATTCTTTCCAGCTGGTCCTCATTACCATTTCCTTTCAGTAATTTCAAGGAATACTGTAGCTGCCATTACCAGGTCTCTGTCAGACTTTCTTCCAGAGAGAGGGATTCAGGTGGCTTTGGTTGTTCCATTTTTTTTCACAAAGAAATCGGACTTCTTCTCATACAGTGTAATAAGGGCACTGTGTCCCCATGAGGGACTAATTCTCATTTCCTGGCTCAACACTCGAGGTAGATAACTTACAGAAATAATTCTGCAATCTGTGACTACTGTTGCACACTGGAAGTGGCACTCTTAGGAGAAAACTTAGAAATGAATTGCCTATTTACAAAGGAAGCCCAGTGTAGTCAGGACTGGCTTGTTCCATAAAGAACACAGAAGGACTCCCACAGCACTCCTAAAATAATAGGAGGAGTAACAGGGATTGCTACAGGAATGAGTCGTAGGCGTGCAGAAAACCCCAAGGAGGCACTGATTTTGTCAGATGCACAAAGGCAGCTGTCACCTCCTCCCGACGGCCATTCGGGGAGCGGATGGCGAGCAGTGCATAGACAGCCATCTTGCTTCTAGTCACACTCAGAGAGCCTTGTTTGCCAAGTCAGAAGGAACAAAAATGTGTTGAGCAAAAGATTTAATTTCTCAGTGTCCATGGGGAAATCAACAGACAATGGGAAGCAACATAAAAAGCACATACATGAAAGACTGTTATTTAAAACCAGTTGACATAGTCATTTTCAGTGGAATCTGGCTGGCTGTAGCCAGTATTTAATTCCAAAATTCTTCAGGAATGAAGGTCTTTTGCAGGCCAGCTTTATTTGGCTGGGGTTGGGTTTTGCTTTTTCCCACATCCCGCCTGCTGAAGTTAGAGGTTGATGGCAGGAAGCCCAATTCCTCTGCCTCTTCCGGTGCTGGACACAGCCAGCCAGCATCACCTCTTTGTTAAATTGTCTGCTAGAACTGCTGGGTGCAGAGAAGCTGGTGTGAGGCAGGGAAGGAACAGGATCATCTGATCTCCCTTCTGAGAACAGAGCAAAAAATTATCTGAAGGACGATCCATAAGGAGTCAAAGAAGTTAAAGAAGCCACATAGAGTCCAGAATGGGCTATCTATGGTCCCATAGCAGTAACAGCTTTCCTGTTTGATAAACCCATAAGCCATTAAGGGCTGTAAAAAAGAGGCTTTCTTACACAGCAGACAACAGCAGCAAAACACTTGCTCCTAGAACTAGACATAGAAAGTGAAAATAATGACAATTCCAAAGAACCTTTTTGAAGCACTGACAAAAAAAAATACATAATAACTTTCTGTTCTATAAGAAAAGTACAGTTGAACTAATGGCACTTAGGAACTCTGCCTTACAAATGGGGGATACAAAAATTAGTCCTGCTCAAATGTTCAGTAGCACATAGCAGGTAGAGAATACAGAGCAGGCTGGTGTGGTTGAGCTACTCCCACACAAAGCCCCTAACATGACAACAGTAAGGTAACCAACCCAAAGCCATCCTTAAATCAATAACACACTCCTCACTCTTGTACACCTCACTTGCTCTCATTCTGTCTCCTGGGATGTTCAGCCCAGGTCTGCTAAAACTGAGGTATTGTCTCTTGTTGACTCTAGCAGGCAGGGGGGGCAGGGAGCAGCTGATATGGCAACTCCAGATGTGCTTTTTCTATTCTTTGAAACTGTTCATCAGAAAAACAAAAAGCCCTCTGTTGCCATGGAGACAGTATCTCTAGCACTGATGTACGCAGTGGGCGGCAGCAGCTTCCCAGCTGCAGAGACGCCCAAGACCCAGTACTTCAGCAAGCTCCTCACTGCTGACCATGCTCTGAAGCAGAGGGTTCAAGCTTGGATGACAGGCAGGACTTCCCTGAGCGGCCAAGAAAATTAGAAAGTGGTGGATCCAAGGATCTGTGGATTTTGCACCTGAAAAAAAAAAAAAAAGTCAAAGTGATGTTAAAGTGAATTTGGAGTTCAGGAAAAGCTGCACAAATCCCTGAGAAGCAGTTCACAGAGTAAGCTGGTAGCCTCTTTACAGAGAAAGCTGGTAGCCTCTTTTGAGATGAAAACATTTTCAGAGATTTGAATTATTGTGTTTAGAGAGATAATACTAGGAACAGTGGAGAAAATAAGCAAAATCTTTTTGCAAAAGGAGATTTTTTTTTTCCAGGAAAGCAGTGAAAACTCTATCTTTTGAATCACTTAGAACTTATATCTGCACACAGTAAAGGAAATGATCCTCTGCTGGTCCCCAGGAGACACATGAAATGAGACCAATTAGGACTTCTCCAGCTCTAAATATAAGGACTGTGCAAAGACATACTTTACCCTTATTATGTCTGAAAGTGAAAATGAATAGTGTATGCCCCAGCTGAATTAAAATCAGGGCTTGCATTATGTAAAAAAACTGAGAAGATGATCTGTTCTGTCCTTAAAATCTCTGAAAACATGACCACAGGGTTACCAGATCAACTGGGAATACCAGTTATGGAGGCCAGTCTTAACAGTGTCCAGTTGACAGTACCTCAGAGGATAGTGAGAATAGCAGGTAATCCATCTGGCCATGACTACATTGCACTGTACAGGGAAAGAAACTTGACTGAACCAGGGATGTGATCTCAAAAATATGAAACTTCTACCTCTTGTATATTCTGTATTTACCATATCTGATTACCACTCTTTTCCCAGGCAGATACTGCTACTGAGCCCAGACCTTATAAATGGGCCGCTTTTATTTCTGGTGAAAAATGGTACATCCTAATTGAAGTCACAGAAATTACTTGAATTATAACATTACTCTGACTGTTTGGCTCTGAAGTGGGCAGTAGGACAAGGATCCACAGTGTGCACAGAGTAACCTCGCTAATGAAGATTAGGCTATGGGATTGCTAGAAGAATTGAGTTGTGGGTTGTCCCATGATGCAGAACTGGATGTGACCTTCTGGATGTGCTTGCAAGAATACTGGAAAAGGTCTGGAGTTCTGCCCACTCTCATCTACATTTTTCTTCCCAAACCAATTTTGCTTCATTACTGTTCAAGAAACTGAGAACGCCTGCTGATAGGAAGATGCCCTATTAGCAGAGACACCCTCCTGGAGGTGGTAAGAAACAGACATTAGGCTGCTGTCTAAATCATGCAGCAGTCTAGCTGGCCAGGGCTTATTCCTCCTGACATCTGCTTTCTGAGGTACTGCCATCCATATTAGATTCCGTCAAAAGCCATTTTGCCACCAAGCTGAGTAGCTTCCTGGGACGTGTGTCGCTGCAGGGGGCCCACCATGCCCCATCCTTTGTCCTGGAGAGATGACATCCACCCTAACAGCAGGGACTGGTGGGGGTTACAATGCCTTTATTCTGAAGCATTGGAGATCATTCCCCCATAGAGATACTCTGCATTTGGCTGGCTAAAAAGGAGCAAATCAATAATTTGCCACTGCAGTTAGAAATGCAGACACTCAGGACATTTGCTCTGAAGCTGCCTAACTCAGGAGAGCGTTCCCATCGGGGCTCAGACACAGAGGTGTCTGAGTGGACAATACCCTTTTAGATGAGTCTAAGGGAAATGCTATGCTACAGGATGGAGCATGGAGAGCTCAGCAGGTGGTGAGGAGTGACCCCACAAACCAGTGCTATTTTGGGCACACGATGTAGCCAGAAGACTCATCTGGTATTCAAAACTGAAATTCCTTTCCTGGCCCTAAAATAATACATGGCTCTATTGGAGAACCATGTGTTAATTGGTATTTCAATTTGACCAATTTAATTTTGCTTCCTAAATTTTCCATATCATAGATGGTTGGATGCAGCATCCTGCTACTTCAAATGTTGCATAGCATTGCTATGCTCTGTTAAATAACTTCCTTCTCCTTGCCAGAAATAGCTGTGTTTCAATAGCTAGTGAAGAGATCTTAACATTTATAGTTTCTAGAGCTTCTAGTTGGGATTGCTGAAATGTATAAACATAAAGCTGTTTTGATTTTGGTGTCTGGAGAAGCAGCTGTTAATAGGGAGGAGCATCCAGTATGGTCAGTTTAGCCACTCCACCAGAACCTGTCAGGTAAAGGGCATTTCTGCCCAGGTAAAGGGCATTTCTGCCCAACTACTTGCTCCTCAATCCCTTCTGCTGATCTCTGTATTTAGATGACCTGAAAGACACTACTCTGGAGCCTGATGAAGACAGGATACTTCACTAGCGCTGCTGTAAGCTGTGTTTTAGGCTCTGTGACAGAATATTGAGTTGGTTTACACCTTCAGCAAGCTGATGGTGTCCCCCTTTCTGAGGAGTCAGCCCACTCAACAAGAGTGGAGGCTGAGGGACCAGTCAGAGTCTCTGGCAGGGTGACCGGGAGGGTATTGCTGCTGGCAGGAGTGTCTGAAGCAGTGAATGTGCCCAGCATGCCAGTGAGCTATGTTCACTCATCCGAGGGCTGATTTAGCTCAGAGGTGGTTCATGAGACCTTGGCCCCTCTCCAGCTCTAGCCTTTCCCCTTCTCTCACGAATAGCAGCATGGGTTAAAAGCAGGACTGAAGAAAGCACAGCCTTACTTAACGACGCATGGAAATAAAGAAATGTCTACAGCAATATGGGGAATTAAGGGAGAGGAGGTAAAAGGAAGGAGGGAAATAGGAGAAGAGGGAGGGAAGGAGAGGATGGCAGGGGATCTTTTCCAGCCCTGCTTACAAGGTGCGGGATAATTCATGGCTCTTGTTTACACTGCTCCAGACCACATCACAGACATTCCTCGTTAATGGCTTCCATCTGGAGTAGCCATGTGCTGCCCAGCCTCCCCCTCACCATGCTGCCAGCAGAGGAGTGTCTCCCTCCAGTCCTTCCCACCCTCCTACCTCTCACAGACTGTTGTCACTGAGGGGATTGGTGCATCCACCATCTATCCCAGAGACATTACTGTCACGTTTCCATGACCCAAGATAAGGGGGCAGGGATATACCTCAGACGGTGGAAAGCCTCATTAATGTGAGGCCCACAGGATGTGCTGGAAATGCAGTGCAGGGACACCCAGTCATTCTGCACAAGCTCAGCCTTAGTCCAGCAGGGATTATTAGTTCTGGCTCAGCATCAACCCTGCTGGACTTGGGCTGCTTCCCAATAGGACCACTCAAGTGTCTCCACATTGCGCCTCCCAGCACTCTGGGTTTGGGAGGATTTATTAGCTTGGGCACAGTGCCAGACATGAGCTGCCTTTCTGCATCTATATAGTGCTTGAACTAAGTGAGTTTCACCGTGCTCAGAGCACAGTGGAGTGACACCTGCTTGGCTCTAAGGGAGTCCAGCTCTGGTCAGGTTGGTACTAAGCCAGGTTTAACAGGCCCTGCTGAATCCAGCAGGATTTGTGTGAAATCTCTCATCTGTCTTTGCACCATAGTTCCCAGCCTGCACAGACCCGGCACGAGGGTCCTGAAACAATCCCACTGGTTCTACCTGTGCCAGGTTTATCAGGTTGGGATCTACATTTTGCAAAGTGGTCAAGCTGCTCAGAGATCTGAACCAGATCTGGAAGCAGCAAGGCCACAGTCACACAGTGCTGAACAAAGCCTCCGTTTCTGAGTCCTGCCAGACCTGGCCTGGCTTAAGTTTCTCTACATCTGCAGCAAAAACTTAAGTGCAGAGGCAGAGCTGTGTGTGGGCTCCATGGCCAGAACAGAGAGGGTGGTGGAAGTCAAAGCTGCTCAGTGAAACCAGAATGGCCAAAGGAGGCAGAAGCAAAATCTGTTGCAGATCTGAGCGAGCTGCATCTAGAGGATCCAGCCTTCAGCTGGCCCAGAGGACAGCAAATGCAGACTGAAAACTGAATTTAGACTGTCATGACATGCAGAAAATTCAGTGAAGTTGGAATCGAACCCAGACTATCACAGCAGTTAAAAGCTAATTTATTTATTGAGTGTCCTACAAGGTTTTGGAGGTATGGTCATGGGTTATAGGGAGAGACACGAGAAGATCTGCCTCTCACTCTGCTCTCTTTGTTTGTGTCATGCTCTCTCTCGATCTCTTTCTCTCAGCTAAACAATACAATCCCAGCATCTGTCGAGTCTGATCTGCTCTAAGCTCCAATGAGAGGCGAAAGAGGAGCTGAGATGAGAATGAAACAGAATCCCGGTCCGTGACGAGGCACTGAGACTCCTCAACACGCCCCATGCGGGTTGCCCTGTCATAAATCATCATTTGTCAAATTCAATAAGCATCCTTAACACAAAAATGATGCTATCTCCTGGGAGCCTCAAGTGCCTGAAATTTTGCACAGATGTGGAGACGCAAAAATACAAGGGAAAGATGGGAGCACAGGGAGGGAGGAGGAAGGAGGACAGATTTTGCATGGCAGAAAGAATGTTCTCTATTCTCTGCTCCATTCCCATCCTGTTGCCCTCCACTCCACTGCCACACATGCTGCCATGTAGGCTGTCTTCCTGGGAATGCTGCAGTCCCAGCTCCTGGCACATGTTTTGCATCTTCTAAAAGGAGAAAGCAGGCTGTGTATGCAACATGGAAAATCCATCTACTTTGGGGGTCACAAGCCTACCACAAAAAGCTTCCCTGCTAGCCCAGAGACATGTGGATGGCAGGAGGCCCCTGGGGAACAGCTTCCTGCTTTGGACAGAACAGGTCATGGGGCACAGTTCATCAGAAATCACGCTGCTGCCGTTTCCACTCCCTGCCAGCAACATGAGAGCTGTAGTCTCGGTTAGACACCCCATCCCTTATTGTGCAACAACAGGAGGCTGGAGAATAGGGCCACCTCGGGGGGTTCAGCTGTGAAATCTCACTCCTCAGTGGAATGTGCTGCACTCTGGCCAGAGCCAGGGACCAGCACTATTGTAAGAAAAGGCTGAGTGCAGGCTGCTGTGAGCACTGAAGCTTGAAAGCAGGCTCCGTTTATACATGTACAGGTTGCATAGCACCGTACATTATCTATGCTTAAAATGCCATGCATAAAAAGGAATATATGCAAATACCCACAAGAGCCATTTTGTCTCCCCCTCAGGACTACAGTGTCTGTCTCCAAAATATAAAGCATGAGTCTCTGAAGCTGCTTGAACTGAAGTAGCAGACAGAGGTGACAGACTAGCATCCTCTGCAGATCAGGCACCCACGGGACACAGATACCGTGAGACACATAACGTCTTGACCAGCTGAAGGTTAGTCCAGCTGCTCGAGATGCACCCCAGACAGGGTCCTGCTTTATGTGATACCCACCAGCATGACTCACATCTGGGCCAGGGAGGATAAAGCAGGCTTGAACAACCAAACGCTGGGGCTTTTGCAAGTGAGATTTGGGTGCAGGGAGACAGTGAAGTGCTCCTTGGTCGATGGCAGGCTCACAGGCAGACTGAGCTGCACAGCTTTCTTTGCACTCACACACCCTTGTTGTCAATGAATCATTCAGGTCACTGCAGAAAAATCTCTAACCACCTATCACCATTTATCCTTCTAAGACATGTGCTACAGAGCAGTCATTTTAGAAGAGTGTGAAGCTTTCTAAAACCTTTTCCAGAGGCTATTTTGAATGCCTTTACTTACTGAGCCACACAGATACCCTGGTGCCACAAACAAATTGCTGAAGTAGCAGGGGGAAAGTATAAAGCCACATTAAAATTCCAAATAAATATGAAAAATACCTTCAGTAGATAAATATGCCTTGACTTTGAAGGTCAGTGTATTGATCCATCTGAAGGCTAGAAGCAAGTACTTTGTGCTGCACTTCTGATACTCCACTTGCAGTTATTATCATTATTGGCATTATTGTAGCAGTAGCAGCACCTCAAGGACCTATCCAGGATCCAGATGCCATTACAATAGGGATACTGAATTCAAATGAAGAGATGTGTGATGAACAGTCTGATTCAAAACAAGACTAAACTCTACATGACAAAGCAAGCACAGCAAATCTTCATGAATCAAGCTCAGTGCCACTGCAGACAGACTGCTCCCAGCACCAAAGCCAGGATGCTAGAGAGGCTGTAGGGTCTCTGTACTGTACCACAGTCCCTTCTGGAACAGGACTGTTGATATACCCAGGGATTAAGTCCATCCTATAAGCAGCATGTAAATCACAGATCTGTGATTTAGGGGATGCTCATCAAAATGCTCCTCTTTTCCATCAAAAAAATTTGCACAAGGAAAAAGAGAGGAACAAGGATATTTGGAACAAGGACCAGCCTCCTGATCCCACCAGAGCTCTGACAACACTCCTGATGCCAGGTGGTCCCCAGCAAACAGCCACCTCACCCACAGGCAGGTGGAAGGTACGTGCCTGTGCACTCACTGCAGGCATGCACAGATGGAGAGTACGTGCCCTGAGCCGTCGCTCTGTGCAGGCACAGATGAGAGGCCCTGTGCAGCCTCTCCACGCGTGGAAGATGCCGCATGCCTGGCTGGGTGTTGGTCCCCGCACGCTCTGTGTGTTCAACACACTCCTCCCGCTCAGCGCCCTGCCTTCTGCCCTGGCAGCTCCTGAACAGGACCTGCAGCTGAAGGCAAACACATTTCTGCCCAAGAGAAATGCAAAAGGACTAATTTTAACCCAGTGCACATGGAGAGGAGGAAAAGGAAAGCGCAGAGAGATGGGCTGCAGCAGAAGCAGCGGAAATTCCTGGGAATGGGGTATTTGTTGAGGCAGCTACCTGTGCTGATCACGTTTCTCCAACAGCAGTGAGTTAACCTGAGTTAACCCAAGGAAAGCTAGCTTAGGTGTGCCTCTGTGTTCCACAAATACACTCCACAAATCCAGTTAGAAGAGTATGCCCAGAGAAACCTCCTGAAAGACAGACTATGGTATTATATAGGTCAGTTATTTCAGACACGGAAACGATTAGCTGAAACTGGAGGGGAACTGATCTTAAAGAATAAATCAAATCAACTCTTTCCCCCACCATAATTCCTTGGAAATAGCTTTCCAACAAGATAAAGCTGTCTTTTTTTTTTACACCTGCAGGGAGATACCACACTCAATGACTGCTGGTGTTACAGATCTGAATCTTGCCTAACTTCTGTCTTAAGCCAAGTGAATTCTTCTTGATGAAAGAAGTAAAAATTTTTCTTTAGACTACCTTTCAAGGAAAGAAAGCTTATGTGATTGTGCTTCCGACACACCTCTCTCCTTGCTGTCCTTTTAACACTGTAATTAGTTGCAGTCCAATTCACAGGACCCTCAGGCAATTAAATCCCAGGAAAAACGTCATGAAATAAGTTTCATGAAAATGAATGCCTGGATCAAGTACTGCAACCTAAATTAGTGTCTCCACAGAGTTCTGGAAGGGGGAAAAATCCAACTGTGGTACGCTCTGGTAGCAGCCAGCTGACCAGTGAGCCTGTACTGGTGCCCAGTCAGCACACGGCAACTTGCCTATGGTTAGCCTCCTTCCCAAGCGGGGTGTCATAAAGATGTAGAGATGACATGGGCTACTGTACAAACTAGGGAGAAGGGCGTGAGTCAACAGGAGATGAAGCATCACTCATTTGAAGAAGATTCTGTCAGCAGCACTCGTTCAAAAATGCTTGAAGGTCTGCACCGCCAGAGGCAATCTCAATAAAGACTAGTTGGTAAGTTACAGAGTGTCTGTAACTCTGATAGTAATGCAGGAGGGAAAAGGAAAAGATGTATGTAAATATTTTTCACACATGGCTCCACAGTTAATGAACAAGACAGTCACACCATGCACGTACCCATGTATCTGTTCATATCCTTCATTTCTCCTAAGCCCCTAGGGTACCAATAACAAAAGTTCACAAACACAAAGCAAAGGTCATGATGCTGACAAGATATCTTTATTGCTAGACAGCTCCCCAACCCACCCATGATAAATTAAGGCCCTTATTCCTGCTTAACCCATAACCTTTGTAGTAGAACCTGAAGATCAGCCATGGCAAGTTTTCCAACCTGGGGATGGGGGCAGATATGAAATCCACACTCAGAGGCCCTTTCTTTTCCCATCCAATGTGCAAATCAGTTCACATAGCCTCAGCAGTATATCCATACCCCACACACAACACAGACACACTGAATACTTGCAGAAATGTACTGCAGTGGAGATAAAGCTAATAGTTTACATGCAAACACACGCCCAGACATGTGTTCCTTCCTGGAGATGCCCCCTCCCCCTCATGCTTTACACATTATATAAGAATTTTATTCTGTAGTATGCTCTGAGAAAGGCGGCATTTTGCCAGATTTCAAAATGGCCTCATTTATCACCTAAATCCCCTACGAAAGCGAGGGAATAGGGTTTGTAAAACAGCCCAGATTAATGAGGCTGCATCTACATCTTAATAGCTTTTGTGTGTGCACAGTACTTCGATCTGCGCTTGTGAGCACTGTGTGTTTCTGTGCTTTATGGACTTTCTTTCTTCATCTTACCAGGTACATCTACATGTGCTGGCATTCCTGTCTAATGCTGTGTGCCTACGCTGCCTGTGCCCAGCACATGAAACCTCCTTCCCTGCCTGTAGCTGGTTACGCTTCGTGCAGGTGGAATTCTCCCTGTGAGCACCTCCCAGTTTGCAATTGAGATCCGTGAAGGGAACCTATTTATGCCTGGGCTTTGATATCCACTGATATACTTTTGTGCATGTTGAAGTCACCACTTCAGTGCCGGCTCCTTAGGCAAGAGAGGCCTATATTTCTTCTCTGTGTTAGGGGAATTTCATTTTGATGCTATATATAAGAATTCTGGTGAAGTAATTAACAGAAGCCTCCAGAGGCTTCGTTATGAAAACAAGGCTCCATGTGCCAGATTCAGAAGAACCTTGTACTCCTTGCAAACTCCTCCAGGCAAGGAAGATATTGCAGCTGCAAAGGGAACATAACCCAGGGCAGGAAACAGCAAGCACCGATGAGGTCCGTTTCTCAGTCCTTGAAAACAGCTTTAGCAGAAAGCTGGAAAATGCAGCAAATTGGAAAAGGATGTTCCAGATAGGATCACAAAAGAAGAGGGCATCAGTTCCATTGACAGTGAAGATTAATTTTTAAATTACATACCAAAAAACTCTTCCAAGAGCATTTGACCTGTGTCAATCTAGTGGCTCCAATAATCCCTTATGTAGGACAGAGGGAATACTTGGAAATTCCCCTTACAGAGTTTACCCTGCAGCTCTTTCTTAGCTCCTTCTCCCTGGATTTTTTTCATCCTTTCCTTATCCATTTCTCCTTCCCTGTCTCTGAGGAACTGCTGCTGCTCCCTTCCCCCCGCCCCTCCCTCCCCCTGTCTGCTGTCAGCCATTTCACTTGACTTTTTCTGCTCTTGCATTCACCAGAGCTGAATTCAGTGACAGCCTCTTGGCAATTTCCCTTTGCTGGTGACTCAGGTAATTGGATCTGGTGCCTTGGGGAGCTGCCAAGCATGATGTCACAGCTCTGCAGAAAAAAATACCCTATGTAATTGCTTGATACACTAGCTAATGTCTCATCCTGGTGGAGGAGGAACTCTCAGTTTGGGGGATGCCAAGATTTCAGAGACTCAGGACTCTGTGGTCAAAGTGAATAAAGAATTATCTGTGGGTTTTGTTTACACATGTTCTTGCTTGTTTACTATGTGCTTATTAACTGTCCCCTGACCAGCGAGTCTGAATGTTCATAATAAATACCGCAGTCCCTTTATGAAAAGGGAAGGACTGTGAGCCTGTCATTAAACAAAAGAAAATGGGAATGAAACATCAATACAGAACAAGAATGAACAGCTCTATGCACCATGGTGTAACCCTGCATCAGGGTTTATTCTGCTCTTTAATAACATTTGCATACCAGCATTTAAATGCACTTGGATCCTTGATTTCTTCCAAGATTGAAGGAAGACATCTGTCTTTTCCTAGCTGCAAGTAATGGATTTGGAGGACAGGCTAGGGATCAGAAGAGATCACTGTTAGTCTCAGGGTAGATATGAGAATGTATCTGAAATCCATTAAGTGAAGCAGCAAGACGAGAATGAGCTAATGGGCAATTCTTGCTAACGCACTAATAAAATGGAACTGAAAGTTTCTGGCTCTTCCCTGAACTGCCCCATCTTGTTTGGAAAAAAACCCCTTGGGAATTTAGTATTCAGAAGAAGCTGACTGTTCCAAGTTCTGCTTTTCAGATGTTTTATGTTGATCTTCCTTCTTTTGTAGACTTAAGGAATCCAGCCAGCAAGGATCTGGCGTAGTGAGGTGTTTAGGCCTCAGCTCTCTTCCCACAGTTCATCTGCAAGGCTGAATCCATTGCTAGAGGTACTGATTGCTGTGCCAAGAAGAGGGAATGAGAGTATGAGAATTCAGAAAGGAAATCTTTGATTGTCTTCCCTGCATGAAACATTTTCCCCAAGCAAAATAGGACCTGGCTTTGCTTGCAAAGGCCCCAAAAGACCTCACAAGAAAATTGAAGCCTTGTGTAAGATATGATCTGCTCTGGATCTCCAGTATGAACACAGGTTAGCTGCAAGAGTGTTTTTGTCCTCTCCACTACTGCAGCTGGAGTGATTTTGAATAATCTGGAAAATTTAGCAAGTCCTGAGAAACAATCAATCATTTTTTGATAGGTCACATTTTCCAACTAGAAGAGATCTGTCCTGACTTTCCACCATGCTCTGGCCAGTTCAGCAGATGATAATTATTATTCCACTGAGCTGGTTCTCACACAAGCACAAATATCATATTCCTCAGCTCTCTGTCATAGGTATTTGTTTAGGCAGGTCACCAAATTTCTGTTAGGTCTCTGCTGTGTTCTCTAATACCCTTGTACTTCTAATCTTGCCAGTCCAGGCCATCCCCTGGACTTCTGTGGCTTTGATGAAGGGATGAAGTTTCCAAATTTTGCTGCATTAGTCCAACCCTCCTGGCGTGATTCACTAGTTTAGTTTCCTCTTTAGATGTCAGACCTGTGCAGTACTGCGGCTGTTCTGGGTGGCTTGGAAATTATTTTGAGAGACTCTGAAATAAAGGCAAGAGGGTTTCAGTTCCCATTTTTCCAGACTCTTTCCTCCTCACACTCTGCCTTACGATGGCATGCTGTTATATAGGGATCTAAACAGTATCACAGCTGCAGAAACCTGCCATGCAGATGGCACCACTCCACTTTTGGAAAAGATGTTAGAGGTCGTGCTGGGGAGGAGAGGCCACAGCTATCTAGCCTCTTCTTAGGACCTCAGGTATCCACAATATTTTTAGCTGGCTTGTCCCAGTGACACCACTCAGACCTTGGCAGCACAGCTGATAGCAGCAGCACACAGTTAAGCTACCTAGAAAGATTGTCAGATGGAAGCCTCTTCAATTGTTAAGGAACTAGCAATGGCCTTAGAATGATTATTTTTAAAAGGGAGAGGGAAATGCAAATTTTCATCACTTTTCCTCTTAGGGCAATTTAAGTACTAAGTGGAGAAGCAATTTGCTCTAGAGAACCCATTTGCTGAGAAGTCTCCCTCTGTCCCTCAAGGGACAAGCCTCTCTCACAGGGATGTCCACTGCCATTTCCAGGACTACACATACAACTGGTAGTGTATCCCCTAAAAAAAAAAATGTACAAGCATGTATGATTTGTGACATGAAACACAAATCCATACCATTTTAGCCTTTCAGCTTTCCTCCTTGGATCAGCTGAGATGTTCAGTCTAGTCATTCAGATATTTATTGCTTCTGATTTCTCCACTTGAAATTCCCAGCCAACCAACAGAAGTTGTGTATGGATATAAGGACTTGGAAGTAACAAGTGACCTGTGAATAACATTCATCAGCGTAAAAAACCACTGCCATATCGTGACAAGGCCTCAGCACAACAGGGAAATATGAACACCTTATTTGGGAACTGGTGTGAACACAAAGATAACACTAGCAGTAGAGAATTTCCAGTGAAATTCCAGAAAGCTATTTCCAATGAAAAGAGTGGATCCAAAGGCAACCTGGATAACTGCCCTCAAAACCACTTTAGGAGACTCCAGTCTGCAAGTCTGAATACAGGGTGAACATATAGAATGGGCCACCAAGATCAAATCAACAGATACAGCCAAAAGGAGCAAGCTGACTACATACTCAGCCCTAGGGCAGAGAACAATTACAGCAGCTGACTGCCAGGGCAAGCCCAGAGATCAAAGAACAAAGCATTATTAATTACTGCCATTATCATCATTAGCATTAGTGTCCAGTAGTTCTGGTCATGGACCAGTACCTCACTGTGTTAGCCAGTGTGCAAATAGAGAAGAAAAGAATGGGCCCTGCCCAAGGAATGCCGAGTTTCAATATTAAATGTAGACAGCTACAATAGGAATGGAGGCGCCAAAGAAGCGATAGTGTCACAGACAGGGGAAAGATGCTTGGAATCCAGACCAACAACTTGGCTACCACCAGGGCAGCCATTACCTGGAAACAAGCAGGTTGCTTAAAGGTCTTTACAATGCACTCTGGTTCTTTTAATTCATTGAGATGGTTTATAGAGGTGCCAGATATCCATGGTTTGTCTCTTGAAACAGCAGCTGAAGGCATGTTTTGGTTATTCAGAGTAAAGACAGGAGAATGAATCTCCAGCTAAAAAAAGGCTGATTGAACTCTGGACACTGCAGGTGTCTTCTTCATTCTTTCCAGCACATGCTGCAGCTCCAGTGCTGCCAGTGAGACAGAGACTACGTGTAATGTCCCCCTGCAACCAGGGCAATTGCTGTTCCCAGAGTAGTTTGCATGGTTCTCACCTTCCAAAAGCCACATCACACCTGGCACTTTTTCTTCTCAAAGGAGGCAGGCTGAAAAGGCTATTCATCCTTGGGTGGTCCAGGACTGGTCTGAGGCACAGCTGGACCTGACAAATGATTCTTAGGAAAAAGGATACCAGATACCACTCACCAACACTGCAGGGATCAGATGAGTGATATGCCCCTGCACTGGAACAACTGTCCCTGTGTCACTTCTCTGTCTTTCATCAATGCAACATCCATTCTAGTTTTAAAATAACAACAGAATCCATGATCTTCCAAGTGTTTCTAGTCAATGTTGTGCCTAACAAATGGTGTTATTTTTGATCTTCCTCTAGTACACCCCCATGAAGAGATTACAATGTTTCAGACGTCAGTCAGTGTAATCTCCCCATCTGTAATCTCTCATCTCCCTGTCATGGTCCATTACCCCTGTGTCACCAGTGGAGAGGGTTGTGCCTCATACACAGAATGACCTACTCAGAGCCACAGAGCCAGTCAATGATGACTTTGGAACTTGAAAGGAGAAAAGACATGTCTGTCCACATTGGGTCTTCCAGCTCTAAGCATTCTCCCACTCCCATGTGATTCCCTTATAACCACATCTGTGAAAATGTCCTGCTAAAGCTTCCTTTTAATCTTTCTTCTGATGTTTCCACATTCTTATTTTGTAATGGTCATGCTCACATTTTGCTCATTTTCCCAGTGCTCTCATAACCTCCTCAGATGGAATTTTTTTCCCCTTTAAAAAGAGATTCCAGCCACTTCTTGGAACTCTCTCTATTTTATATATCTCTAGATCAGACTGTTAAATAGAACCTATTTTTCAATATCTGAATATCTCATAATCTTTAATATATTCATAATGACAATACCCCATGAAGGAGACAGATATTACTTTCTGCATTTTAAAGTCGGGAAGCAGAGGCACATAGGGACTAACCATAACCACTAGCCAGTGCTAGGCATTCATTGCAACAAAAGTCAAGGACTAAAACAACCAGACAATTTCGAATTCTAACATTGCTGTTCATTTTCTAAGACTGCTTTCTGAAATTGTTAAGGGGTCAATTCTTCCATCTTTTATCTGCTGTCATGAGGTTGTGTCCATGTAATAAATCTTGAAAACACAGAGTCTCATTACTCCAGGACCAACAGCCTAAAGAATAACTGCACAAAAAGACACTGTCCCTGTGCTTCCAAAATTTCCAAAATGAGATATCCTAACAGCAAGTAGGAGGGTAACTGCCTTAGTATTATTCTCCTCACTGTGGCTCACAAGGAACCAGATTTGGTTATAAGGGCAATGCCGATTTGTGTAGGATCTCTTTTGATCAAATACTCATGCTTTCCCCAAATGCAGTCTCCAGCTGGCACTGCTGGAATCAGAAAACTCAGCAAGGTGGACCAATAATCTGACCCAGCAGGACATTTCTTACACTGATACAAAGGTCTGGGAAAGTATAAAAATCTCCATTTCTTTTCTAACCATTCTTTATACTGGAATTTCTTTGTTTATACTGGAATAATATTCACTGTGTCTCCTTTAACATCCTGATGTCACCATTGATAACAATGTAGGAACTGCACCTTGGCCTATGCTATGCAATGTGTCTGCATCCCTTCTTTGTATGAACTGTCCCAAAGGAAGGGACATAGACTCTCCTTCCTTCAGTCAAAGACTGCAGGTACTTCCCCTAAGGGATCAATTGCCTTGCCTAGACATCTGAGTATCTTCAGCACAGGAACATAATTAAGACACATCAGTGTATCTGTGTTAGTTTATGGGATAAAAATGAGAAGCCAGATGTCTACCTAAGGAAGTATTTAAAGACCACATGGTCTGGTTAGATGAGTGAAAATGATTATGCATATCTGGGAACAAGGGTATTAAAAGGAGGAATGAGGAACTTTCTGAGGCTGGGAAGCATCTCAACTGGCCACCTACCCAAAAGATCAATTAACTGCTCACCTCATGCATTTCACAAAGAAACAGAACAGCATACCAAAGGGCATTTCATCCTCTGGTATTTCATCTCACCTCCTCAGAAATACACCTTACAAAGAAGCAAATTGGCCTCTTAGCAAACTTTGGAAAATGCCTAAGTGACTAATATAGGCAATGTCCTAAGGTTTAGAAAGCTAATGTTAGGAGAGGTGTATGCCATCCTGAATCTTTCATTTTGATTTCTGTTCAATAAGCTTCAGAATGCCAAGACAATTCTAGTGCACTGGAGAATATAACCTGAAGTGTGCAAATATTTACAAAGCTAAATAGTATTTTTATTGGCTTCTTAGCCTGGAATTAGTTCTGTGAAACTGGGAAACAGTGAAGTGTAAAAAGAAAGTGACACAACTGATACCAAACAAAGTGACAACACAGAATATCTTGTTCCACTGAAAACATCAATGTTGTTGATGTTTTAATGCATTTACAAATTTGGTTGGTGAGATAACTGGTACTGGTACAATATATTTAGGTTTCTGTAAGACAGCTGACTTTGTCTTTTTTGGCCTTTGATAAAAAAATATCACTACACAATGTTGCCCTTACTAAACAAATTTAATTCCCACTCAACTGATGCATCATTAAAAGGTAATTGTAAATGGAGTATTATCATTATATGTGACTTATTCTACCGAGCACCTAAGAAATCTGTTTTGAGTGCAAAACTACTCAATATCTCTATTAATTAACTAAAAGAAAAATAGAAAATCCATTAGTGTGACAGAAAAATTGGCAATAAAATAAATAACGATGGGTCATGGCAGTAACAAAGATCCACCTGGAGATGTTTGTAAGGTGAGCTTATCCAAGCAACACATGTCTGATTGCAGTCAAGTGTAAAGTCATTTAACTAGCACAAGAGCTTCCAAAATGGCAGTGTCTCCAGGACTGCAGGGATCTGGAAAAATATTCTGAGATGATGAGAGAAAACCAAATACACACATCTGCAGGAAGGATGCTGATCAGCTGGAAAAGGTTCTGAAGCGAAATACAGGAATAATATGGAAGCCATAAAACATATCCCTCTATAACATATTGGGATGCTTCATCTGTTTATTTCAGGTAATTTGTTTACAGTCTCTAAGTAGATATATATAGAAAAGAGTTCTGACAGTACTTGACTGTGTTGTTTTTAAGAAAAACAGGCATATCAATATTTAGTGGTTTGAATCAGACACAAGGAACATTTAGATAAACACACAAAAAAAGTTTTAACCGTAAGGTCAATTACCTTGTCTAGGATGAAGAAGAAATTCTGCTCTTGGAGTTCTTTAACTCAAGAGAGAGCTTAAAACTATGCTCCCACTCAGCCCTCTATCATGCCTCACACAATGGATCCAGACACACCTGCTGAGGATTTATGCTTTGAGCTACACCCAGCACAAAATGACCTGTACAATCTTTATGTTCTTCAGCTGGTCACTCGTGGAACAGTTAGTGTTAAAGGGCATGGGGAGAGGGGTGGGAGCTGGGTATCCTCATGCCACTGGCCCACAAAGTTGAACAGGGATTCAGAATAGAGGGATACTGAACTCAGGAGAAGACAACACTGTAAGAAAACAGACCAATCCCATCTCCTTCCTTGGACTTCACTGCACAGCCTCTCTCTAGCTTGATTAATCCCTGCTTATCCTGAACCACTGTCACAGCCCAGTTGTCATGGATGTGATGGAGGTAAAAAGCAGAGCAACACCCAGCTCACTCCCTTACATACACTGCCTTACCAGAGCAGGTAATCGTGTTTGTTAGTAAGGTCATCCAGCACAACTCTGTGTGCAGTACTGAGAGGAATTCTACAAATTTCTTCTGAATCTTTTAATAGGAACCTCTGGAGTAAGTGAATAATGACCCTTATCTTAGGGCAGGCCCTGCATACCCACGACTGTGCACTATGTGTGCAGGGAAGACGGTGACAGAAGTGCAAAGCCTCTGACTTGTGGCTTTTCCACAGCCAGGACTTGTACCCTTATTCATTGAGAGGATGACAGGTGACCCCTGCAGCCATGGGGTCACAGGGAGGCTATCGAGGAGGAAAAATATTAAAATTGCTGTGTGGAGATACATCAAATATTTGAAAGTAACACTGAGGGGATAGCAGTGCTAAAGGTGTCAGCAGTTCCTTACTTGTGTCAAGGGAAAATATTTGTGTATACTTGTGTGACTGTCCTGAATATATGATGAGTGCATAACATGAAATGGAGGGGGGTCTGTACGTGCAGGGATTTTTTTCTGCTTCTTTTGTGTTTTAGAGAACCTGATTTTAACAGCTGTGACTGCCGATTTGAAATGACCCCGAGTCAGACACCACACAGCCCACTGAAATGAATTGAAATGAATCTTTGCATTACTCTGATTCTGGGATTGGACTTAGGCTGGGGTTTTTTTTTAGTTGTTATTGCTTTTGCTGTCGCTCCAGCACACATATTCCAGTTTAGTCTCATGGGACCCATGACACTCGAAATTTGGTAAGTGTGTGGCAACAGGTTTTGTCAACAAGAATCTAGGACACACATCAAGGCAAGAATCCGTCTTTCATCCCTAAGACTGGCTTTGGCAGAAAACTTGGTAGCTGCTGGTTCATGTGTACTTAATCCCTTTACTCCTGAAAACTTTTTTGACCCATCTTCCCTTCAGCTGCTCCAGCTCCTGTCTTATGCTAATACTATGCACAAAGATAAGATTAAAAATCAAGTACCCTAGACAAAAGTATATTCCTTCTTCCAGGTATATTATAATTGCATACCGAAAGCAATTCACAGTTTATTAAATACGATTTATTAAACATTTTTCAGGGCTAGAGACACCGAGTTGGAAGGGCAGAGCTTGAGGCATAAAGCTCATCAAAGTAGCTGCAGAGAAGTGGGCAGCCAGGAGTTTGGAAGCCTTTGCAGGTTCCATGCTGGTCCACAAAAGCATAAGCTATCCTCTGGTCAAAACAGGACAGGGACTATATCAATTTGAGAGACAAACTGACAACCTCAGTTTAACCAGTTCATGTGCCTCTACTCTGAGCTTATGAGAAAAGTTACATAGAGCTATTGAAAAGAAATCAGCTTACAAATAAAAATATGAATCAGAAAATTCTCATTTCAGTCAAATAGTCAAGTAAATAGAAAGTAAAGACATGTAGGACCTTAAGGGCTCTCAAAGACTGCTCTTGTTCTATGGCAGTCTATCTCAAGTGTTCATGGACCTCTGTCTAATCTATGCTGACACAAAGAAATGGATGCTTTTACTGAATCAGGTTTCGGCCATTTCTTCATTTACTAGAAACTTACAAATTCTGATCTTTGACTAGGACCATCACAGACCTGGAGGCTTCTTTTAAAATCCTAGCCACCCCTTTGATAGCAAACAGCTTACTGAGAACTTCTCCTTCAAAATGTATCTCCACATTGTGCTTCTATTTCATGATGATTTAATTTACCTCACATTTCTGCCATATCCTTAGAAGAAGGTTAGATGAGACATTGAAATCCTTACTGAAATCCAGATATAAATACCTATTATTTTGCCATTCACTGTTAGGCAGTTACACTGTCAAAAAGGGATTTAGATTGCTTTGACGTTATTTGTTCTTAACAAATGAAGCCACGTTGTCCTAGATTACTTTGATATCCTTTAGGTGCTTATGAATTGATTATTTCATAATTTATTCCAGTGTTCCTTCAGATATTGAAGCTAGCTGACTTGTTTACAATGTCAAAGTCTGCTTTTACCCCTTTTTAAGATGGCTGCTTCCCTGCCCTCTATTAATTCTCTTTAACCTCTCCATACAAGAATTAATGCTGAGCAAGCGATTAAGTACTCTGTTCAACAGTGATGCCATCAGCCAGTATTTCATGTCCCACTGTGAGGAATCCCATGTTAATACATTCCTGACTTGGAGTCTTGGTGTGTATTACTGAACCCTGTGAGTTGCTCTGCCTTCAGAAACATCTTTTGCTCATTTACTTCAGAACGACAGCTAAGGTTTTCAAAATTTTCTCTAAATGTAATGCAATATGGTCTGTAAAACTAGATTTTGCTGATGTTAAAATGCACCAAAGTGCTTTGTAATTGAAACCTTTCTGAGGAATGGGGATGCACCCTGATTTTTCAAGTGGACTACTTTATATATGGAAAAGGAAAAGAAGTTTTAGGTGGACTGTAATATAGTATAGCAGAAATAGAAAGAGATGGTTCTACTATACATGAAATAAAACCTGCCAGTAGTTCATCCAAAGAAAATCTAGGGAAGTATTTTTTCTGTTGGTAAGGCTGAAGTGCTACAAACAGCACTGTCAGGCTTGCTCTGTGTCAGAAGAAAGCTGGACAATGGAATGTAACAGCAACTGATACATCATTAAAGATTTGTGCTATAAAATGATAGTGCATATGTGTGTTTTATTTAGATTTTTATGTTTTAATTTTAATTGATGTGTTCTAGTATCACAAACCAATTAATGTTTAACTACCCTTTTTTAAACCTTTATGACACTGACACTAAAGCATGACACTTCCGTGAATTACAATCCCATTACAATCCTATCGAGTCTCTTGGACTAAAGGTTTGTGGGCCTTCGAAAGAATGCACATGGGAGTGGAGATTTCTCTCCCCATGACAGACTCCTTACACTGACATTAATATAATCTCACAGTGGTCTTGAGATTGCTCAGTATCTATGGATACTGGAGTTGTTTAGTAATTGGTGACCTTCAGAAGAGCATATTACTAGAGTATTCTAAAATTTGAGGATAGAAGTATCAGAAAGGCTAAAACTTACATGCCATTAAAAGCTTATGATTTGGGGTGCAAAGACACATGGATCCCTGCTGCCATCAAGTCAAATGCTCTCAAGAATGACATTAGAAAACAGCTGCAAACCCCCTGGTATAGGACTTTGTTTTGTTTATGTACTGCACAGAGCTAGACTGGCCTAAGCTGTACAAGCAGACACATCACCTATATAAGCATCTCTGTACTGCATGGCATTCCTTTCTCCATATGCTCATAAACTCTCTCTCTAGAATATCTGAGAGCAGAACAATGCATGGCATCCCACTGGGCTGATTTTCTTTCCCACGTCTCAGGAAAGGTAAAACCTTTTTCTTCATTGTAACTGCTTTAATTGTATTTTCAAGCTGCTTCTTTCCTTACTCCCTCTCTCTCACTGTTTTAGATCTTTTCACTCATGCTTTCTTTTCATCTCTTTTTTCTTTCACCTTCTTGTCTTTTCTCTGCTGTTTTCAGATCTGTCTTCAGTAAAGCCAGAGAAAGGAGATTTATATCTTCAAGCAGAGTGATCTGTAAAGCCATGACCCTGCTTACAGAATGCTCTGTCTTTCATTATCCTGAGGTTCAGAAGAACAGTGCTATCAACATGCAAAGAAAGAGGCTTTTCTAATATATTCTTGGATAGTTTCACAGGCAGCCTTGAAAATAAACATAAAGACCTAGAATTGATGTAGAAAGTAGTGGGGGAAGGCTGAAGCCTTCTGGGGCTCTTCACATGATTTATTTGAAGGCAGAGGAAGCAGCTATCCATGTCCACGTCATACGAACAAACATTCTTATAAGCAAAAAGGATCCATTTCAAAGGCTCTGTAATTATCACTAGCGTCTGGAGTAAGAAAGTTTTACAGAGGCTAGCTGGAGCTAGAAGCCAGCACTGCAGGCAGGCCCAGGAGAATGAATACAGAGCTGCCAGCACCCTCCATACCACAACCAAACCTGAACCTCTGCTGAGGACTGTCCTAGATTTCAGTAACAAATAGGTGCACAGGAGCATCTCTTCACGGGCAACTTTACTATCTTGTTTGAATGTGGGAGGTTCAACACCAATTAGTAGCTTGGAAGATATGAGTGCTCCAGAGAGGGTATTGATAGGACTGGCTAACAACAGTATGACTCAGAACAGAGCAGAGCTTGACCTCTTCTTCAAAGGCAGTGTTAAGATTTCCTGTCATCTCTAGCCTAAGCTGCTCCTGGGCATCCCTTGCTACCCATCCCAGCCACAGCAGACATGTGTCTGAAATACAAGTGATGACTGATGCTTCACAACAGATCTAAGGGGTCTTATGATACCAAAATGCTCTAAATTGGAGAATGGGGGGTGTTGTGTACCATCTTAGGTCAGAGTGTACTTTCTTCATTGTGTTGCTGGTGGTGAGCTTCTGCAAGCAGTACCCAACCCAGTTGCCTGTACTCTGAAGTGCTGGACACTCTAGTGACATAAAACAAAGGCTAACAAAAAGGCTAACAAAAAAGAGTGATTCAGATGTTGTAACTGCAGAATTTTTAAGCACAGCATGCCTGTAACTGCATGGAGTGGAAAGATGAGCTTCACCATACATGTCTTTCACCATCCATGTAGGAACACCACCAGACCACAGGCCAAATGCAGCTTCTGAGTCTGTGTATGCAAGTAATTAGAAATTTTGTGTGTGTAGTGCTTTTTTCCCCTCTGTCTTCTACACTACCTAAACCAACGTATAAATTACAGCCAGAAAATTTGTATCTGATCCCATTGTTGCTTTACAGTCAATATTGAGTGGCTTCTTCCAGTCCCCAAGCACTTTTTTCCTAGCACTTTTGTTGTGTCCCTCAGGCTTTTCTTACATTTGGTGTGATGGAGATTGCCCACATCCACTTTAAGCAATTGAGACTTTACTTGTTTCTATATTGGTATGTGTATGATTCCTTATCAGCTTTTTCAAAACACTTAAGAGGTAAGTTTACCCATGTCTGCATCTGGTTACATCTTATATTTGTCTCCATAAACAAATTTCATATGCTGAGAGACTGTCTCTGTGTTGATTTGGCCAGAAGTGGATTTAAATGTGCTACTGATCTTATAGTTAAAGCTCCTTCTTGGAAATAGCCATAGGTGCCTATTTTCTCCTGCAAAAATGAGCTATTGAGTGGAAAACTGTCTTTTTAAGGATCTCAGAAAATCCCTCCTTCCTGACCTGAAACTGCCTTAAAATTCAGTTGGTTTACTTGTGTGTAAAAAACACCTCCTGCCATGCTGGCCAAAACCAATTAATTTCCTGCTGGTCCTCCCCTGTCTACCTCTGCCCACTGTTGGTCTCTTGTTTTATTATTAGACTGTGAACACTTTGGGGCAGAGAGCCTTTTTTTAGTATTATGGTATACAAAAAACAAGTGATCTTGAACCATGGGTAGGACTCCGAGGTGCTACTGGAAAAAAGCGACCACAAAACTCAAGTGCAACATCCTCATTTGGCAATTTGTAATTCGGAGTTTGGCACCTCAACAAACACTCAACATCGAAGCAGAGAGATTGGGCTCTGGAATCATTAGTTTTATTATTAAATGTTAGTATGATTAGTTATTCCTTTGAAATCAGTGATGTGTCTAATGTCAGAGAAAAGACAGGTCCTATACCCTTAGGCTTTAACAACCTAAACGTGATTATATAGCGTGAGATTTGAAAGCTTGAGTACATGTAGTTTGTTGAGTGTCAAATGTGGAGCAGGAAACAAGGGTAACTGCAGCATCTGAGGGAGGCAAGTACCTCAGGCAGATAAAAGGCAGGAGAATAAAGAGATTAAAAATACTAAATTGGGAGAAGGAATATGCAGGATGCTCATGAACAAGCATTCCCTCCCTGTGCAATGTGTGAAACTGCAGAATACTCTGAAACCTTAGAGGGCTTAATGAGAAATATCACCGGTTTCAGTGCCGGGCCCCAAAACTGGAAAGTGCTCACTTTTACTTGCATTCTGATTGAACATATTTACTGCATGAAGAGAATGACCCCCCAGTGACCCTGCAAGGAATGCACTGTACAGATTTTAAGCATGTTCCTACCTCTAAATGCAGGGGAGGAAATATGGTGAAACGTGCAAGTACAAACAGAAAGAAAACTTTGTACAGAATCACTGCCTGGACTGATTTCTGAAATGCTTCCATGAGTGGGAGGCAGACGGAGCTCCCAGGGAGCGAGGTAGCTCAAGCCCTGCAAAAGGAGCCCCGAGCAGCAGCGCAGCTCCCGCGGGGCACCAAGCCCCGCACAGCCACCGAGCCTGGCCGCGCACGGCCAGCAGGCTGTGTGCTCGCTCTGAGCTGGCCCCAGCTGCTGCTCCCTGCTCCTTTGACGTGGATGTGTGTGTTATATGACTATAGAAGGAGCAATCAGTCAGCTCCCAGGAATCTTAGCAACAGCCGCGTCCCCAGAAAAGGCTTGTAGCAGCTGGAGCGGTGATGACTCAGCAGCATGGTCTCTCTGGCCTCTTGCTGATCCCTGGCAAGGACTGCAGTCCAAGTTCTGGCTCCCTTGTTTGGGTCAGTGCTTTCTTGCTGGCACCAGTAGATGAATTCCTGGATCCTGCTGGCCTTGGCACTCGAAAGCAACCAAAAATTAGCCGACAGCTACAGCCAAAAAAGTTTTTTGTTCTCTTCTTTCTTTAACAACCAAAAAAAAAAATCAGAACAAAACCCGCAGAATCCTGTTAGTACACTGCAACAGAGGACAAATGGCAGAGTTCATCTGTGGCGGATGTGTAGGGGAAGATGGTCACATGCCAGGAGACCCACGTCCCTGCGGTCCCTTGGGGAATGAAACAGATGGGTGGGTTGGGGCTGGGCTGGAAATCATACAAAACATCAGTAGGTTTGTTTATTTTCTGTATCGAGAGTTTTGGGCTGTGGTGTTGAGTAATTCTGTCGACATTTCACCTAGTTCGAGTCACTAGTGCAATGAATCTATTTGGCCTCGAGTTGTTTTCGACTCCGAGGATAATGTTAATATCACACACTCCGTCCACCCTCCTGCGGTAATTCCATAAACGACGGAGAAGAAAAACTGGGATTAAGGAGTCACGGGTCAGGACTGCGGCGTGTCTGCACGGCGGGAGGAACCCTGTGCTGGGGCGGTGAAAGGACTCGGGCGTGGGTGGGCAGCAGGTCTGCAGGGGTCCCGGGCAGTGCTGCCGCCGGGAGAGAGGCCCCTGAAGAGCCGAGGGGGGGAAGAGAGCGGACAAGAAGGGGCCACAGGAGCCGGGGCGGGGGGCTGGATGTCTGGATTCTTTTGGCAGAGGGCTGCCGGGAAGCTTGCTGGTCCTGTGCCAGGCTCCAGCGAGCTCCGCTTAGTCCCTCCCTTTCACGAGCACTAAAAATTCATCTTGAAACAAAAACATCCATGTGTGTGTCTGTGTGTGTAACAATCTGCCTTCTCAGCAGCACCACCGCCACCCCAGCATCGCTGGCCTCATTACTGGGAGCAGGAAATGAGTAAAACAGAAATGGCTGGGGAGGAGGCAGGAGGGGCCGCCCCGCTCCCGGCCATAGGGGTTGCTGGGAGTTGCCGCGCCTTGGTGCAGATGTCGGAGACCTCAAATGTCTGCCGGAAATACAGCTCATGTCGGGCGGGGAGACGTGCGCTTCCCCGGCTGGGGAGCCCAGCGGGAGCCCCCCTACCCCGCGCCGCCCTCCCCCCCGGCCCTCGCCAAACCCAGCTCGTAAATTAGCTCGACTGGAGAAAAATGCACCTAGGATAATGTCGGAGCAGGAAAAGGAAAAAAGGGGGGGGAACCACCAAAAAAAGAAGGAAAACAAACCCCCCCCAAAAACAACCGACGCTCGCATGGAGAGGGTCGCGGGGGGGCCGGGGCGGGGGCTCGGCGGGAAGGCTACGGCAGCGGCCATTGCCGGGGAGGAGCGAGGCGGTGCCCCCAGCCCCGCGCAGGCCAGCAGAGCTGCCGGGAGAGGCCGCCCCCCCTCGCTCAGCAACCTGGAGCGGTTCCCAAAGGAACGCAGCCCGGCCCCGGTGTCGGTTCGGGCCGGCAGCGAGGGCGGCGGGGATTGTCCTGCCCCACACCCGCGGCGGGGCGGAGGCGAGAGTGTCGCGCTTGGATCCGCAGTCCTCATAGCGGCGACCGCCGGCCAAAGGCTGGGACCGTGGGAAAGTGACCGGGTGTGCGCGGCGAAACAGGTTACAGGAGGGTGTTGTAAGTGTAGCAGAAAGTAAGAGCGTTCGGATGCCATGGGGAATGTCTGACAGAACAGCAAGAGCAACACCTCAAGTGCCTCGAACAGCAAAGAGCAGGGTGCCTCATGGTGCGATTCCAGCATTACTCACCCAAGGATCAGGCGCTTCCCCACCCAGTTACATATGACCAGGAAATTACAGGCTGCGCTGCTCCCCGCCTGCCTGAGCGGCTGCCATATCATATGATACACACCAGAGCGGCGTGTCTGATGAAACAGCACAGCAGCGTGTGCTTACTGAAACGCTCATGTTTTGTGGAAAAGACGGGCTGGGCTGGGTCAGACTCTCGTTTGGTATCCTGAATGCATGCTCCCTCTTGCACATCTTGCCATTAATTAAAATACTGGATAAAAATGAAATCCTAATCTTTCTTACACTCACTGCACACTGATCTTCTAGTAGATTCCCCAGCCGGCCCTGCGTGGCTTAGATGTTGCAATTGCTCTCTCTCTTACTTCATCCGTCCAATTTGTGGATAAACTAATTTTTCTTCACACCCAGTATTCACAAGATCTTTGTTTCTGTAGCCATTGTATCAAGGGCTCTGCATCTCTCATCTTTCTTACTATAGCATTAATATCCCAGATCAGATGTGCACCTCTCCTCTCTGCAGTACACAGCAAATAGGGCTACAAAGGTCATCTCTGCAGCACATTGTCATGTCCTGGCTTGAATTTATCTACTTCCTACTTAACTGAGTTTAAGGAACTTGTAACAATGAAAGTCACTTGTGCAAGACTGTGCATCCATCTTTTTCAGTATGCTTCTCCCTGTCTCCTCCACTAATAATGTGAGCTTTTGCTAGCCCTGCCAGTCTCCTCACGCCCTTTCATGCCGTTCTGTAATACCTCTTTGCTCCACCTTTTGCAGCAGCATGTCTACTCAGGTCAGCTTTCTGCAACTAAGGCAGTCTGATCTCCCACAGTTTTGTGTTCTATTGATTCTACGCACCAGTTAAAAGCTCTCCCTTCCCTGTGTTTTTAAGAGCGGCAGCCTGTGTGAATCTTGTGAAGTCTGAGAAAATACGAAGTCCTGTTGCAACCTACTTCTGAGCTGAGGAAAAGGGTCTTCTCTTGGCTTTTTATTTTAATGAAATTAATTATATCTGAGCCAGCTTCTCACCCATCCAATTTGCTTTTAGTTGACCAGTGTATCAAAAATCATACATGCATCTGACAGACCTGGGATGTCATGCACTCTCCCCCCACCAAAGATCTTGTGATCATACAAACCTTTCTTTGCCAAACCAGACCTAAATTTTAACTGCAAAACCATGTGCTGCTTCTCATTACACCCCTTCTTTATGAATTGTTTTCCTTCCACTGTTGGTCTGTGCTTGCTTTTTAAGATCTTCTGCTCCTGAGGGCAGGGTCTGGGCTCTTTTCTGTTCCTACAAAGTGTTAAGTGCCTTATGGGCACAACAATTTAATTAGTTAATAACTACTAACAATTTGCATTTGTATCATACTTCCTGCCATGTCACATCAGACCATGGGTCCAGCCAGTCAAACATGTACCTCTACCTCGTAGTGCTCTGAATCAATCAATTGTCCACCAGTGAGGTGAGGGCCTCACGTGTGGTAGTAGTTGGACATGCAATTCCAGTTTAATTTTGCAGAGTCTGTCCAAGACCTGCTTGTTCTTAATGAATCCATTGCCTGGCCAATCTTGGATTTGAGCTCCTACTGTATAAAGGGACACTCTTGGCTAGTTGAGGTTGGTAGAGTATCTGACAGAGTGAGATTAGCCAAACTGTTCAGAGGAAGGGGTGATGGCTCTGTAATACTCCCAGCATGGCAGTGATGTAGGGTAGACAAAACATAAGGATTAAGTAGGACTCCTCACTGATCCCAGTCCTTCTCTGTCTCCCAGCACTGGGGGTTGGAACTTCCTTTCACCCAATTTCCAATGCCCTTCTGTTTCTTAAAGATGTCTCTTTTTTCTTTAAAATACAGTATTTTCTTCCCTAATATCATGCAGTAGAAAATTCCACAGTTTATCCTATGATGCTTTGCTTCAAGGAGGGATAATCTGTTCTTGATAACATCAAGTGATTTTTTACAACCTGTATCAATCATACTGAATTATGAGGAAAACTGTGAGTCTCCTGGGAGGGTTTGATAGCTTTACTGTGGAAAGAATCAGGAAAATGAGACTTGGCTGAAGAATTTCAATTAAAAGGAAGCTGGGAAGACTTTTGAGACAAGGTGGACACCTGTATTGTATTCTAAGAAATATTTTTTGTTTGTGTATCTCATACCCTGCACCAAGCCTTTTTCAGCAGAGAATCCTACACTGAGAATCAGCAGATGGATGATTCAGCACAAAAAATAACACATTCTGGAGGGGGAAATGAGCTACTCCTTAAAGTTGTTCATTTATCTACCGTTTGGTCTTTGTAGCATGACTGTCATCCTGCCTAGGAATGGAAAGGCAGCTTCAGGCAATGAAAGCAGTATGAGAAAAGAGATGGGACAAGACTGCATTGCCACTTGAGAAGATTGCAAGGATCATTGAAAGTGCTGTTGATCTGGGAAGAGACAGGAACTGAACGGCTCACTGTATGCAGCTAGAAGCCCTGGTGAACATGCTGCAAAGGCTTCTACTGGGAGATGACTCTGGTCACTGTTCGCTCCACAGCAGCTGGTCCCTGTAGGACACTGCACCCTCAACACAAGTTACAAAGGTGGCTGAAGACCTGAAAGAAATGCTGGTCCACCTGGTGTTTATGTTATACTGTCCCAGGAGTCATGTGAGATTAACAACTGGCAAATGATGGCATACCTGGAATAAGTTCCCTGTTGGCACTCTTGGGCAATATATAAGAAGAAAATGTGCATCTTAGTACAGGCACACTTAAACCAAATGAAGGAGACCTGTATTTTTGGAATGACAAGTCCTCCTCCATGTGTGGAGCATGACCTAGTTGGTGACTGAGATATCTCTTGTTTATAGGCAATGATTCCTCAGAAACAAATCAACTAAATGAACAAACTGGGTGATAAAGTAGAGCTGAGAACTGCATTGTCCTCCTCAGAGTCATAAAAATTCATCCCTTTTACAACTGCTGAGTGCTTTGCCAATATCATGCCAAGGTGAGAGCAGGGGGAAGGGAAGGATATTGAAAAGGAAAATAAATAGGCCAGGTAAACAGTGCTGCTGCTGCAGCAGCAGCCGTGGTTGCTGTGGCAACCGAGGTGAAGAAGAGGAGGAGGAGGAGGAGGGAGGCGGATTGATCGATAGTCCTGTGCTGGCTCATCTGGCTTCCATCCACGTGCTACTACAGAGAGAGAGAAAATCAAAGAGCCACACGCAGGGTGGCCAGGTCTCCGATTCGATACATGGCAGCAGCTTGATCAATAGCTTGTTGGAAGGTGGGTAATTGACTCCCCTTCTACCCAGGAGAAAGCGGTGCAGTGACAGAGATGTGTTCGTTAGCTACTGATTCTCAGCTCTACTTTATTACCCAGCTTGTTCATTTAGGTGATTTGTTTGTTTGCTTGCTTGAGATCCCTCTTCAGTCTGATTTCTCCCTGTACCTGTCAAAGATGAGCACCAGCTGCTGGAGCAGAGCCAGAACTGCCCCCAAGTTTCTGCATTGCTTTCCCTCTCTTCTCCTTTATCCTTTCTTTGCTCATACAGGGGTTTTTATCTCACATTGGCAAAGGTTTTGACAAGGAAAGCTGGAAACAGGGACAACCTTTTCTTCTGGGATTTCTTGAGCTTCCTTTCCTGGGGTCTGGAGGAACCCATCTAAACACAAGGAGCACAGTAGCCCCTCAAAAACTGAAATAATTAGATCTATTTTTGCACCTCACAAACCAAGTGAATTATAGAGAGAGATTTACAACTATTATTTTTGTATGTATGCCATTCTTCAGAGGAATTCTCTGCAGAGGGTGACTAGGTGATGCTATCAGAAAAGACAAAAACCAAAGAAAGGAATCAAAGGAAAGGGCAGGAAATCAGGGCATGCTGAGGGAAAAAAAAAAAAAAAGAAAAGAGGAAGATGCAGAAAAAGAGATATTTCTGAGGAAAGCACATACTTATGAAGTACTGAGATAGTGTAGGCTAATTCTCCATTGCTACCTAGACCTGGACAGGGAGCCTTGGCACAAGGTACCTATTTGACCTTGAGGCAGGCAGTGCTGCATTTTGTAAACAAGCCAGTATGATACAACCAAGTTCACCCTCATGCTGAATAAGCTTCTGCAGATGTTTTTTCCAACAGAACATAGGGGAATTTGAGTGGTAAAACCAGGACTTAATGTTTTATATTTTCTATCAAAGGGAGAAGCTCAAACCTCCCCATCACCTCCTTGGGGCACTAGGAACATAATTGACTTCAACAGGAAAAAACAATGCCAATTTGTGTGGTGCAACATTCTTCAGCAAACTGAGCATAACATGGTAAATGTAGACTCTGAGATGCTCTGGAAGGTGAGGATCATCTCTTTGCTCTATAGTTGTCTATTGTCCAGCTTGCTGGAGTCCTGGTCTTACAATGAGCACTTAGACATATAGTAATAATAAGAGCAGTAGTGTCCACTGCTGGGTAGCTGATACTGCTTTGTAGAGCAACCAGCCCCTTGGAGTATAGCTAAGAAGAGGCAAACACACAAGAAATATCACTTCCCTCAGTTCCCTGGATTCTTCTTGGAGCTAACCCATCTAAATGCACTGATGTTCAATTTTATTTAGCTTCTGAATTAAAAATGAAAACTCGCTTGCAATTCTGCTTCCCTTAAGTTAGTTGGCTGCAGTCCAGCTCTCAAGCCTTGTGCTTTTAGAGACTGATCCAATCCCAGAGAAGTCACTGAAAATTTTTCCACTGATTTTAATGAGTTAAACCACTGCATGAGGAGTAAGCTATAATCTCTCTAGGCTTTTTTAAATTATTATTTCTTTTATATGCTTTGAAGCACCAGCAGGTGTATCTCGCAGACGCTGGATGTAAATCACAGTGGGAAGAGGGGGCTGTGTGAGCACAACTGCTCCCTGTTGCATAACCTAGAAGATGCAGGTTAATTCAGGCAATGCTTACAGGGTAGAGACTACAGCTCTTTTCATTCCCCAGTATATCTGCCTCTGGAAATATTTACAAACCACCCAAAGATGCTTCTGTGCCCTGCAGAATATTTTTCTTTGGTTCCTTTGTGAGTGGGAAAATAAAAGCATCCTAACCTCTGGGCATAATTTATGGCAGAAATAAATAGCAGGATGATAGAACAGCTCTAAAGTAAATTACTGAAAATATTCACCTGCCAGCTCTCCAGAGAAAGCAGGCAGGTGGGTGAGCCAGGATCAAGTCAGACTAAAAGCCTTAGAGGAATAGAGTAGTTTCTTCTAGTCATAAAGGAACAAAAAGTGTTTGCAGCACCTGCAGGCTGTTTCATCTCTTGAAGGAGGCTGGGAGGTTGAACAAAATATTATAGTGACAACGGAACAGTCTGTAGTCAAATTTGCACTTGGGCAAGAAAAATAAAAGGACATATAGTATTCAACATTGCAAATGCCTGCACTACCTGCCAACAAGAAGCATATGTATTTGCTGAGTCATTATGCCTGACATGGACTGAAAAAGTGATGGGGTACATGGAAGACATGGGAAAGGCAGGATGGATCTCTTACACCTCAGTAGGACTCCAGAGGATCAGCTCAGTGAGTCTTGCTGCTTAATGTGCAAATTCAAGGGCCTGGCTACTGAAACGTAGTTTAAAATTTGGGAAGAATGAGTTATTCCAAATACTCTGTGAGCATATGTACAAGGGGAATAATGTGACACACAAGCAGTCTATGCCTTTCTCAAAAGGGACTTTCCTTAAAGGGCTCTCTGAGGCTACATGGGAGTTGTAAAAGGACGTATCTTGTCTGCTTCTGCACTAGTGTACTTTCACAGCTGTATCAGGGCCCCTGAAGACATGTAAAGTAGAGGATTATGGTAACACAAAGGATCCTGTACCCTAAAAAAAGTGAGAAAAACAGCTGCAGGCTGCACAGATGAAAGGTACCAGTGCAGCCGTTCTGCGGTACACACTGTAATGCCTACCCAAGGCCTTGAAACAAGGATCATGCAGCAAACCCAGGAGTGTCTAGCACAGAGTTGTCAGATTGGCAGTCTGTGGGCTGTGATCAGGCCGGGACATTTTCCTTTGAATACCATCTTGACAACAGAAGAGCTAGGAAAAGCTGATTAAGGAATCTGTTGAAGAGGGGATTCCTGCAGATTTGAGCCACAGGCTCTTCAATTGCTTTTGTGTCCAGCTAGGAGGGGGAGGATAGTCTGGAAAGTTGCTTCTCACTGTACCTGCAGATCATCACAGCATTCACAAGGCATCTGAGAGAAGACAGTGCTGACTTTGGGTCTTTTAGCACTGGAAAAACTGGATACCTTGGTAACAAACTGACAAACTGTTCTAGGAAACAGAATGCACAAGAGGATCATCTGCTTTTAGAAAAGCAGCCAGTGGGCATGAGAGACTGAAGCCCTGGTCTTTGTAAGGACCTGCTATAACTGATACAGATTGGGACAATTCTTGGGAGGGTCATTGCAGCTCTCAGATCTGCTTCAAATCCACAAAGTGTGACAGTGGCTTTATTCCCTTTACCTCAGCCCCAAGAGTGACTTATGACCTGGAGCAGTCAGCATGTTAAGCTGAAAGTCTGTTCTTGTGCCTGAACAAGCAGCTGTCTACATCCTGGGTGTCCTACATTACACCCAAAATGTGAACAGAGCCTGAAGTGTCTGACTTGACCTTAGAGCACCCTCAACCTGAGAAGCTGGGCCAACGCTCATCAGTACTGTAACTTGAATTCTAAGCTCTTGTGCTGCAGAGATGCATTGTTGTATGATTAATGGATGCCATTAAACTAGAGAGACTATTCAGCCAGCAGTGAAAACTCAAGAGAAATACCAGACAGTCAGCTACAGTAAAGGGAGCTGAACCAAAAAAAAAAAAACCAAAAAAAACCCAACAGCTTGTGGTTTAAGAAAACTGACTTTCAGTCTTCAAGATTTCTTCATTCTAAATTGTTAATACACTTTGATCAACCTCAAGACAGTTGGTAGGGCCACCTTGTGCCCATGAAGCTCCCCAGGCAGGAGGAATGGTGTGAGTCCCAGCAAGGACAGGGCATGACAGAGGAGTCAGTCAACACTAGTTGACTCCTGTTCCTACTGGGAAGGCAAAGCCTGGACATTTTACTGATGCTACCTCAGGTTCTTTTTTATGTAACTGGTCACACAGAGAGGTTGATATCAAGAAGAGGAAGGTACCATGCAGCTGGTAATAACTTCAGCTGTGTCAGTGCACCTGCTCCACTGGTGATGGAATCCTACACATGCAAGGATTTGCACTAAGTGGGCCAAGAAAAGTTTTCTGCTCATTGTAATCAAAATGCACTTCAGTTAGCTCATCTGAAGCAAACATCGGTGATCATTTGGGGGTTTATAGTGCTGATAACCTCATCACTGGTCACAGTCACAGGTGCTTGAGTAAAGACTGTACATGAATACAGACAAGAAGTACTGCATATGCTTTTCTGGCACAGCACAGAACAGAGTGAAAACTGTGCTTATTAAGCAGTTAAAATTCCCGTTACTTGTGAAGCTGGACCATCTATTAGTTAGTATTTGATGATTTCTCATGCTATGCAAGAGCCCAGCTGTTCACACCAGTAAGAATCCAGAACCAGGGAGGACATGCCAGACAGAGTCTAAGGAGTGGGAACAATGCAGCTGGGAACCTGGAGAAAAGCAGGCAGCAGGTAATGGAAGTGTGCAAGGAGGGTACACCCCTCACCAGGCAGGATTGCAGGTGGCTCCATCCCTGCACTGCCACATGGATGGTTTTAAAGCAGAGCCAGTAACCATAGCAACAGCACCTACCAGAGCTGCCAGCCATCAGGATCCAGCTCCCGAGGAAGGTAAAGAGCGAGGCTGACCTACCTCTGCACGAACCCCACCGGCAGCACAAAGCCCTGTCCCAGGCCAGCTGTGCAGCTCCCAGGCCAGTTTTCCCTATAAGCAGAAAGGCCAAGAGCTCTTCACTCAAGCTCCCAGTGAAAGCTGGATCAGCTGAACAGCAGCTGCTGATTTGAAGCAATGCTCAACTGATTTTTGGATTCCTAGGAAATTAAAAGATACTAAGCTAAATTTTGTGGTGGTGTGGGACAGGTCAGAGGACAGGAGAACATGCTAAAGCATCCTCAGCAGAAAAAAACAGAGGCATCCCCTTCTCTGAAATATTTGCAGACAAGCGCTTTTATTTCCCCTTGCATCTGCCTTTCTGTCTTGCTTTTAACTACTGCTGCTTCTCTGCTGTTGCTTTTTTTGTTACCTTCCCTTCCAGTGCTCCATCAAAATCTTCTGCTTTTTAGGCATGATGCCAATGAAAACTGGTGTTTACTAGCTCTAGTAGGGTTCATTTTCTTGTTTACACAGTTCACACTTTCTCCCAGAGAGAAAGAAGTTGTGGAGGGAGGTTACCATTAGCAGGATTGAATGTCAGACACCTGAGAAAGCTGACACTGAAGAAGTGATGGAGGCTGTTCTTCATGGACAGATAGCTACATCATAAAACCTCTTACACTTGATGCCACCCAGCCCCAGGCTGGCAGCCTTGGTAGAAAGGCCAGTGGCCAAATGGGTCAGAGACCTCTCATGGCAGGCTGGCTTCTTCAATGTATGGACTGAACTGTAACACAGAGACTGAGTGCACACTCTCAGCAATGCCTGCTTCTTCTCCTTCTCTGTTGTCATCTTATCTGGGCTGTGAATCTCACATCTTTCAGCAGGATAGAAATCATCTTACATTGAACACCAGGGATAAAAAATACAGGGAAAATGTTAGGCTCTGATAAACAAGCATTTTCAGGAACAATTTCATTTTACTGACTGAAAATTTGTGACAGTTCTGAGCTCAGGCAAATCAAGCAAACTGCTCATTCTGATACTGTGAGAGAAAGCAGCAGCAGCCAGAGAAATGGAAAGATCGACAGTTAATTGGAAATGTTACATCTGCTGTTTATGCAAAAGGCATAAATATTTATATCCTGAAGGCTGACTTTTGGGTTTGCTCCTCAGCAGGAAGATATTTACATTTTGAATAAAGACTTTTTTCTTTCTCCTTCTCAGTAAACGTGAGCAGTTTACTATTCCTTTAAACAGAAATCTGTAGCCAAGTCCTCTAGTCCTGTTAGTTAGATGCATGCAGATTCCCTTGGCTTCAACAGAAATTACAGGTGTGTGCAAATTGTGGCATCCATCGCCCTCTTTATTACAGACAGAAAAAGGGTCTTGAGACTGAAATGAAAGGGCAGGAACTGTGATCACAAAATGAAAAGGCAGAAAATGCAGTGACAATTCAAAGGCATCTGAGATAATAAACTGCTTTTCTAAATCTGCTTTTGGTAAGAAAATAATCAAAGTTTCCACCTGGAAAGATTTTATAACATTAGCTGTTGATATAGAGCAAGGTAAGAAATACTTGAAAAATTTAAGTACAACACTACACTGGATTAAGCTGCCTTCACCACAGTGGGATGAGTGAACCAGCTAACAAAAGTATTTACATATGCAGTGATTCTAGAAAATCCAGGGAAATGTGCTGAACTACAGCAATATTAAGAAAACCAATGAAAAGTCTGTCACCCTGCAAACCATTTTGTGCCCTATCTGGGCTCCACATCTCCTGCTTCTCTTTGATTTTCCTTGCCCCTGTACATACTGACCCAGGCTTCATCTCCCTCCCTGTCCTGTCCCATAGTGCTGTGCTGACTGCAATGCCCTCAGCTTGCTCACCCTCCTATCTTGTGGTCTCCTATCCTGCTCCACTCTGTATTCTCATCTCTGCCTGCTTCCATCCTTGTTCTCTATCTCAAACTTCACCTGCTGATCTACTCACTTCTCACTGCAATTTATTTTACCATATGTGGCTCCAGCCTCCTCCCTCACCCCTATAATTTTCCAGTTTGAGGCTGTCCTGCCTTGCCTTAATATTACTCCATCTATTCTTGTCATCTTCTCTCTCCATCTGGTCTCTTCGCCCAGTCCCAGTGTCAGCCCTTGTGTCTGCCCTATTGCATTCTCAGAAGACCTCAAACCCACACATCTTTGTGTGGATACCAAAGCTGTTTGCCTTAGTGTCTTCTACAGCATCATTCATTTCTCATTTTAATCATTCCCTCTGATTAACTGTAACATTAAAGCTAAAAAATAGCTACAGATAAACAATAACAAAACACTCTGATGAGATGTAGGATGTCATGGAGTCTTCTCTTCAGTACTTATCAAACACTCTGGCCCACCCCTGAAGGCCAGAGCACATATTGCAATGCTGCCAGGCAGCCAGCCATTGCTTGAGGATCCCAGACTTAAGCCTTGGGCATCTCAAACAGTGCATCCTGCCCCCTATTTAATGATAAAAACTATGCCTCTGCAGGGACTAGAGATTCTCCAAAGATATGATCTCATTATTTGAAAGCACTTGTATGAAATGTGGTTAGCTTCATAGGAGAACCTGCTGTGAACGACAGGGATACCTGACAGAAGTACTGATTTGTGCCTCCATGGCACAGAGCTACCAAAAAAATGCACATACCAAAGGATCAGCAGACCAGGCCCAAGGTATGGTGGAATTTACTTTCACCTCCTTTCTAGCAATCACTTGATCATTGTCAATGACTTCTCCCTTGCCTCTCAAAAAAAAAAGAAAAAAAAAAAGAAAAGATCATCAAGATCATGAGAGGATGTTTGCATTCTCCTCTGGTTTGCCCCTTGTTTCTGAGATCCTAGAATCTCACAGCAAGATTTTATTTTAGTTTAAGGGAATTTTTGTGTGTGTTTTAAAATGCTTTGTCCTCTGGGACTATTTTTTCTGGCTCTCATCGTTTCTGTTTCCATGGCAACTACAGCTGGCTCAGATGTGCAGTTGCTATGACAACTGTCTGGTTCTCCTTTCAAACGACGCATTGAAATAGGAATGATATTTGCATCTCCAATGCTGTATGGAACAAATCTCTTTCACCACACATGGGGAAGACATAAGACAACTGTATAAAATCAGCACAAAATCCAATTTAAATCCTCTCAGAGAAGGTTTTAGACAACTGGTGATATGAGAGAATTGCAAAGAAATTGGTTTTTTCCATTGAAGGGCTTAGGGGGAGGCTGGCACTTGACTGGCATTTTCAAAGTCTGTTCTGAGCAAAGCAGTATGCTTGGAAATACCCACATGGGAAGAACACAGGATATTCCAGGAACAGCTAATTCATGTAAAAGCTACCACATCTTACTTTTTGTAGGATCTCAAGATAAATTATTATGTGTTAAGAAACACATGGTAAAATATACCTCAGTATTTCAGCCTAAAGAACTGATCAAAGCTCGCATTACTCATGATTGTACCTTGGATATGATTACTGTTAGGATGCCTGGGACCCTCTTAGGTACATACTGCTACAGATTTGCAGGATAATAACACATATCCAACTCATGTCCCCCTCTCTGCATGTGTAGCCCCCCACACATCATGCGGGAGGTGCCCTGCAGATGCATGGCAAACACCACAAGGCACCATAACTCTGCCTGCTCATCACAAGACATAGTACCAGAGCTGTGTTTCTCTTCTGTGACATCAGGTAAAAAGGTGACAGTGATAGGATTTATTGTGTGGTATGTGTAAGGGCTTTGTCTTTAACTTCCTCATGTCATCTACGTGTGCCTGCATTCACTTTGTTGTTTGACTTCTTAGTTTTCCTTTTTCTCTGTCTTGTTGCTACTGTTAGGACAAAGAGCGAAGAAAGTCTCTCTGCAAGGCTCCGCTGGTTCTGTCCTCTTCACTTGTCTTCTGTAGCTTCCCTAAGGATTTTGATGTTCGTAACAGGTTAACAAAAGACAACAGCTGTGCAATGGAGTACTGTGGGGAAAATGAGTGTATTTCCTTGGGGAAGCGAGGAGTTGGCACCTTTCTTTTACACCATCAGCAGCTGTCCCTGTGCTGTCTTGGGTTTTGTCATGCTGCTGGGCTGAACATGATCTCCTGGAGGGGTGCACTTGAATCAGAATGTTTTGCTTTCCAAGTGGGCACTGTCCCGGCTGTCTTGCTTGCAATAGTCACAGTCCAGAAGACTGAATTCCTGAATTAGTGCATGGCTTTGAGGTGAGGTAACTTTGGTATCTTTCCCATCAGCCAAAGCAATTTAAAAACAGTGCTGTTAGTAGAAAGGAGTAGGAAGGAGCAGAAATAATTAAAGAGCAAAAATTAGCACAAGGTCCAGGCAGCTGCTGCTAATAATTTATCTGCAACATACAGACCTAGCTTCTCTTAGGGCACAGGGCATACACAGTACACCTTCTTTTCAAAAAATTTTGCCCTATAATGTTTCATCCACTTCTACTGCTGTCTCCAGAACTTACTTGGTCCCATTAACCAACAGAACATTGTAGACAGTCATAAACAAATTTATTCTACCGTCTAATGTCAGAGGAAGATCATTATCCTTACTGGATAAACAAGACATAAAATCCAGGAATCTTGCCTAGATGCAGGTGGTCTAAAAGAGAGCACAGGGACTGGAGCTCAGGAGGCCCTCTACTTAGGCATTACATCCCTGCAGTGAGAGCATGGTTCCTTATCACTTCATTTGTGCCCAAAGCTTTTAAGCAGTAACACCTCTGCCATCCAAATACAGTAAAAGCCTCCATGTGTAAATAACAGGTCAAAATAAATTTCTGAATAAGGTGCTAAATTTTGCTTGGCTTTCCTTCCTCATTTTGGGCATTTTCAGCAAACCTCACCTTTCACTCAAGAGTCATGGAATCAATGTGTTTTTCCATCATTTATGTTGGAAGGAGCACCATAATATAACGCTCCTTCAATTACAGAAGATGGAATCAATACATTTTACCTCCATTTATGTGGTTAAGGTCTAAGTCAGCATGGCCCACCCTGTATTTATGGGGGTGGCCTTAATACAGCTCACTTTCATTTAATGGGGAGGAACTAATATGTCTTGCTTTCACTTACAGGGGGTGGGAAGAAAAGAATCAATAAACCCACCATCATTTATTGGGAGTGATCTATAGATCTCACCTTGATTTACCAGGGAGATCAATATCTCAACCTTCATTAAAGGGGGTGGTATGTTGGACTAAATAAGGTTCATCTGCTTTTAGAGCAAATTGACAGAATATGTCTCTCCATGTATGTGGAGATGGTTCAGTATGGCCTTCATGTATATAAGGCTTGGACACCCTATGGTTCACCAGCTAACATAGGGATACATGCATTTCAGCTCAACAGCAGGACTGGGAAGACAAGGCAGGTTCAATACAGCAGGACTGTGGACTCTGCACAGTAGAGCTTCTGACTTAGAAATCTGTCTGTGCTTTCCCATTTATGAAAGGCCAAGGTTCAATTTGTATTAGAGTGTGTGGAAGCCCCTGGATTCAGTGTAATATATCTTCCTCTACAGAAGACAGTCTAAAAGCAGTTCTTCGTTTATGCAGAGGTACATTTGGTAAGCTCCCTCATTTGCAAAAGGTGGATTCACTGTTCCTTATCATGCTTAATAGGAAGCTAATATGAACTGTACATTAATTGTAGGAGCAGAGAAAGGGGTATGATGTATTCCAGGATGACAACATTGTGGCAGCCTATCTGAATGTCTGAAAAGGAAATACTTCTTTACACCTCCTCAGAGCACAGTGAAGCAAGAGGTAGTATATATATTGCTATGAAGAAAAGGGAGGATGCAGAAGAACCAAAGCTACTTTTACATCAGGTTACTGGCGTGATTTTTCTCTCCTGCATCACACAGTCTGCAGAAAAAACTGATCTCACTGCATTTTAGAGCTGCTACTTCAGGCTGCGTTAGGTTTCTCATCCAAAAGACACTAATCACCACCCTTCATATCATCCCCCCTCAAAACAGCTCAAAGCACAGCTGAAAAGAGTGTGACTTGTCCTTTAATCGCCTATTAAACATTTAACACCACAGGACTCTTGTGGACACCACAGCAGGGAGCCTTTCAAATTTAAGCTACTGATTTGGTAGGAGCTCAGATCACCAGTGAGTGACCAGAAGTAAATGCTAGTTGATGCAGCCAGGGGACTTGCATGATATGAGTTAGGGGGCATCAGTACAATTCCCAGAGGAGATATGTCAGAACAACTTAGGAAAAATATCAACCCAAGTTCAATATTCAACCCGATATCAGCCCACCTTGTTGGGTTTCTCAGCGGGAAGCCTCTGGACTGAAAGGACCCCAGAGATTGAACTGCCCTGTCACTTTTCATTATGTGGAACAGCTGCACAGCATACAAGCAACTGCAGCTCCCATTTCAAGGTGAAAAGATAAAAAGCAAATAGAGAGCACTTTAATATTACCATAAAAATACAGTGTATTGAAAACATGGCAATCCCTGCTGACCTCTCCTTTTTCCCAGGCAAAAAGAGGAAATGGGCAAGCACAAGGTAAGGAACCAAAAGCAGACTGGTTTAGACTCAAGCTAGCTGCTCCTTTTGGCTGGTTAAAGGGTGCAGCAGATTTCTATGAGGCAGATGGGATGTGCCTTTTCCATCCCTGAAGTAGCAGGAATGTTTCTTTTCATCGCTGCATTGCATCAGCATCAATGCTTCTCCATCCTGGCTGCTTGTAGTGCTGTACTTATAACTGTGTGTGTCTCTGTGCAAAAGGACTTTTCACAGTCTGCCTTTTTATATGATAGCAGGTTAGCTAGGTAGACAGACAGAATGTGAGAATGCCTATTTCCACAGAGAGTATTTTTATTACAAAAAGGACAAATCCACAGTGTCCGTCTCTTCCAAGGCTCTCATGCTATCTTATGCTCTTGTCCTCAGAGACACTACTGCTTTCCTTTTTTCAGTCCAAAATATAACACCAGTGTTTCTGAATCTCCCTTGCTTTATGCCCTAATGTCCTGGCTTTGCCCTCCGCTTTCCTTCTTTTTCTCTCTGGGGTCTTTCTTTAAGGTGCCTTTCCTTAGACCTGCAGGTAAGCTTCTCAATATTGCCAAAAAATATGAACATCCTCCAGTCACATCTATAAACCTACGTAATGTTATATCTCTTCCCAGTCTAATACAATGATAAATTAGAGAGTTATTCCATATGTCACCCTTTTTTCTTAAAGCTTTCTGAAAACTCTTCAGCAGCTACAGATGGATGTGTGAGTTCTGATGCTACTGAATTCTTGAGGCACACAATACAGGCAGAATCTCCCATCACTACTCAGATGAACTCCTGGAATGTGATTTGGAAAAGGGCCAGCCTTACGGAAGGGATACAACAGGCTACCTCAGAAATTATTGCAAATTCCATCCAGAACTGGAATAAAGCAAGGGAAGGAATAAGAATACCCTCCTTAAGGCAGAAGCGTGCCTTAATTACAGAATATAAGAGACCACACGGTATGACGATGGGCTTGTTAGAAGAATTTGAGTTAATATCCAGCTCTTACATGCTGCTTTTTGTTAGAAGAATTCAAAGTGCTTCACCAGTGGCACGAAAATGATGATATTTAGCCAAAACCAGCCAGTGGCAGGACTACAAATGGAAACCAGCTGTCCCAGGGATCCTGGGAGAATGTGCTAGTTCCTAGCCATACTTTCTCCCATAAAAGGAATAAGAAATGAGTTCAGCTTCTTGTATGCACCAACTGTAATTAAGCAGAAGGACACATATGAATTCTTTCAGGGGTCACCTTCATAAAAATACCTGTTTTCTGTTGTTCTACAAACCCTTCTCCCAGGAGTCCATAGAAAAGACTGCATGACAGAGGTGCTCAGCATGTGCTCCCAAATGTTTCTGCCTTTGTCTACCATAGCAGCCAGTGCAGCTTGGGCACAGCTTAGAGCAAGCCTAACCTGCAGAGAAGTCATTCCACTTCTAAATGAAAGCAACACCAACTCCTCTTCTTTGTCTTGGTGTGAGCAGATGAGCAAATTCAGTGCAGTGATTGAGAGGTGGTATTTCATGATCCACAATGTATTTTAACACCTTTTCATCATGAGATGACCATGCAGGCTTTTTGCACTCTTTCCGTATCTATTTGATTGTGCTTTCAGTAGCTGTAAACAGGGACACAGTAACAGTCTTCCGTCTGCACGGAGTCTTGTTCTGCATTATTCATACATTGCCTTCCTGTTTCACACACTTATGTCAGTCCTCACTCAAGCAAAATTCATGCTAAATGATTCACGCTCTCTTTCTCTGTGTGTGTCTTTCTCTTTTTCTCTGTCTTTGAAATGGGAATGAAAAAAAAAAATGTAAAAAAGACCCCTGTGACTAGACTTCTCTCTCCTTTTTTCCTTCTTCCCTCCTCAGCTAGACCCCAATTCTCAGTGACATCTATATCTGGTCTCGATTTTAGTGTGTCCGATGCAGAAGAAAATGGAGCAGAGGAGCCATCACTGTTAAAAATCTCATCAGTATTGTCCTGTTATGCACTGATTAATCCTAATTTCTGAGTTTAAGGAAATAAATCCCCCATCTGTATATCATCTTTGCTGCTGTCAGAGATCCATCTTCTCTTTCTCTTTTCCCCGCCCAGCCCTCAGGATGTTTGCCCTGAGAAGCTTCCATACCTATCTTAGGAGCATATTACTTGCTCCAGGGCACTTGATGGGTGCTGTGCAGTTGTGTTTTGCTCCTTCCATTACTTGATATTCATATGGGATTAATAGAAGGGCCAGCAAGAAGGCACACGTTGTGGCATTCTATATACAGGGATGAATCCCAGCTTTGTGGTTTGTCTTTTTTGACTTGCATATGATGCAGCTGAATGCTTTAACTTGCAGACACCTGACTGTAACTCTCCAACATTGCATCAAGAGATGACTGAGGTGCTGATGATGGGTTGGAGAAAGCAACCAAGGATGCTGGAGCCAGTTTTCACGGTTCACCTCACAGGTAAGGTATCACAGCCAGAATGATTTTACATTACCATACACGCCAGTGTCCAAGACTGCATTTTTCTCTCTTAATATGGCTAAAAGGTTGCAATCATTCCCCTCAGAGCAGAAATCCCTACTGTCATCTATGATTTACGTCATGCTCAATGCACTCTAAAGCACTGCATTGGGGGATGTACTCTCAGTGCACTAAGAAACTGAAACCACTGTTGAATGCAGATGACTGCCAGCTGAATAGACTTTCTCACTGGGAATTACCAGTGCTTGCCAAACTGCAGTGGGTGGCCATTGCTTTTCCTGAGGAATGTGAAAGGTTCCTTTGGTTCATTAGAGCCCTAAGTAAGACCAGTGTAACTAGGAGATACCTACCTCCCACTGAGAGCCTGCAGTGCCGTAGTCAGCAGAGACACTTCTGCTGATGCCCTGCCTGTAGTGACAAATAGGCCGAGTGCTTCTGTCAGGGCAAACCGCATAAAAGAGTCTTAGTTTAGGGATTTTTTTCCTCCTTCTGGTCCTGAAATATATTTGTATTTTACATTTCATCTGTTGCATTTAGTGTCTGCTACAAAAGCCACCTACTTTACTTGACCTCTGGAGCATGAAGTCTCCTTCTGGAATCAGTTAAGTCCAGTTATACTGTTACCTTTCCTCTGAAAGTGGCTCATGTCAGAGGATTATGGGGAAGGTGGAGACAGACCATTGGTGGCAGATGGTTTGAGTACAAGAATTATTGCAGTAACACAGACAGTAGTTTTCAATTATGGAATTTTGCTTTATGGAGACTTTGTAATGTTGCTGAGAAATTATTCTTTGTAAGGATTTGTACTTCTTATCTAGAAATGAAGCAGGTGTGGCTTTTTGCATTGAAAAAACTAGGGAATAAAGCACGCAAGAAGGACTTATTTGAATGAGTTTTTTTCTGATATTGATAGTAAATGCTGTTTCATCTTTCTTATATTCTTCCTGGTTAAAGCCTTTTGAAACAACGTGAACTTTTTTTGTGGTCTTTACAGTTTAGATGCCTGCAAGCACATCACAGTGCTTTTCCACATTAGCCAATTTTTCTAGCAACATCAGCCAAGGGAAGCTGTCTGCTGCCAAGGAAGCTCTGCAATTGCGAAACTGTGAAGAAAGACACACCAAGAGGAATGGGAGTTGTTTTATCCCCTCCCAGCCCTGCCCCATTCTGTGCAACCTCATTTTCAGAGCAATGATTATCCTGACATCTGGGTACACTCAGTTGGGCTTGCTCTTGCTGGACTCTATCAATCAGACCTAGCCTCTGTTGCTCATGATGCAATTTCTAAGTGGCTTCTTGGCTCAGTTCAGGTGTGGGATCTTCTTTTTTTGGGTCAGCACCAGCTTCATCCTGACCTCCAACAATGGGTGGAACAGTTTCCTCGCCCTGCCTTTCTCTGCAATGCCTACATCTAACTGTTTCTTTGGGGTGAAGAGGGAATGCTGACATTTGTGATGCTTTGTTTCCCACCCCGCCTTTTTTTTGCATCCAGAAGTCCTCCAGAGACTCAAATCCATCTAGTACACTGAAGCAATGCTGGGGAAGGGGAGGGGGGGACCACAGACTGATTTTCAGGGGACTGCACTGCTCAGCAGAGGGACTGTATCTAGGCAACCTGCTTCCCCTGCCTGAGATAAGGATACACAGCTGGGACTTCAGAAAACTTAGCTAAGAAGAAGTTACTGTAAAGAGTGGGGGGCAGCGGGGGAAATGGTGCGGGGGGAGCCATGTTATTGTGAGCAGGTTATTTCTGCCCTGGCATCCTCATGACACTGGACCCAGCTACAGTAGCCAACAGAGCCACCCAGCTGCTCCTTTCCACGTCCCCACCAAGAGACAGGAAAGGGAGAGGCTTTTTCATTCTCCCATAGGATGGGCATGGGGACAGGCTTGCCCTGCCTTTTTCAGGAGCCATTCCCCAGCTCCTGAGCAAAGAGGAGTGTAGTACACTATAATCCTGCCAACTGGGGCACAGTGAGAAAAAGCCCTATATTGTTTGGAAAGCTCAAATCCTGCACTATGATGGATGGACAGACGCAGCCATCATAGTGGCCAAAACATCATAGCCAAAACAACACACGCAGCCAGAAGATGCTGAGAGACATCAGAGCGGCCCATGCTGAAGTCCTCCACAGACAAGCACCTCAGGAGTTAAAACCTCCTTTATTGCATTGTATTCTACCTCACCTGGTGCAGGTGAGTCTTAGATCCTGCACACCTGCTTTGACGAAGGTCCTAGGATTTGGGCCCAGCTTCAGACCTCGCCTGATGCTTTAACAGCCAGGAGCCAGGGTGGGCTGCCAACAGCTCTGCTAAGCACGGGGAAAGCCTCTCCACAATGACCGTCTCGAGTCTCTCTCTAAAGGTAACGACCTGACTTTCTCCAGGACCCAGCTCCTTCTTGCTTGTCAGCTGTTCATCGTTCACTGGCAAGTTCCAATGGCAAGGTGAAAGGTATGTCCTTTAAGTGGAGCTGCCTAAATGTCTTCTCCTGGAGCCTCTGTAGTATGGGTCTGGCTATGATATTTAGGGACTCCGCAGGGGTTGAGGAAGCTCATAGCCCTTTGGCAAGAGATCCTCCAGGCTTCCAAACTGAGGGAAGTAAAATTGCTCTTCGTTCTTGTTTCCTCTTTTTCTCAGTCATGCTCAAACAGTGCATATTGTCCTCCACCTCAATTAGTCGCCTTTGTTTACCACAACTCTATTATATCTCCCCATCTCTCTTCCTACTCTTTACTGTCTCCTCTTTTCTCCTTCATATGGTTTTTCAAATCTCAGCCCCGTCGCCCTGTCCGCCTAAGCTGGCAAGACTGCTTAATAAGCAGAGCTAGGCTAGGAGGGGCTCCTACCCACGGCTCAGGCATTTCCTGACCTTTCAAGTGCCTCTCTCGGAGGAGTACCTCCGTTGCCTGCCCTTTGACTTTTTTCAATGCTTTTTAACCTGTGACTGAGTAGCTCACAAAGTGCCGTTTGCCAAGAGGAGAGAAATGAACTGGGGGGAGGAATGGGAGGGGCAGGGGGCTTGGAAAGAACATTAGGGAGCTAAAAATAACCATGGGTCAACTCTGAATGAGCCTGAGGCACTTCTCCTCCCCCTACCCCCAGCTGATGCCGCAGTCAAAGAGAGGACAAGCAGCCATGAAGTATTCTGTCTTCAGAAGCAGCTCCTCTCCCTTCCCTCGGGGCATGCCTGCTGCCAGGACGGTGATTGCTACACTGCTATAGAAAGAGGAAAACAAAACAAATTAAAAGGAATCTGCCCCAAAATAACCCCTCTGCCTCCTGGCACCGCGTCAGCCGCAGAAAATTTCGTGAACCACAGATGTTACGCAGGAAAAGACCTACTACTAGTAGACTACTAGTTACCATCGGCTCTCCAACCAGGACGTGGGAGAAGGAGAAGTTAGTGCCAGATTATCCCCTCCAGACTATTTCAATCAAGTATATCAGATAGGAAATTCTCTTTAGATCCAATAGACAGAGACACAATTCTCCACAGCCTCTGCTTTGAACAGAGTGACTCCCCTTCAGGTATCCGTCCAGGTCTGATTCAGAACGGCACATACGGATGAAGCAAAGAAGATTACAAAGCACCAGGACATAACATCTGGTGTTTGGTAAGATCTAACAAATAACTAACAAGAAAGTTTTGAATGTCCTAACCCATGACTTGCATGAGGAACTTTCACCAGCTTGCATGAGAATGAAAGAGTAAGATACACAAAGCAGAGGCAAGTGTTTCTAATGTGTCTGGGGGAAGTAGTAGTACTAATTTAAACACACTACAAATGGTATTTTAAAAGCCTACATGTAAGTGTAAAGATAGCAGAGGCCAGGAGAGGTAAGAAATCCATGCAGAGCAATCCAGTCTTTAACTCTCATTCCCCTTCTTTCAGATCCCTGCCTATTCAGTATACCAGACATCCTAAAGTACTCAGAAAATGAGGACATCATCAGCCTGCCTTCCAGTCCAGTGATTTGAACCAAACTCAGATTTCAATGTCTGATTTCCCTCTCCAGTCTTCTTGCAGCCTGAGCTTATGCACAAGGGATTTAGGACTACTAGAAGGTTTGATGTTTTCTCAAATGCATGTCCTACTAAAGACAGTGATGCACACCTTGCCAGCAGATTTCACAGCTGTAAGCTGACAGATGAAAAATATCAATATGCAGATATAATGAACTGTGATCCAGATTCCATAGGAGAGTACTTTATGGTTGCTTATGCTTTTCCCTGCTTCATCAGTGTTCCTGTGACCTTTCTGCTGTCACTCATCTACTTCCCCATTCTTCCTGCTATCTTCTACATCATCTTCTTGTCTGTCCCTGCCATCCAACTTCTGCTCCTCTCGTGCTTTGAAACTTTGGAGAGAGAGCTTAAGACAGGAACCAAATGATACTAGCCAGGTATGGAGGATGCAGGCAGTAGTGATGAGAAGCATGATCACATAGATTTGCCATGTATGGTGCTACATGCTGGGATGAACTTCAAGGTCTGGGGACCTTTGTTTCTCTAACTATTTACAGTATAAAACAAAAATAAATGAGCAGCTCTGCAGTGGTGAGGGGAAGTGCGTGAGATCCTCACAAATTTTGTGAATTCCCCCTCCCTTTGACAATAAAATGAGAAAGAATAAAATTGGCTACGGAACTAGCTACTTCCCATGTGTCATCAGCCTGCTAAGCACCGTATAGCCCAAGGAAAACATGAAGTTCAGCCAAGCTGAGACTTTCCAGCTCTCAGACTGACGACATTCCCACCGTGTTCCCTGAATTCTTCTCTAATGGCCCTGCTGACACCTGTACACATTCACTGATATGACATAAAAGTGGGGGAAACTGAACCAAATACATCCAGGGACTTGTGAACAGATAACCCAGCTAGTCACCTCTTCAGGCAGGTCTAGTGGTACAGAGCACAAAAAGGGGATAAAATGGCCTTAGTCCTGTGGGGGAGATGGTAAACTGTTACAGTGAACAGGCCTAGAGGACCTGAGACAAGGATGTGGAGGCTCTCATCAAAAAGCCCCAGGGACAATTCATCTAACATTTGCCAGGAATACTATCCTGTGGGGAATAGGGGGATGAATGGAATGATCTAATCCTACCTTCCAATCCTGTAACCAACGTAACTAATCTCAGGCATTGGTTTAAAAGGTAGTCTGCAGGGTGCTCCTACAAGATGCTTCCTGAATTTGTTTTCTCTTGTGTCTTAAAGCGAGCCTTCCATCTTAAGAAAGTACTGCTTGACATGGCTAGGGAAGTGCAGAGCTGAAGCTGAGTCTGTGAGAAAACCCCTACTCAGTAGCACCTTTATTTTCAGTTCCCAGCACCTGACACTGGAAGGCTGCCATTCTCCTCTAATCCCAGAACACAAACCAATCCTGCCTTTTCCCACTGCCAGCTCCCTTAAGATACCATCATTGCCTTTTTTCAGAAGGGGAACCTGGACTGTATCAATGAGCGGTCTGGTGTCCAGCAGAGAAGTGTGATTCATTCTTTCTCTGTTACAGTCACAAAAGCCACAATAGGACATGTTGCCCCCGATGGCAGGAGACAGGAGAGGATGACCCAGAAGGTCATCCTAGAAAAGCCTTTCTTCCAGTCCTGTGTTGCTTGCCCAGCGAAACTGAGAAACAATGCTTTCAGTGTTGAGAGAGAGGATGAAGAGACTTTAATTTGTCCCTGCCTTGCCACTGACTGTGTAGGGTTTAATGTATCTCTTCTATTATTTTACCTGTAAAACACAGGCACTAAAGCACACTAAACACAGTGAAAGTGTAGAATTCAATTAATGGATAATTGTGTATCTTGGGAACAAAGTATGCATTTCCAATTAACTGAAAATATTCTCTATTGCCACCAGCCTTTGTAAAACACCTTCATTGCTCAGAAAGAAACACAGTTAGCAGTACACATTATTAAATTAGTCATTCATCCTACAATTCTATATGCCAGCATATTTGTAATGTGCCAGTTGGTTTGGTTTCTAGGTGAGGAATGCACAATATTGAACTCAAATTAATGAAATCAAATACTTTACATATTTCGGATTAGAAATGCTACAGATGATTTCCAAAATTATATTGTTAACAGAACAACATATGGCTTGCCATGTTCAGGAGGTTTTCATTGCTGCAGTTGGTGATACAGTTTGGGATCCCCAAGACAAAGATGTTGCAAAAATACCAATGCAAAAGTACTTCAATAGTTTCTTGCCAACAAAACCCCAATGGCTTTCTGTGTACTTTGCATAGTTGTTTATTGCTATTACTATTTTTATTATAACTTTTTTTAATTTAAGTAATATAAAATATATATTAAAATTATTATTCTAGATTCTCTGGTATATTTCCTTTAAGATGGGACCTGAATCCCAGTTACTACCTCTCGGTTTGGGCAGTTCTATTTTCTCCCACTTCTCTCCAGTTTCAGCTGGATATAATCTGATTTCTTCCATAACAGATGATGAAAGTGCTACTCCGTACTGTTAAATGATTGTCATGTTCAGCCCTAAGAATGACTGTATTTCAACAATGGGATAAGCAAGTTCTGTATTTTATTTGTAAACACTTGGCATATTTCAAATTAAAATGCCTACCTAAAGAGTTAATTTCAAATATTTGCCCTTAGTGATCTTTATCCCTTCTCTTTTAATTTCTTTCTAGTCCAGATCCCCTGGTCTAAGTGGGAGGGAGGATTACAGAACTCAAAGTGTCTTTAAGCTACTTAAATACTTCAGTATTAATTCTGGGGATAGTGGCGGGTCAATTTAGCTACTAGGGATCATGCCAATGGCATCACCTGCTCAAACAGGGCAGAGCTAGAAGATGGGACCTGCAGGTCTGAGCATTCATGGGCCAGATGAAGAGAAATCATCCACCAAACTCAGAAGGGGAAGCACAGTTGCAGGATGAAAGGGCAGCAGCTGTAAGAACTGAAGATTTCCAGAGGCAGTTTTTAACCACTGGTTTGAGAATCAGCTGTGATTTCAACAGCCACATCTACCCAACTGGACTGAACCACCTCCAGCACAGACAAGGCCTCAGGGAGAAGATGAAAGTTTAATTAATTAATGCTTGTAAAATGCTTTGAGACCCTCAGATGGAACACACTAGAGAAGTAGAAAGACTTAATTATTTTTACCACCGGTATTATGGGGGGCCATTGATAATATCTTTTTTAGATACTATAGTCCATTCATTCTTTTTTAGGCTGGATCCTATCTGCACATGGTATCTGAGACCTAAGAACAGATAGCAGAAATGGTGACATGATAATCACAAGTATTTGGTTTGTAAAAATATCTTTTCAGGGATATATGCACAACATTATGTCAGACCTGCTGCTAAAAAGTAATTAACCTACTGCATGAGCACACCTTAAACCAGCCACTGAATTGTGCCTTTGTCTCCTGCCACAGCAGTTCTTTTTCCCTTATTTCCCTTCACATGATTTTGCAACAGGAAATGTAGCTATTAGCTAAATGGCAGCAAAATATTCATACTGACATTATCAGAGCTAACCTGCTGAATAACCACAAGGAGATACTGGCTAGTTTAGCAGCACAGGAAAACAGACTACAGATCCTCTCACATCCATGTCACCAGGTCCAGCCCAGTCTAGATTGACAATTGCAAAAATGCCATTTGACACCTTTTTGGCATGCTGGACAGAATGAACTGGGCAAGGGAATGATGGAAAAATCTCAGCCCAAGTCCCACTGGGACAAGTATCAACACTACAAATGGCACTGCTTGCCAGGTCAGAAAAGAGGCCATTGCATTCCTGAGGCACATTACTCCCAGCAGGGCAGGAGGAATAATGTCAAGACCATGTTAAAGAAACTTGCCCTGTCCTGCATGTACCTTTTAGACTCCAAAATTAACTGAGTGCCTACTGTCATATAAAGTACTTACTTTGAAGAGCAGAGGTGAGAAAGTGGGTATCAGTCAGACAGGGAATGTTACTTGCAGGCAGTTTCCCAAAAGTAGCTGCTTTAGGAGTGTGCTTCAGGAAAGAAATGGGAATTACTGCTAGTAACAATCTGTTATAACTCCATGTTAGTAAAATACATCTCCACCCTTGCACTGTATCCATCCCTGGTTTGTTTGCTGCAGGAAGCATAGCTCATTTGGAATGAAATTCAGTGGAATGAGTGGCTGACTCTCAAAATTACAGTATCTTAGACACCCTTGAGTCTTTGCTATAACACTTGGGCACTACCTTGTCCTTAACATATTTTTTGTTATGATACCCTGATGCCCCTTCAGATGTTCTTGTAAATGCTGCCGTCAGCATGGATCTTACTGCAGTTGCACATGTACCTCATATGAATAAGTCTGGATTTTTAAAGCAACTGTGTTTAGCATATCATGGAATTGTAGAAAGTTAAGTGCTGCAAAATTATGGAACTAAAACTGAGGGCCTGAATGTGCAGCAAAGCTACCCTGAACTTTATCTCTTGTGATAAAGAGATAAACCACTTTCTGATATTCACAACAAAGGTTAACAGAGAGACAATTCAGGTGATCTTTGTCCATGGGTCCTTAGGGATGCATATCTGATAAATTATGTGTGTTACATGGAATAGATAGCTGTGTTTTTTTCTACAGGGTGCAAGACATACAAAGTTTCTCGGTACTGCAGAAGTCCAAAGACAAGCAATTAGGACTTGCTATTTTCTTGCATCTGTAGTGGTTTGGATCCTGGATGAAATGGGTTTACTCCTTGTAACTCCCTGTCCTGGCTGACAGCATGAGAAAATTCTGAAGCCCAGGCACAGCTGCATAACCGAAGTGCTGCGTAACCACTGCCATCACAGGATGAGCAGAAGAAAGGCCCCAGCCACACTCCTTGATGGGAGAACAGAAGCACCTACATGGCCACAGCTCCTCCACAGCCACATTGATGTGTAGACATACAACCCTGGCCCAAGCGCATACTATAGTTAGACCTTTTTACTGGATGAACAATTGAAGCATGGAGGAAGGGACACCCAGATTCAAAAGCTATTTAGACACATAATTATGCAGATGGATGCCAGCTAGTATTTTCAGAAAACACTGTTCAGCAGCTAAGAGATCAGTAAAAATCTGCCCTAAATCAGCTACAGCCAAGCAGAAAATCACAGTGGGCAAAGACAGAGAAGTCACCATAGGAACAGCAAGCTGTTGAGTGTCAGCTGCTCTGCAGGAAGCACCTTGGTGCATACTCCTCTCCTTTGGTAAAGGTGAAGTAGTGTGAAGCAGCTTGTCTATCAACAGAAAGGAATGCACTGTCTCAAGTTTAGTGTGGCACAAAGGTGTGTAAATGGATATGGCGCTGCTAGTCTCTCGATACAGAGATGACTTATAAGGCAGAGCATTACAGTTCCTAGAAAGAAATCCAACAAACTCGGAAAATAAAGCATTCTGACCTACTTTCACATCCACTAACCTAGTCCTTCCTTAAAAGCTTAAGTAGATACATTCACTTGTTGCTAGGCTCTCAGCAGCAGGATTTGGAGTCCCGGGATTCCAGTTATGCTTAGCAAAGGAGCATGTAGTGGTGCCCGTAATACAAAGACATTGTCTCTTATCCCCATTCTCACAAATAGGACTGATAGCTTGAATGCTTTTGCAGCTCTCAGTTGAGCTCAGCTTTTGTGAAAGCCTGTAAGCAGAGAGATGGGTCTCCGAGCACCCAGAACAAAGCCCACTAAACCTTCACGGGTCACAGCAAGGCCTTTCAGAGCTGGGGTCACTACTGAACTTTGCCTAAATCACCCTGACCAGCTTATCGTAAATGAGGATGATAACATGGTAGTGTCTGACTTACCAGGGACATGGATATGCAGTGGGTGAAGGTGAGGCTAAAAAAACAGATGTACTTGACCTTTCTTCTTGGGTCCTCTGAGAACTTGCAACTCTGAGAGCGCTGGTGACCTGGCCTCAGAGATGGGAAGACAAGAGGAGATGCACGGAGTTTTAACAACAAAGTGTGTTTGTAGTTCCACTAGAGCTGAATCCAGGAAATTCCATTGTTCACAGCATGGGCCATGACCACAGCAGCCTGCTTTGGAGGCAGTGACCTCTGCCAAATGGTGACAAAACCCGGCTCCTACGTTCAGCTTAATCCCGACCTGCAGCTCCACCTTTTAGCCCCGGCTTCCCAAATCGCTTTGACAAGACACTGAACTCTTGACCTACAGAATCCTCTTTTAGTCCAGGCCTTATCCTTCTCTGTCTCTATCATTTCATCACCCTGAGCTCTGCCAAAGCCTCTCACTCTGGATCTCTAACACCTTTCTTACTCCAATACTGAATATACTAGCAATGCCATTCTCACCAGTAAACTCTTCTGCCCGACCCTTGACAACACTCCTTGACCCTTACAGTACCGGTTTTGTTAGCCACATTGACGGGTTAAATTACACCCCTCCCAATTTGAAGTGCCTCTGCTATTACAGTTCAGGGCTCACCCTTCCTCCAGCTGTGTTGATGCACCTCCCTCTTAAGAGGCTCTCAGCATACTTTATTCTTAATGGCTACAGCCTGCAAAGATGCTGAAACAGGAAGCTAAATGAATGCTGTGTAACCTTGGGAATGCAAATTCCATGTGCCTGTGAAGTCAAAGCAAGCCATTTCCTTCCCCAGTCCCTCCTCCCTTCACAGGCGTGCAAGGCGCAGCTAATAGGAAAACACACAGGCACACACAAAGCTTTGTCCATGCTAATTGCCAGGAGCTGAGGCCCAGTCATCCTGTTGACTAATTTGTCAGCCGCTGCTGACTCAGCAATCTGGGAGGGCAGTTTCTCTCAAGTGCTTAAGTGCATTGAGAGGTAAATGGTTCTTATTGTTCTTTCCTTCCCTTCACTCGGGTGTCTGTATTTGTGGACCATTCTTGCCCCGGGCTTGACCTTGGCTGCAGCAGTGACTGGAGGGCTGGGTTTGCCATGGCTAGTGGGCCTCTCATTAAACCCTATTGGAAAGAACAGGTTCAGTAGTGATAGGAAAAAGAGGGGGGAATATGTGACCTCATCTGGAAATAGCATATACTCCAGCAGGGCAGGACAGAGAGGAGAGAGAGGGGAGAGCTGACCTGAATGATGTGCATTGCATGAGTTAAAAACAAGTGAGATCAACAAACTGGGTCGTCTGGAACAAGCATCCCTAAACCAGCCTGTAATTCGCAGGACTTCCTCACTGAGTGCTGCCTCTGCCCTTTGCTTGAGCAGCAGATCTGGGCATGAGCCCAGGCAAAAGTCCTCAGGCCAAAGGGAGAAACTGCTGCTGGTGAACTGCAGATGACACGGGAAGAGGCAGAGGCATCCTTGGGCCGATGCTGCAGGCAGGACAGACGCCTGCAGCCACTCCATGCAGCAGCGTGCAGTTCTGAACAGCCATGCACGAGGGCCATCCCATATACTGGCTGCGTAGTGACTTGTTTGCACAAAAGGTTACTTGAAAATGAGAGACTAAGTAGAGGAGGAGAGGGAAAACAAAGTCCTATGGAATTCCCTTTACCCCAGACTGTTCATGGAGATCAGTGCCCCAAAGTGCACAGGTGGGACAGCCCATATTGCACAGGCACATCTACCCCAATGCACAGTGAGTGGCCAACAACATGTATTTGTCCCACAGCTGCAGGAGCCCATGCACACTTTTAAAGAGTGCGTATCTGTGTGGAGAGAGAACGCTACCACGCCTTAAACAGGTATCTCGTATGCACACACTTATTTGTACATGAAGCTTCTGTTTGGGCATAGCCCTGGTGTATCCTTGTTCTGAGCATACCCACTAGCCCAGCTCTGCCCACAGGCCTGACTCAGTCCATCCCTGACCAAGCAGCTCTGTCACTGCTGTGAAACTTTGACTTAGGTGATAGGAGCAGTCAAATCCTTTCTTGGAGACTGGCAAGCAGAGCTCATTTCTGCAGTCACTGCAGAGGAAGTGCTGTGAATGCACAGTACTTGTTGGCAGAACAGTACAGACTGGGATTCTGTTGGATTTTCATCTGGAGATGACTAAATAATTCATTATCAATAATATTGAGAATTTTGGCAATATTTTCATTGAATAAATACTCACAAATACATTTCCATTATTTAGCTAGCATTGGCTCTGTCACATTCCATTTAATGTGCAGCTCTACCCGACTTTGTTTCCAGGTAGGAAAATAGGCTGGAGCCTGTAAGATGCATGGATCCTGGTAAGTTTTAGCCAGTTTTGCAATCGGCAGGTGGTATTTATCTAATTGTCTCTTTGTGAGAAAGGGCTTTGCTATGCAATGTTTTCCTAAGCAGTCTGGGAATCCCAAAATGTTTATTAAGAGACCTAGGCATTTATAGTATGTACAACTTCTGTCTGCAGGGTTTTTTTTAATTCTTTTGTTTGTAACTTCTCAGAAATAGCAGGTTTGCTGTTTTTCACTTTGACCTGTATGCCCTGTTTATTGTATTTAGAAGAAATTATTCTTCTTTTGGAGAGTATTCTGCATGTTTATGACATCAGTAGGTCCTCTGAAGATAACAGGCATGTTTTTTTCAGGGTCACTGTTTTGAGAAAGCCTTAGAAAACAAACCTTCTTCTATCTTTCTCCAGTTGCCAAACCAGATATGAAATAAAACTTCGCAGACTAGTCCTGTGGGTTTTTTCTAAACATCCTCAGTATAGCCTGCTCCATTCCTGACTTGCAGGAGTCTAGATCATTGTTAGGCTGTTAAAGAATTTGCTTTTATTCCAGGCTTTCTGAAGTTTACTTTTCCCATCACTTTCCATCCATCTCAGTTTAGTTACAAATCTCTCTCCTCCTGGGAATTTCTCTGCTCTGCTAGTGAGTCTGCATCCTTTTATATAGATCATAAAGAGCTCATGGACTCCTGGGAGGTTCAGAAGACTATAATGAATAACTCAAAAAAATAATCATTCCACCATGTAAAAATACTGAGACTCTAATTTCTATTCAGGATAAATCATACAAATGCGACCCTTCTAAGCCAAACCTATTTTAAAATAGAATATTCCAACAATCACTGGGAGACTTCAGGGATAAGAAACTTCTCACTGTCCAGACATCACCTTTATTAAATGCCTCACCTAATTCATTGGAGTCTCTCCATATTAGGCATAATACCAAACACTAAAATATATCAGGTAAAGAGAAAGATGAGAGTGATGAAGTTGGGACCTGAATTGTCACAGAAAATTACTTCATAATGTTAAATTGGACTCATGGCCACAGTCCCAGAAAAGTGGGTATTTATCACAGAAAGAGACAGATCCCTAATCTTGGCTGTATGCTATGTATGTATTAAGTTCAAGGACAGAGGTGGTCTTAAACCACCCTTGGTGTCACCAGTCATAATGTGTTGCATTCTGTGATGTAAATTAGAGCAAGAAAATTAGTCTTACTAAAGGGGTTTGATTTTTTCCTAGATGTTGCAAATCAGTCACAGGCACGAAGTCAAGACCCTTTACTGTGGACAGGTTCACAAAGCCTGGCAGTAAAATGTGCCATTTCTCTCTGTCTGGAGGAGTGAGACTCTCCAGCTGTCAGTCTAGGGCCTATACTAGAGCCCCATCTATTCACCAGCCCCGCTCTGCAACCTGCACCTCTTGACCAGCTTCACAGTCAAATGAAAGCAATAAACTCTTTGGACTGCTTTGTAAATCAAGAGTTAGAGCAGACTAGGCCCGTAATATTTTTTATTCCTACTGCAAAATGTTTTCCAAATAAATGTTAGCTTGTCTTTCCTTTCCTGAGAATGAGGATGTTTCTCCAATGTATGAAGAACTCATGGAAAAGGAAAATCTTGCCTTTTTTATTTTAATGTGGGTACTTTCATTTTATCTATCAAAGAAAATAGTTTCTGCACCCATCAGCTTCTCAAGTGAAAATAATGATTTTTGTAAAAAGTATGAAGCCTAGTCGAAAGAGATGAAAACATGATCCTGAAATGCTAGTCTGTTTCCCCTTTTTCCTCTCTTTTTCTTCCTTTTTCTTTCCTTTTCCTCTGCCTTCTAGTTCAACGATCTCTACCTTCTCTGTAGTAGGAATCAATGATTTCAGTAACACAAATTTTAGCACCAAAGACAACTGTAAAAGCTGGGTACTTTGGAGCCAGGGCTCTATTGCTCAGACCGTGCTTCTATTTTAGTTTCTGCTGACATATCCTTCAATTTCAGCATGGGATTAAGTACACAGGTTACCAGACAATTCTGTCCCCTCACTATAAAACTGTATCACTGGGTTCCCACCCTTTTTCTTCCACTTCAGTGAGCTGCAGCTTTCCCCTTCTCCTATTTCCACTTGTGATAGCTTATGCCAAGAACATTAAGTAGTGCATTGCCCCTTCCCCATCCCCATCCCCATCCCCATCCCCATCCCCATCCCTGTGCCCATTCCCATCTTCCTGGCCCCCAACCCCCACTAGGAAAGTCTTGAGAAGCACAGACAATAGCAAACCAGGCCTAGTTTTGCATAAGGGACTTCTCTGAAGGAGGGAAGAGGAGCCAGTGCAACTCCTGTGGATTTAGGAGACAAGTAAGCAGCTTCTCGTGAAAGGAATAAGCAGTTTCCCTGGAAATTGCAAGGGCTCTTGTCTCCTTTTCAGTACCTTGGCTTGAATGGAGAATCCCTCAGTCTCTCCCACCACATTACAGTGGGGCCTAAATGAATTACAAAAAAGCAACAGGGTACTTCTCCTTTGGGTGATCATGCTTCTGGCAGTGCAATGCTGGGGAAGGCTGAAGGGACAGCAGGGAGCTCCCATGTGTCTCTACTTCTGGGTGACAGTACTGAAGCAGGACAGCCAGGCTACACTACAGAACTGACTCAGGTGTTCTGCACCACCAGCCACCAGCATTTTGGAGGGACTTGTCTAGCAACATTAATGACATTAAAACATGGGTTACACTGGTCCTTAAAGCCCCCTCCCTATCAGTTTTCTCTGAGGGATGGCTTTTTTCTCCTGATTTTATCGTCCCCTCTTGCTACCCTCCTGTGTTACCATGTGGCTCGATCTTTGTGGGAGCTTGGACAGCTCTCTCTGCCTCCAGTTTGACTAACGGGGTTAGCAATACCAACCTCCATCCCACAGGGATAGTCTTGTGGGGGTGATCTTTGGTGAATTCATGTCTACAAGCACTTTGAGGTCCTCTTACAGCTTCACTATAGAACATGACTATTTTGATTGCTTCTGTGTCTCCCACGGGCCACTTCTCAGGCTCGGATCAGCATGATGCCCTGCCTAAAGCTCTCGTGCCCTTTATACGAGGATATGACAGTTCCTGAGCAAAGCCTCCTTCACACAGGTTATTTCTGTATCAGAGGTGCTGCACACTAGGCTGTCTAAATCCGGTGCAATCCAGCAAGAGGTGATTCCTCCTCTGCCTTCCCTGTTCACAGCGCATTGTCACCTACTCTGTGAACCAGGCCAGATGCTGTGCTGCAGCTTTGCTTTTACATGGAGAATTACATGCTAAGATGGTTCCTCCTTCCCATCCCCCATATCTCCAGTCACAAAAACAAGCAAATGCTTGTGAGCTAATCCTGTGCAGAGACTTTATTAAATAAACACAACTGGATCTGGTGACTTGCTTGTTTGGGGCTGCTTTTTTTTTTTTGTTTTGCATTTGCTATCTTTGGAAAGCTAATCCTCTGGAGTCCACCCAGCGATTTCAGTCACCTCCAAATAACACTTCCTAATAATCTTAATAAATCCATCTCCTAAGCAGCACTCGCTGCTGCCTGGCACTGAATTACACAGAACACCTCAGAAGCTCTGCTACAGCTGACACCCTTGTTTATCTTGATCATAAGGGAAATGGACCACTTGCTCCATACATTCTCAAATCTCTTCGAATGGCTCTTTTGGGCAGTGTGACTGCACACATCAATGAAGAGGAAGGTGCTCAGGAGGATGTGACTAGCAGGCTTCCTCTTTTCCTCTGCCCTGCTCCAAGCCATCTCCTGAGCACTTCTCACAAGGCTGCTTATATCTGGCTTGAGAGAAACACATTAAATGTCCGTGTAGCCATAAACAGAGGAACTGTTTGATTTATATTGAAAAATTAAAGCTCATCATCAAAATAATGGTCCTGATCAAAGCAGGGAAACCTGGGGACATATTCTTCACATTTTTGGTGGCTGGTCTATGTATTCATGGCAAGAGATGGGGTGTCAGGACATAAACATTCTATTCTCATCTATTTACTTGGCTTTGTGAAGTTGGGACAAGTAATAAAAGCAGAGATCCATCAGGCACCAAGACTGGATCATAAGCATTGCATGTGTCTCAGTTCAAACTGCAAACCTAACTCTTCCTAGGTTCCACAGCCTAATTTAGGGTCCCGAAAAACTATGCAGTGCTCCTGTTTTTAGCATTTTCTTTCCCCTGGTACTTGCAGACTTTCATGCCTTCTGTGCTGATCTCATGCTGAACATGCTTCCTCCACTCTGCTCCTGAAGAACTTCAAACTGGCACGCAAGTTCACACAAAGACGCCTTTAGTAAGGCTCAATTTCCTTAAAAACAACTCTATAAGAGGCACTGCTCTGCTTAAGTATTATTAACTCCTGGTGGTACTGATGGGAAAATTAAAGATCCATGTGAAAGGACTAGCTTATAGTGGTGGCAAATCAGGTAGCAAGGCAGAAAAAGGACTGGAGATTTCTTGCATTTAGATCCTCAGTCTACACAGCTAGACCCTTTTGAAGTTTTTAGTTTAATGATTTAATCACAGCTTATTATATGCTCTAAAATATCTGGATGACAGACATTATGCATATTACCACTTAAACTTGTCTGTATGTCTCCTTTAGAGTGGCTGACACTACAGGCAGCTTCCTTATTATACCACCAGTGAAATCCAATGCTTGCTACAGTCTGGCTCCACTTTTTCTGACTGGTTTTCAGTATTCTGTGTTTCACAGGGAGAAGAAAGCTCTTGGGAAACATGCCAGGGTCTTGGCTTTGATTACACTAATTGAGAAGTGAGGCAGTTCCAAACCTCTACCAGCAGAAACTGAAAGAGAATTCTGTAGCACTGATGCCCTGTAATACTGGAACTGGCACAGCCAAGGCTGGGCAGAAAGAGAGAATCCTATTTCTAATACAAGCTCATCCTTACTTACCACCATCTCTTCAGAGTCAAGGCAAGGTTAAGCCAAACACTAAGAGAATTAAGAGGTTTGCAGTTTTTATCCTACATTAACCATTTGGTCTCACGCCTCCAAGCTCCCTTTAAGGATTTTATCAGCTAAACCTTCTTCCAAGACCCCTTTGGGCCATTGGGGAGCTACATATTATGGGGAGTTTGTCTTTGCTCTGCTTCCCTGTGTCATGCTCTCTGAGATTCTGAGTGCCATAAGCAGAGGCTATATGAAGGGGAGAGACACTAAACCAAACTGCCCACAGGAATTTGCTGTGTTAAGAACACTATGAGTTGTTTAAAAAAAAAAAAGGAGAGAAAGATTACTGTACAAGAAACATGCTATGAAAAAGGGACTGATTGTGCAGGCAGGATAAATTACATTTTAAACATTTGGTATGGGAACAAGAGTTTGACGGGGAAAAAGGGAGAGAAAAGAAAATAAATGACTGCGAAGATAAGACAGAAGACTGTAGACAAAGGAGAAAGAAAGGAAAAGAAATAGTCTCATTTTCTTTTTCATTCAAATTTCTGAATTTTGAAGCACTTTCTTGACAAAGTCATAAACAAAATACAAGCTATCCCTACGTTTCTTTTCCCCTTAGTGAATAGTACAGGAAAACTCATCTGTGCACAGAAAAAAAATGCAACTCCAACACTTAAAAGGAAAAAGACTGAGCAATGCAGACACAGAATGACAGATAAATATGGAGATGCACAGATACATATGGGCATAGAGCCACAGATACCCAGCACCCACAGACATGAGAAAGAAACAACAGCTTACCCATGTGCATGCAACAGTCCCCCCCCCCACCACCACATCCTGAATAAAAGCAGCAATAAAATGCATCTAATTACTAGAATCTTGCACTACCAGACCAGCTTCACCATAAAGCAAACAAAGCTCCTTGTCAGAGCTGCACTCCCTGTCTCTGCCAGCCCGGCATGGCAGCATGCAAAGCCTGCCGCATGCTCTCCCTCTTCCACCAGCCTGGAGTGCAGACACCCAGCTCAGCCGAGGTCTGTCTCTGCTGTCAGAACTTTTTATGTGGTACTAAAAAACTCAGCAAACGCTGAAATCACTGCCTCTGACTAATCTTCATTTTCGGTTTAAGCTGCCCTTCCCCCTCCCCCCCTCTTTCTGACTCCGTGCTGATTATATGCAGCAATTCCAGGCACAAAAGCGAACTGCATTTGAGCTATGTGTACATGGCTGTACAATCTCCCGACCAGACCAGCATGTGCTTTTCTCGATGACAACGTTAAGACAGATCCCGAGTGTCGGGTGGCAAAAACTGCAGCCAGTTTCCCATAAGTCTATTTCTGGTGCAATGCAAGTGCATGAGCATGGGGCTGGATGTATATTTAACTCCACATGCTTTAATCCAAAGAGGTCAGGAAATAGGAGCATGAATGCTCTTGTTGTGGCAGATGGGAATGTGTTGGATTGCCCACATTGTCAGGCAAGGGGCCCTGGGCCTGGAGGTAGTGCTGACATCATTGTCTCTCTCTGGGTTTTGCCTGGAGCTCCAGACACAGAGAGCTGTGCAGACAGTAACCCTTTCCTGCCTGAGCGCTCATCTACCACGCTCTGCCACAATCTCCTCTTTGTCACTATATCTGCAGTCGCAGCCAAGGCAGCCTTCAAACAAAATTGCTTTGGGCCTGCTACAGCTCTGGTATTTTCCTTCCAAAAGAAATAAATTGTATCAACTCTTGGGAGAGAAGGTTAAACTTAATGGCAATGTGTCACCTCGGCTGTGGAAAAACACAAGCCCCAAAAGAAAGCCTTGGCATTTATCATCATTCAAATACACAGATAGGAGTGCACAAGGACACAAACCTTCTGCTATAAACACCCGAACGTAAGTAAATTTAGGAACTACATAAAAACTTGACATTTAAATACCCTTGACTTAAGACAATCATATAAAACCAGGAAAAGGAACAGTCTCCAGCCCCTGCATCTTCAGTGCTTCCAGTGGTTTTCAGACCTTCAGGATATGGCTGAGGCTCAACCAGTCCAGTTATCATTTTGCTCTGCCCCACAGACAGTACTGTTTTCGATCTTGCGTTCCCATTTCCCCCCACTCACAACCTGTCCCTGACACCTCAGCAGGTACCCCACAATGTCAACAGCTCCCAGGAGACTCAGCACAACAGAGGATCAAGTGTTAGGTCTGCAGAGAAGCTCTGGCAGTGCCAAGGGAGTATGCAAATAAATCCTATAAATCAAAAAAGTCAGAGCGCACATAAATATCACTGTGCTTCCATGCATTGCTCCATGGCTTTTAAGCTCTCTTACAGTTTATCTCCACCATTCAGACTGATGTAACAGCAATTTGGAGAATGTGAAACAGCAACACCCAATCAGTAGCTCTCGGGAATCTTGAAAAGTACCTTTCCTTGTATATAATTTTCTTCACCATTCTTCTCCATGGCAGCATGGAAACAAGCCATGAAAAAAATAATTTTGCAAGAAAACAATTTCATTCTGTGTTTGCACTTTTCCACAGACAGCAATCTCCTTATGATTTGGGGTCTTGTCTGTTCCTTTTTATTCTAGCAACATAAAAAAAAATCCTTAAAAAATACTCACTCACTGTTCAAATAACAGAGAAGGACTAACTCCCCTTGCCCTAGTAATGCCAGAGAATCCCACAAAGCACACTGACCTCTCCTTCACTCCCCCCTGTTCTGCCCAGGGATTACAGCAGTCTCAATTCAGGCTTGTCCATGCATGGGCCGTGATTCCCAACCACTGGATGATCTTTTATGAATGTAATTTCAGCCTTATCCACATTTCCTGATTTCTCTGTATTCCCGTCAGACTTGTGATGTAAAAGTAACAAAGGTGGTTAACACTTCAGAGCAGGAATTTTGCATTTTTACCTACCTGTAGATGACCCTACAGCAATACTATGTCATAAAAGAAAAAACAATTTGGTGGCTTGTTTCTGTGCATGCATTGAACTGCAGAGGGGAGTATGAGAAAGAAGACAACAGCGGTTTGAAATACAACATATTTAGGCTTTTGTATCAGGGTCTTTTGTATCAGGTGAAACTGAAAAGTGAGACAAGTCTTCAGTCTCACCTGCAGCTCCTCTGCAGTATAAATCAACCCCTGCCTGAACACAGGGCTATGAATTTACTTTTCACACACACATAATCCTCAGCTTCATGTGCTGCTATCTGCTCACTGCTGGGACTGTGGCAAAAAAATGCTGTTCAGACAACAGCACCTCACTTCAGTTCCTGTTCTATTGGGATCCACGTTAGCCCACAGGTAGGTCAGAATTACAGGAGTAAAAGAGTAAAAAAGTAGGGGACCACTTTCTGCCCCTGTTCTCCTAAACTGCAGGTAACTATTGATTCTCCACATTCAGTGACTCAGACAATGGAGGAGAAGACCATGAGGAGGTGTTTAGAACGCTTTGACTTCAAAAAAGTGTGAGACAGAAAAGAAGTGTTAAACTTGCACTCAGGTGTCTGACTTGATAAATCTCCATTAGACAGCATTGGCAAAACCTTGTAAACCTTAGGTCCTGTCTTGGGTAATTTGACAAGTACCACTCCACAAACCTCGGATTTGGTCTGCAGACTGGGCCAACCTTATTCAGTTGCTTTTCAGTTCCTTGATGCGGTGCCAGTTTAACCCGTCCCGCGGGCTCAGGGCCGAGGCTGTGCGCCACAGAGCCCCGGTGAGTCAGCAGTGCCGAGAACACCCTGCCAGGGGCTGCCTGCCTCGGGACTACCAGGAGACACCCGCCATTCCCGCGGAGTGCACCAGCACATGCCTGGGGCCGCGCCGTGCGGGTAGTTCGCCTCAATTTGCATGATGCGGGTTTATTGTGTGTGAACCTACACGCATGGGAGCGAGGAGTAGTTTCGGCTGGGATCACCAGAAGGATTTTTTTTTTTTTTTTTTTTTTTTTTTTTTTTTTTTTGCTAGGAAAGGGTTAACCGGAGTGCCCTTGCTGAGCTCCGTGTCTCCTTGCATTCCAGGGTAAATGGTGTTTTGCAGAGCTCGGTTACCTATGGCAACAGCGGAGAGGAATACTGCAGGCGATCTTCTGAATCACAGGATTTACAGCCCATATGTTTATTCTGCAGTGAAACACTTCCAGCCCTGCTTCTGATGTGAGCTGGGAACCGCGAGAGGGCTTTACAGAGCCGTTTAAAAGGCAATGTGAGCTGGAAGCGAGGCATTTTTAATCAAAGGCCAGGTTTAAAAAAGAAAAACACAGCCGAATCAGAGGAGTCTCCAGAATGAGCTCCAGTGTCACCAAGTACCTGCAGTCACACGCGCCGCCATTAATAACCTCCTCACAACTTCGTGGCTACTCTCCGAATTTCTCGGCTCTGCCTCAGCTCTTGCACAGCCACCCCGGGCCAACAGGCAGCACGAAGCAGCTCCGAAGCCAGCAGGGCCAGGGCACGGCCCCCCGGCCGGAGCCAGAGCGGGCTCTCCGGGGCCTGAAGGCGCCGTGCTCCCGCTGGAGCGGTACCTGGGCTGGGCGCTGCCCCGGCGGCAGCGAGAGCGCACGAAAGCATCTGTTTCGTTCTGTGCACGTACTACTGATTTACTGACCACTGCGTGGGTGGTTTTCCTCATGGTTTGATAAACATTTGAACAGGATATTTTAAAATTATCACAACTGGCGAGAGTACGTTGAGTCTGTTAAGAATTATGCATATTTATGACAACATGTGAAAAACAAGACTACAAATACATACTTTTACATATAATTTTGAAATGCCACTGGCTTTGTTGAACTAACTGCATTTCACCTCATCCCTTCTGAGAAAATATGCAGTTTCAGGCCTGGCTAAGTTGTGGTGGGAAGTCATCTGGGAATTCAGGAAGCTAATGGCACAGGCCAAGGAGCTGTGGTTGAATGCTTGAGCAAAGATTCATTTCACCTAACTCTAACCCTTAGAAAGTCTAGAATCTGGTTTCGGCTGCCTCTGTAGTAAGCAGAGATAAATTTAGTTGCTCAAAAACAACTTATCACACCTAAAAGAAATACCTGTGTGGCTGAGTGTGTGCTTGCAGGTGCATCTTTCAGTACTGGAGACAGTAATGCAATCTGGGTACAGGCTATGGGCAGGTCACTGTAAACACAGATAGACAGACACATCAGACCGAACCCATATGGAAACGTCCAATTTATACTCTTCTTTCTGGAACTTGAATGCTTCCATATGCTACTACTTTTTTCTTAATATATGCTACATATTAATCAAGCTATCTCAGAGCTTGGGAGGAAAACATCATCCAAGCTGAATGAGGAGATGAATGTTTTGCAGGAGTCTGCTACTCATTTTTGAAAGCACAGAGGCAGGTCATTCCAAACTGTACTTGCTGTAACCTAGGAGGAATTTGCCTTGCTGATAAATATTTAACAGTCACAAAGGACTTATCTGCTAGTCCTTGTATGGACACTCTTTCAGTGAGTTCAATGCAGTATACGCCATTTTTCAGGGCTGCAGTTCCAAGTACACTTTTTCTTTTTTCAGAAAGGGAAAGGAAAATCAAAAGTAAGATACAAAACAGTTGAATCACAGGGCTTCTGTGTGAGTCCTCAGAATTCAGAAACAGGCATATGTGTTTAACTCAGATTTTTGTTCCATTTAGCTAAAAAGAAAATATTTACTTCATCTTGCTATTTTTTTCCCCTCAATTTAGAAAAGAAAACAGAATCTGAGTTTATTGATCCTTTGAAATTTATTTGGGAAATTGCTTTGCAGTATGGACTAAGATAAACAGTAATTCATAATATATGTAGCAAATGATCATGCAAATCACAGAAAAAGAGAGAGTAGAGGAGAGTGGGAGGAAGAATTCATCCCTTAGATGGAAAATGAATGGGTCTTTACAGTAGGAGAACTGGCGGGGAATCTGCCTGCCTGTCTGTACATTGCTTTCTCAATGAACCCATCTATTGTATATGAACATTAAATACAAAATTAAAACTTGAGTTCAGTTTGCCTATTAATTGTTCCCAGGTTCAGCTTTTTTGTTTGTTTATTTCTGGGTTGTATTCAAGCTTTCCTTACAGCCTGGAGATCTAAAGGGCAGCAGGCTTTGTATTGTGCAGTGAAATCACTCAAACTTCAGATGATTTTGGTCTAATGGAGGGAGGGGTCTTTCTTTTTCCCTACAAATCAATCCTGGAATATGCCTTGCATCTGGCTGAGGTTGTAAGGTTTTAGAAAAAGAATTAACAATTCTGCTAGCAGGAGGAATTTTGCATGGTTAAAGAATGGAGTTAAAGCAACCTTTCCCGCAGAAGCATGTGCACACGCTTGTGTTAGTTTCTCATTCTCCACCATTTCCTGAAAACAGGGCTTTGGGAAAAAGCACATAGACACATAACATTTTTCCATTAGCACAGCAAGCAGGGGAAGGTAATGGTTTGGGGGGAGGGGGTGGTAATCAGAGATCTGCTTAGTCTTCATAGAAAGAAAAATGCCTGGGCGCCTGCTTTGCCATAAATTGCATCTGGTGGTTGGAGCTACAGCAAGTTATTAAAGCGACTGCATTAAAGTCATAATTCAGCAGGTCAGCAGCACGGTCTGCAACCCCTCCTCCATCACTTCTCCCAGCCCCATTTCTGAAGGGACTGAACACCCATTGCCTGAATCAGCTCGTGCTGCTGCGTTTGGTGGCTTTTTCCCTGGGAGGGGAAGGAGAGGGGAGAAAAAGAAGGTGAGCTCATGCTACTGAGTTATTTTGCTTTGCAGGGTCAAGTGGATGGTGCTACACACCCAGGCCTCGACAATACAGGAAAAATCTCACTTCCCAAATGTAGCTTTCTCCCCACTGCAGCAGGTTGACTCCCTGGCTCTAGGCCTGCTCGTTCTCTGTAAATCGTTCTCCCAGCTTCCTCGCTGGGCTGGGAGAGGTGGAGGAGGGGAGGAAATCAAGGTGTCAGCATACCTCAGGGTCGGGTTGAAGGCAGAGGAATATATGTTTCTTGTGCCCGCTCAGATGGAGGGATGGGAACAAAAACAACAGCCCACAAACCTCAAGATGGATGCCAGAGCGGGAGCTGTAAACAGCCAGCTTAGCGGAAGGCGCTCACTGTCGAGGTCAGATGCTGGCTCGGAGGAGGCAACATTTGTCTCACATTTTGTCTTATTATACTTGAGCTGCTCCTCGCCTCGCTGCTACGATGAAAGCTGCCTTCAGATAATAGCTTCCATTTTGTTTTCTTCAATGAAAAATCAGGCACATACTACATTTGTACAAAAAGGTGCCAGGCGTCCCCAGCAGCTTTTCTGATAACAAGCTTGTGGACATGTGACTAAAAAGAGACTTGTAGGGGAAAACCCCAATGAATCCCAAAACTAAAGGGAAAGCAGATTTTCACCTCAGCCTCCCGGTCTAAAACCCATGATTTTTAAAAAAACAACATTTTAAAAAGTGAATCACCTTGCAAAGGTCCTTTTAAACATCCTCAAATGCAGAAGGTTATCATGACTAGGATTGGGTCACTTTTTGTAGATGTGACCCATTTCTCCTGTTTCCAAGGGAACAGAAGTGCCCTGGAGTCACCCCTGCACCCTCAGAAAGTACTCTGGGGCTCTGTTTTTATTGGCCTGGATGTAGGGAGCACAGCAGGCCACAGGGTGCTTCCTTTCTTCGGATGCTAAGTATTTTCTTAATGAATCTAAGGAAGAACACTGAAGCTGAAACTGCTGAGATGACAAATAGGTGTATGAGGTCATCCAGCAGTGCCAACTCGAGAAAAATTCCAGGTTTTCGGTACATGTTCATAGAACATAGGAAACAGCACACAAGAGGAAAAAAACGTGCACACTGCTATTCTCTTAGCAAAGATTCCTTGCTTAAAGCCAACATGCAAATGTGTATTTTTCTGCAGATTACATGTGTTAGAGACACTCTCATTTTTCCTTCTGTTTTTCACTAGCAGTATAAATATATACCTCACAGTGACTTCAGCAGAACACTGGGGGATGGGTTTCTTCTGATACACAGGCTCCACAAAATTGTCACATAGATCTCTTGATGCACAGCCACACTTACACTCACAACTATGCAGGACAAGTAGAACATGCCACTGCCTTCTGGGTCAGGGTTTTTTGTTCCCATTGAGATTTTATTATAGGCTTGAGATCCTCTGAGAATTAAATCCGCTGCTTGTCTACAGAATAGATAATGGCAGGGCAACCTTCCCACATCACTGCCTCCTGCCAATGCGGCTCAGCTCTGACCTGGCTACCATTCATGACTGGACAGAGTAGAGTTCATTCTCTGTATCCCATTCATAGCCACTGGTCTTTGCAAACAAGGAGCAATTTAGAATCCAATTTGATTATTTTTTTTTCAGAAGAGAAACCAACCAGCAAACCAAGCAGGAACTGAGCTGCAAGCCACTAAAATGATTTCAAATAGATTTCATGAATACAATGTGGATGACAACAATGTCAGAGTGCTAACAATCTAATGAAAGTAAAGAATTAATAATACAAAATTAAAATACAGAATCTTCCATACCCATACAGAGCTGCTTCAAGCCTTGTGTGTGTGTAGCATTCAGCAGGGCTGATTCAAAAACATTCGTCACTTTAGTCTCAGTCTCTATCATTTACTAAAGCAGTAGTTGCAATGCCCTAAGCACATTAGATAAGTAAGCATGTGATGGGAGAGCTTGTATGGCTGAAAGCTCATCTGTATTTTGCAAGACTAAAAAATTGAAAAAATATTTTGCCTCTGCCTACAATCCTCTCTCTAGCTTGCCTCTCAGTCATGTTGTGCTTCCCGAGAATGCAGCAGTTCAGACAAGCGCTAGGCACTACAGCTGCGACTGCCGTATTTATTATTCCGGATGCCACAGCAATGAGACAGACATTCCTATGTGAGGTCTACGATTTTCCCCCAAATGTGAGGATATTAGTCAAGCTCCCATCTCAACGTGAAAACACTGCGCTTATTTCCAGTGTCATTTCCAGCAACAAGAGGGCAGCAGGGAGCCTCCAGCAGAGCTCGGGATCCAGCAACAACAGACGGGTGTCAGCTCCTTATTTCCAGTCTCCTTCGGGCAGCGATCATAGATTCATAGAATCGTTTAGGTTGGAAAATGGAGGAAAGCCCAGCTCTTGAGGAATATAATACAGCCAAACCCCAAGAGAATACACGGAGTCTTACCATGTTTCTCAAGCAGATGCACTTAAGAGCATCAGGCTCTTCAGGGTATCTCATACTTGTTTCTTGTTTCTAAAAAATCTGATGGTACAAGTTATTTTTCTTCATCAAACGTTTACGCTGTTTCACTGGACTCATAAGGGACAAGCTGAGCTCCTCAGAATTTAGATTTTCACAAAGTCAGTTGCTGATCTTTCATATATATACTTAACTTGGTAAACAATTAAAGTGGGTTTTGAGGTTGAAACCACCATTTCGAACCTGCAGGTGCATCCTCACCTGTGGGACAGAAGGACCATGAATGTAATTTCATTTTCTACAGGATTCACCACGGGGAGTATCCCTATCAAATTCTCATCCCTATGGCTGGCTGTCCACCTCCCTCACAGAAGATATATAGGTATACAGAAATCCACCATGGCCATGCATCCCCAATCTCCCCTGAAATGCCCCTATAGAGAAACTACCTGTGAAATGTCCCTAATATTTTGGAAGCATTTAATGTGCACAGCTGCAAAAAAACTACTTGAAAAGGCATTATAGATGTGTTTGGGAAATTCACAAATCAAAGGCAGAATGTGATTATTCCTACTGTTCAAATAAAAATGTAGAGTAATATTTGTGAAGAAATCTGACAGCAGCTTCACTAAGTAAACTTCAGTTTAGCCAGATCCAGAGCTGCTGTCATTCCCTGTGACAGGGTTTCTCAGTAAATCACAGCAGCTGTCCCTCCAGCTCCAGCAGCAGCCAGGAACACAAGGAACCATTTTTTCCCTTTCCAGCGTGGAAGCAACACAGGAAAGTCACAGAGCAGCACTGAGTCAGGGCTCTGCGGCACAGTAAATTTCTGAGGCTGCTTGGTATTCTAGGCACATCTTACGGCAATAAACTCCTCAGCATCATATCCCAGCCAGGAGAGAATCTGGAGCAGCTAAAAATATAGCCTCTGCATCTCAGATGCTTGCACAGAGCAAACTACTGCCTGTGACCTCCACACCCTCCTCTCCCAGCACTCACACACACACACCCAAGGCAGGTGGGGATTGGCCCCAGTTCGCAAGGCAAGGACAAGAGACAGCACTCACTCTACATTGTGATGGGAATTACACACAAATTTAGGAATAAAATTGGGCATCTTGTAGGAAGGAGAATTTCTTCTTTCTTGGTACATGAGAAAAGTCAGGTGGGGTCTGCATTGCCTTGGTGTTTGAGGCATTTTGCTTAGCACAGTGAAACACACCAAAGATTCTGGCATTAGCAGGCGCTATAAATCTCGAGGACACCACATGTGTGACCAGATTATATATAGCTCTGCTTTCACATTGCCAACTCCAAAACACCACACAAAGAAGAAGATAATGAAATATCCACCTCTCCAGCCGTCGCTCTCTAATCTGAAATGGCATTTCCAGGAGCCATTTTCACTCAACCACGGAGTCTAGGAACAAACACGTTCTCACCCTCCCACTCACTGTCAGACAGCTCCACAACTGGCACGCACGTACACAATCACACACATATTCATTCTCTACATTTCTTACCAAGAGATACAAAAAGTCTCATGTATTTGCAGTTTATCACATGCAAACATACACATCTCTCGCCTTTCAGTCATGCAAATACACAATCGAAAACGCATTCTGGGTTAAATTCTATTTTCACTTATGGTATGCAAATATAAAAGCTGAATACTTCCATTAAGATAACAGATTTACAACTGTGTAACTGAGATCAGAATATGGTGCTGACTCTCTCATACATAAATTTCCATAGTTGCTCCTGAATTTGTCTTTTTCTTCAGCCGCCTCTCTGTGCATTAATCATTCAACATTTAAATCAGCCATCCACTTGCTTCTTTTTGCTTTGTCAATGAAAATTGTTCAGCATTAATTATAAAACTCATTCTCTACTGAGGTTTTCTTGGCTTTTTTTCATTAGTGGGTGGAAGTGTCAATTTGCAGTCATCTTGTTCTGTCTTCAAAAATACCCTGTGTACCAGCTATACTGCAGAACACATTCTCTGTGTGAGAGCGCCTGTAAATGTGTGTGTGAGCTAGTGAATGTGTGAGCTTGTAAATGTATATGCAAGATTGGGAATGCATGTACATACAGGTGTATATGTAGAAAAGATACGGAGATGGTGTTTGAATTAGAAAGGCTAAATGTTTCTCAGGCTTTATTTTCCAGTTTGAATTTTAACCATTATCTGAACCTAAAGATTTTCATCGTAGCGTACAGATGATTTCAGGTTACAAAGCAGAGTTTATAGCAACTGTAAATGTGTTCAAAATCAAATCTCTTTGGTGGCAACAACATGATACAGATCTAATTTTATGTTGTGGTAAAACCTCTCCAGATTTGCTTTCATATTTTATATTCAAAAGGATTGGACATTCCTGGTCCAGCATCCTGTTCAGTACAAAACCAATGTGAGTGCCACAATGCACATGGTAAGATAATAAAGCAGTATGCTGTAGCCAACAGCACATCACAAGGTAATAAAACACAAGGGATAGAAAATTTGGTTTAAATGGGAAACATTTTAGTGTATGGACTAAATACAGTAAAGGTGGAGGCTGACTAAACTTGTCTTTGCAGGTATGATTTTCACAATTGTGAATGTCTTCGTCTGTTACTACAAAGCAGAAAATACACCAGCGTGTAAATGTTTTCCAGTCTTTTCATTATACTGGGATGCTGCAACCTATATTTAACCCAAGGGGAGGGATGTTCTCAAAAAACAACTCACTCCTTGGCAATCATTTCTGCTACCAGTTACATAAAATGTTAGACCACTTTAGCTGCCAAGCAGGGATTACAAAAAGGAGGGGGAAAAGGCAACCAGGAAAAAGCTGTATCTCTGCAAAAATTTATTATGAAGCAACATAAGATCTGAGTCAAGGAACTACAGTAATCTCCCAGGCAACAACAAAAAGATCAACAGTGCAAGTGCAAATGCTCTTCCCCTTCTGGGATTCTGGTGTGAGCTTGTCCTGTTGTAGTGCAATTATGGTGTCATGCCCTTCATGGGGGCCTTGTTTTGTGGAAAAAGATGATTCAGGCAACCAGGTATGTGATACGCTGACTTCCCTTCCCTTCCCTTCCCTTCCCTTCCCTTCCCTTCCCTTCCCTTCC